>CM075020.1:12369655-12395873 GCA_037576675.1 Pangasius sanitwongsei | reverse complement strand
ATATAAACCGATAATTAGATATTTAACTAAGATATATTTAGATATATAAACCGATAATTAGATATTTAACTAAGATATATTTAGATATATAAACCGATAATTAGATATTTAACTAAGATATATTTAGATATATAAACCGATAATTAGAATTACCTACCACACAGGCCCCATGTGCAGCTTTTAAATCTAAAACTCCACCCCTTTGATCAGGTCGCTGTGTTCCAATTGGTCAGGGTATGTCTGCTCTGCATTCCGATTGGTCAGACCATGTCAACATGATAATGATGACTGACATTTTGACAGTTTTAGAGGAACGACCAGAGAGGAAGAGCAAACAATCAGAGGGGGGAAAAAAAGAGCAGAGACACAAATGACATCAGCTGTGTGGCATTACCTCTTAATGAGGACTCAGTGTAACCCATCGTTCTTTTCATACTAACTCTTACTGCCATGTGTCTGCTTTTTTGCTACTTCAAAGCAATCACGTGCATACCCTGATCACAGCTTAATCACCCCCACATTCATTCAGCAGGTTGTATAAGATGGAGTCCTTTTTCGCATAGGAACCCCCTTTCTTTCTCCCCTGCAAAGAAAACCGCTGGTTGTAACCTTCCATCCCACACTGAGCTACACCTCTCCAGAGCAGTGAATCAGACCACAAGGCTTGCCACTGATCCCACACACCCTGGATTTCATATTTTTCAAATGACTCCCTCTGGAAAATGCTTTAAAGCAGTCTAGACCAATACCAACAAGCACCTGTGCAGTTTCATAGGACATGTCCTTTCTTTCCTGGACTCATTACTCTCTGGTACACAGTGAACTGCCACCTGCATTACTGAGCTACTGTCTACTTCCTCATGTCTGCACTTCATATTTCATGCCCTGCAATTTAAATTACTTAATTATACACAGAATACTAAAGATGAGGTATTATCTATAATAATACTTGCACATATATTGTAATTTGTCTCTTGTTTATTTAGCATGATTAGTGTTCTCCCCTGTGCTGTAATTTATGTATACCTTTGTGTAGTCCCACATTCCATATGTATATTTGTATTGTGTGACTCCCTGTAGAGCAGTTCCTAATGCCAGAGCAAATTCCTGTACCTGACAACTACTGGCGCATTTTTCCTGAGAACAGGAGCTAGAAGCAGACATATATGCCCGTATCTAACATTTTTATTTCTGCTAACATCATCACAATACTGAGGAGGAGTAATCATCAGTAAAGTTCAAAAGAATTCGTCTACTTGGAAAGTGCAAGGCCTCCGGGCACCAATTCCCTTTTGTGGAAAAAAGGCTTAATTAAGTGCACATTCGTATTCATGTTCATTGCTATATATTGAAGCAGTTAGTGACATTTAATGTGCCTTAAGATTTATGTCTGATGAAAAACTTTTCCTGGTGTTGAGGGGGAATGAGGACATTCAACACGAATAACAGAGATATGGTTAATTCACTAACAAACCAACATTTCTTCCATCTAACAATTCTTTTTACAGAGGGCTTTCTGAACATTTGTCATGTTCACCATGAACAATTCCCCCCAGACTGCCAGAGGACACCCTCCTTTTTGAATTTCTTCCTTTGTTGCCTGCATCACTTCCTGTGTTTGTGCACACCTGTTTTGTGTTCCCTTGGTTGGTTACCCTATTTAAGTTCTAGGGTTAGGGTTAATACTAACCCTACCCTATTTTGGTTCTTTTCCTGTCTTTTATTTGTTTATTAGTTGTTTTATCATTAAAATACTGTCTGCATGTGCATCTGACTCCCTGGATTTGTGACAACATTACAGTTCTAGGAAGCGTTGCTTCTTTTTTTTTATGGATGCTCTGAAGTCTAAAAACATTTTTATGACAACATTTATAAAAGGTATTACTCGTTAAACATATCATTCCAAAACCATGGGTATTAATATGGATTTGCCGTTTTTGAAAAGGGACATTGTCATGCTGGAACAGATTTCGGGCCCGTAGTTCCAGTGAAGTGAGATCTTAATGCTATACAAACAAAGACAGTCCAGACAACTCTGTGCCTCCAACTCTGGGGCAACAGTTTGGGGAAGACCCACATGCGTGTGTGATGATAGAGTGTCCACATACTTTTGGACATATAGTGTAGCTTTCTTAGAAACTGATGGATATATCAGTTTCTGATGTATCCATTCTTTTGGATGGGTTTATGTGCAAATGCTTGGCTGTAATAACATCCCAAGACCTTACCCTTCTGAAAAAAAAAATAGATGAGTTCTATGCAGGTCTGGAGATGGTTTAGATAAATGATTAGCATTGCCTTTCTAGTCAAACTTTGGTCTAAGCTAAGGTAGTGAACATCAAGAATGTCTTCATGGCCTGGTAAAAAAAAAAAATGCAGTCTAGACAGCATTCAGACTTTGTTTGACTTACTTTTGATTAAAAAAAAAAAACATTCTTTGGGTTTAAATATAGATATATGTTCTCCATTGTCTTTCACATTCAGCACTCACAGGTTCAATTTGTCTTGAAAATCAATAGAATTATTTATTTTCTCATTTAAATACCATTTTCTTTTCATATACTGCTAAATGAATTGCAATTGTCATTCTAATTATAATGTGATAATTAGTTCTGTACTGTGTATTGGAATGTACTTGGAACATGAATGTATGTAATTTATTAAATTACTGTTTAGCAGCAATAAGCAAGCAATCAGTAACCTGTGATGCATTACTTTGTAATTTTCCATATAAAATCAATTATGGACTCATTCAGCACATAGCACCCTTATTAAATATTTGTAAATGTTAGCATGGAGGTGAAATATAACATTTACACTGGACCATCTAAAGCATATTGCTATAATGATGACAGTGTTTGATTACAATGATGAGCTATCCAGGAGAGAAACCAGTGGTATGTGTTTTAACCAACCTTATTTACTAATTCAGAGGTATATATGGCCTTTGGCACATTTGATATGAATTTAATAAACCTTTCTGTGGCCTTACAATGTCACCAGTTGTAATTGTTCTCATTGTCGAGCTCTCTCTTTCTTGCCAACATCAGTAAATGATGGGAAAAGCTTAGAAAGTGTTAATAAAAACATATTTTATTTTTTATTCTTCAACATTTAGCATCATCACACACCCATGTAAAACTCTGAGGGAAACCTGCTATACAGCACTATCTGAATGGTGATTAATGGAATCTAAATGTAATTTAATGTAATGTAATGTCTCCTATTCCTCCTAAACCACAGATTTTTTTTTTCCCCCCTTCTCACTTGCTTCACTCTGTACTTAGGATGAGGGAACTCCTGAAGTCACATTGTTTCCATAGCAACAGCTTGGCATTCTCATCTGCGGTATTACGTGATTAAAGAAAAGGGAATAATGAGGAAAGGGAGATTACAAAAATTGCAAAGATTGCAAAGAATTAATAGATACCAGAGTGTGTGAGTTAGCAAGCTCTACAATGCCTTTTCATCTGTCTGAAAGGATACAAAGATTAAATAGGACTTTGTCTACCTGTGGATTTTGGATAACCCTGGTCAAATGGCTTTCTGCATCTGTGATAATAGGAGGATAAGCCCTGCATTGCCTACCCAGATTCTGATCTGCACAATCATTTTGTGTCTATTCTAGCTGTGTGCTGAATAATAATAATTTATTTTCTTTATATAGTGCCTTTCCCCCACTCAGTGTTGTTTTACAATAAAAATGGGGCAAATTTAAGGAGGACAAGCAACACAAGTATTATGGAGTGTGAGAGGCTTTGGAAGATGTGTATGGACAAGCTACAAAGCAAGTACTTTAAACCTGTAGTACGAGCATGTACTTCACTCAGGAAGTGACAGACAGACAAAGTCAGGCACTTGAGTGAGCAACAAGAATATAGAATTAAATACTATTGTGTGGAGTTCTTCTGGGTTCTCCAGTTTTCTCCTGCCCCCCTAAAATGCCCTGATTTTGAAGAAGTGTGTGTGTGTGCGTGTGCGTGTGTGTGTGTGCATGGTGCATGGAATAACACCCCGTCCATGGTGTATTCCCATCTCATGATAGTCTCTGGAACCACCACGGTCCTGACCAGGATAAAGTGGTTACTTTAGCTGAATATTGAATGAATGAATCCATGGTTGAATTCGTGATGCAAGAGTCAAAGCTTTACCATATAAAGCCAAAATATGTCTTGTATGAAACGAACAGTTTTTAGTCCTTCCCTCTTTTTTGTCACAGTTTCTCGTTTTTTTCTCTATGAATACAAAGATTTTTATCATTAAGAACTATTGTTATGAGCATTATTATAGTAGCAGACCTTGAAAATCTGACACTGAGTTCTAGTCCTATCCCAAGTTTCTCTCTCCATCATGTGGTAAGATTGAGAATTACTTTTAATACAATAGGCCAAAAAAGGCTATACTTGTCTTATAAATTACAATCTTAATAATCGTAATTGCATAATAAACATACAACATAAAAGCATAGAAATGCACTACAAAAAGACTGTTTCATGGGCATTTTTGTATATGTTTGTAAGTACAATTCATGAAACATGCTTCACAATGATGCATTTTTAACATAAACTAAGTGGCCATTTGAAAGTACATTATCACACAGAGGTTAGATATTTTTTTCCTGTGCTATACTTTCCTGTGATTGTTGCTTTCCACAAATAAGTTTGCAGAAACATGTACTATATAATGTTTTATTTTTTCCCTTTCACTGCCGTGCCTTTATATGCCACCTAGTGTCTTACTTTGTAAACTGTCCACTGATCCACTCATCAGTTCCCTCATTACAATTTCAAATGTAGCAGGCATTTATAAGGATTATATTTAGTTTACCTACCTTTACATACTTTGTCTGTATTTTTATGAAAAAAAAAAAATGGTTAAAGTGAATATCCATACTAAAATATTCATACATGAATACCACAACCACAAATATATTAGGTCAATTTCCTGTTGAGCACTGGATGATGGACATTAATAACAATGCCTGTAATTTTAGATTACACCTTGTGACAGGATGACTATGTCACTCCTGACCTAAATATACACAAACACTGATATTATTAATATAATAAGATTTCTAATCAGGTATGTTGTGATATTAGTATTATTTTAATATTAATATTAAATTGTGGGATAATGCTATTTTAAGGAACAGATATTCTGTGCTAATTACGGTTTAGCACTGAATATTTATTATATATTAATTTATATTAATTTTATATATTATATTAATATATATTAATTAAGCTCAAATTAGACATTTTAAAGGTTAGCATTAGCCTGTATTGATAGAGACCTGTATTACTACATAACTGGAGATCTGTTATTTGAAAATGACTAATAATTGCAAGGACATAGTTTACTAAGTGCAGCACAACATGCTGAGCAGCCAAAAGATGTCTCCACACATCAGCCACTTTTTACTCTGCGTCAAACCCTGATGCAGGCAATACAACCATTTCAAGTCTCCTGAAGATAGGAACAGGTTTACTTCTAGGTTAGTTGTATTTGGCTTCATCCATCTTACCCTGATCCCTGACCAGTTTCCTTGTTCCTGCTTTAAACTGTCCCTGCAAAATGATTCTACCACCATCATCCTTCACTGTGGGGGTTGTGGTCTCAGAGTGATGTGCAGTCCAAATGGGCTTTCATACTGTCTCCTAATGTCTCACCATTCTTGTGGCATGTCTGGTCTATGGTTATCCTGTGAACAGCTTCTCCCACCTGAGCTGTGGATCTCTCCAGCTGTGGATCTCTCCAGAGTTACACTTAGCTTCGTCTCTGATTAATGACCTTCTTACTCAGTCACTGACGTTTGGTGGACATCTCCTCTAGGTAAAGCTGTGGGACATTATGTCCAATATTTTAATAATGGATTTAATTGTACTCTGTGGGATGTACAGTTTGGGATTTTTTTTTATTATTACCAAACACTGATTGATACATTTCCAGAACTTCGTCCCAGAATTGTTTTGATGGCTCCTTGGTTTTTGTGTTGCTGTTTGTTTAGGTATGTTCTCTAACAAACTCTGGAGCCATCCAGTAACAGGTTTATTTATAATGAGATTACTAAACAGTTTAATTGCACACTATTTAATTAATTTAAATTATTGAACTAATTATGTGATTATGATGACTGTACTAATTCAGGAGTTTCAAGATTTATTTTGTGTAGATTCATGACATATTATCCCAATTATAAATCCATTCAGGTTGTAACACTATAAAGGTCAAAAGGTTATGTAAGGTAATGTATATGTCAGCATGCAGCAAATGTCCCACAAAAGAAAGAGAGGTAACTATCAGCATTTAGATGGTAGAGCTTCCCATTAACTCCATCACTGCAACATAAGCCAGAGCAGCAGAGAACACACCCTCTGTTTTTTTTTTTTTTTTCATACATTACAGGGTAGACATTAAAGGTGAGATAGTATTCATTAAATCAGTTGACACCATATTCTGATTCCCCCAATTTTACTGTGATTTTTGGGTGTATACTTTTTCCAGCCAAGTTGCCCATCATACTTGAACAATGCCTTATATCTTGATTATGTTTCCAAGGAGCTAAGAGGTTTTGGGAAAAATTTCTGTAGAACCACAACTGTGGTGGGTGTGGTCTATACTGGAAGGTGTTTTGGTCTATAATGGAAGGTGTTTTGGACATGAAACTGTTTACAGTTGACAACAATAGCCTAATAATATTTAAACAGATTCCAGCGAAACCCAAAAACTGTAACAGAATCTACTGCAATGGGAGTAGGACACACTTACAGTGCTGCTGCTGCTGGTCAAAATTCAGCAATTCGTTATACTGCCTATATGATTTTCTGGGAATATTTTCTTTTAATAATGACAGAGAATATTCAATTAAGAATGACAAAACACATGCACAATGAACGTACATACAGTTAATACATTTACAGTGGATATAAAATGTCTACACACCCCTGTTAAAATGGCAAGTTTTTGTGTTGAAAAAAAAATTAAACCAAGTAAAATCATGTCATAACTTTTTCCACCCTCAATGTAAAATTACTATGTGTAAAAATTAAGTGGAAAACAATCAGAAACATTTTAGGGAAAAATAGGAAAAATAAAGTTACAAGAACCTGGTTGCATAAGTGTGCACACCAATCACATTCAATCTCATGTTCAAAAGTAATTATCATATAGACATAGATTTTCTTGACTTTGATCTTTGATCTTGGTTTCATTTGACTTCTGAAGCCATGGTATGGAAAGAGCTTACAAAGCATGTATGATATCTCACTTGTGTAAAGATATCGATCAGGAGAGGGATACAAACGAATTTCCAAAACATTAGATGTATTATGGAACACCATGAAGGCCATCGTCATCAAGTGGAGAAAATGGGGCGCCACAATGACATTACCAAGAACAGGACGTCCCTCCAAAGCTGACAAAAGGACAAGGCAAAAACTCATCAGGGAGACAGCAAAGAGACCTGGCAACATTAAAGGTGCTGCAGGAATATCTGGCATGTACTGACCACTCCCTGCATGTGACAACAATCTCTTGCATTCTTTACATATCTGGGCTATGGGGTAGGGTGGCTAGACGTAAGCCCTTCCTCACAGAAAACAACCAAGACCAGCTAAATCACCCCAAACCATGTGTTATGGACTGATGAGACCAATTCCAAAAGGCATAATAATTCCATAATTCCAAATGGTATGTTTAGCACACAAAAAAAGCACTTCCCCAAAAGAACAGCACCAAAAAGTGAAGCATTACATTTACATTTACGGCATTTGGCAGACGCCCTTATCCAGAGCGACTTACAATAGTGATTACAAAGCATGGTGGTGGCAGCATCATGCGTCAGAGCTGCTTTTCTTCAACCAGAAGAATCAAGAATAGCTACAAATACCAGTCAGTTTTAGAGCAAAACCTTCAGGCGCCTGAAGGAATTTCACCTTTCAGCACGACAATGATCCAAAGCACACATCCAAATCAACAAAGGAATGGCTTAACCAAAAGAACATCAATGTTTTTGAATGATCTATCATCCAACAAAAATCTGTGGGGTGACCTGCAGCGGGCTGTGCACAGGAGCTGCCCTTATAATTTGGTGGATCTAGAATGTTTTTGCAAGAAAGCGTGGGAAAATATTGCCAAGTCAAGATGTGTGATAGACTCTTACCCAAAAGACTGAGTGGTGTAATAAAATCAAAAGGTGCTTTAACAAACTATTAGTTTAGGGGTGCGCACACGTATGCAACTAGGTCATTGTAAGTTTTTAATTTTTCTTTTTTTCTCTAAAATGTTCCTGATTGTTTTTCACTTTACTTGTATATGTTGAAATTTCACATTAAAGGTAGAAACGGTTCTGACATGATTTATCGTGGATTCACTTTTTTACAACACAAAAACTACCATTTTAACAGACTTTTTATAATCCATTGTAAATTAATTAATTGATTTTTTTTTTTTTGACACCTCAGCAGGGATATGCTGCCCTGGGCACAGCACATGGTCTGAGTGTCTTACATGTACAGTAGCAGCGGCTCTATATACAAAAACGTATCTCATTTATGAATTTCAGGTCAGTATGTACAGGAGTATGGTAGAAACGTTTTCACTTCATAGGTAATTATGGCAGTGTTTAAGTACTGAGTACTAACAATAGACAAAAAAAAATTCCTTTTCATTCATTCATTCATGTGAATGAACTTAATGAGTTAATAACTTAATAGATTAATGTGCCTGCATACATGAAAGAAAAACTCTCCTGCTCATCCAAAAAAACAAAACAAAACAAACAAACAAAAAAAAAAACTCAGATACAAATAGACACAGTACAAATGTATTCGTATTTGGTTACATCCATAAAAGATAGAAATGGCAGCACTTTAATTATGAGTGAATTATACCTTCTACATTTTCTACATTTCATTCCAGTTCATAATTGGTCTCAACTCCAGATGCATGCAGGTTATTATAATTATAGTTATTATTTTTGTATGTATCAGCCAATATTTTCTAATTTCGTTGGTCCTATTACTCAAAATATAAACATATAAATATAATCTAGTGGCTGAACTTAAACCGCTGTGACCCTGATCAACCGGTTATTACAGACTGCCACTCGTAGCAATCTCACGGCAAACTTTAGGCTATCCATGTAGATCCAGCATCATCTGGGTGATTCTCAGGTGAAGGAAGCTCCAAGCAAAAGTAGAGCAGGGCCAGGCAGGTCCAGAGGTCAGAGGAAGTCAAATATTCTGGTTTTAGTAAGGATTATTCATTCTGGCTGCTGCATTCTGGACTAACTGGAGTTTATTTATGCACCTACTGGAACATCCAGAGAGCAAGTTGTTACTACAGTCCAGCCTAGATGTAACAAAAGCATGAACTGTATACCAATTCTGTGTGTGGCTTTATGTTTGACCACACATATAAAATGATGCCTCAAGAGACAGCAAAAACGACAAGTATATTTGTTACCAAACTATCTCAGAAAAATCAAAGGACGAAAGAGGCGCTCCCTCAGCTGAGCAGTGTCTCTCATGTTGCAATACTGTAAAGCGTAGGTGGTAAGGAGACATACACAGGCCTAAACAGATGTAACAATCTAGCTGACCAGTTTGATGAAATAATAAATGCAGTGATCAGCCTCCTGAAGTCTCAGCCACACCGGTGCATTCATCCCATTAAAGTATGTTTAAAGTGTACAAAATTATTTGATTGATTTAAAATCCACATGTTCCTTGTGGCCTTATTCGTTTTCAAGATGCAAAAATGTATACCTTTTTTTAGCACTTTGTAAATACATGAGTGCCTGACACATATTACTTAACCGTAGGCAAACCTTAATTACTCCTATTGCATTGTAAAATGTTTTGGTTAACAATTCATGGTTAATTCAATGATTAACTAATAATTCAAATTAGATCAAATTGCAGCTCTACCTGTTATGTGATGTACAATTACGTTAGAACAGTTTGTTTAGTCCTTGACCCCATTCCCATCTATGCCCAAGTGCCCAAAACTCCACCTCTCAGAAACTATGGTGGCCAGCAGAGTACATCCACATGAGTTATGTAGTGAGATAACCTTCCATCTACTAGCTGCCTGGACACAAGAAAACAAATTACAGAATACTTATGAGTTAAACACTAAGAAACACAACATTTACTGCAAAGCTCAGACCACAGTAATATTACAGAGATATTTTTATAGACTTCCAAATTTAATTTATTTCTTGTGGAATATTATGGGTTTTTTTTTTCTTCTTGCTCAGAGCAAAAGTATCTGGTCATTTAGCACTTGATTTGGCTATGTGTGCCTTTCTGTGTACTTAAGACTGGGTGATTTTGAGGATGACAGGCATATAAACTCAACCAAGGGGTCCATGGAGCTAATCCAAGTGGGGGGACCTAAACTAAAAGCTGTACGGTTATAAAGCTTGTGGAGATTTGGACAGAGCCCAGAATCTTTTTGCACCACTCCTATTGGCAGTGGTAGATCACTGACAATCAAATAGATGCCATGACCTAGACATCTAGATTTAATGTTGTGTTTAGTGCTAAACTATTTACAGAAACACACCCATTTAAACCTATGTGATGTCTTTAATCATGTGTCTGAAAAGTACGGGCAATTTCAGCGCCAAACCCATCATAAGAGAACAAAGAAATGCTGACCAACTGGCTTAGGTGTGTCGGAATACTGACAGAACCAAATTCCAGTGAGGACCACTGGCCTACTTTAAAAGTATGCATTTATTTATGCATGATTTATTTATTGTCTCATTATTTATTGAAATTTTTTTATATTCATTTTAAGACACTATTCTTAAGTACACTCTCTCTTCAATGCAACAGGGTTTTGGGGCTGCTGCAATTTTATTGACACACCCTTATGTGTGGGGTTTTGTTCAGCAGGTGTGGTCCTGAAGAACGTGTTTAAGCTTTATGAGCATAGGCACCACCTTCGATTAATTGACTTTATCACTGATAGAGAAAGAGAAAGATCCAAAGGAAGTTAAAAGAGAAGAAGGTGGAGCTTCAGGCGTGGTCTTTCTCCCAATTTCAGTTATTACGTAATACCACAATATGAGACAAACATACCACAATATGAGACATAGAGTGCTGCATTTATGGCCTAACACATTAGTGCTCTTGCTCCTTGCACTGAGATCATTGTCAATCTCTGAATATGAAGAATCAACTTGAACGTTTGAGAGTATTTTTCTGCTATGGAAAGTTGGGACGGTTCCGAACATTGTTGCTTTTGTTAATAATGCTGATTGTTTTCACATGTTTTGTATTTTATCGGAAGGAAGACAAAAAGGTTTCCGATTTTGGTGAGTAGTGCATTTTTTATTGTACTTTAAAAAGAACATTTTATTATTTTTTATTATTCTCTTTCTTAAGGTGTATGTAACTTCAACTATTATTAATTCCCAAATTCAAGGTACAAAGTCATTCAAACAAGTGAACAACACAAAACATTAATGGAATTAATGCCAAAGTTCATAAATGTAAAATCTTATAAATAAATAAATAAAATCTATCAATGTTTTCAACTTATCTCTCATTAAATAAGTATATAGTTAATGTCAGTTAACTATATTTATTTGGGAATTTTTGAATGAAAATGCTCAAAAATTGCACTTTCAATTTTTTAGCCTCCAAAGAAAAAGGACAAAAATTTGGACTGGGGAAAAAAAGATTAAATAGGCCTACAATGAAGTGTCCAATCTAACATTTTACTGATCATTTTAAGGGTAATTAAAATTGTACATTTTAAAATGCTGTTTGTTTGCTTTGCTCTCCTGCACTGGTCAGCACCCAGATACAATCAGGCAGTTTAAGCAGCAGATGAACAGTGAAAAATGTTGGCTATGTGGAACCATTATGCATTATTCCTCTTTGGGGTTGGTAGGTCTGCTGTATTATAAGACTTTTATTTTTCATGTGGTTTTATTTTATTTTATATTATTTTATTTTAATTTATTTCTAAAAACAACTTTGACTTGGGCCTCATGCGGCAAAAATTTAAATATGTCTGTATTGAAGCAGCAAAATTACAGTATGACTTCTTGCTGTGGCAACTGTGCGATATTAAAGCAGTAAAACCTGTCTTCTGTGTCCTGAATAATGTGCATACCATTATGATTGCAGTTATTAGTAGCGTGCCATTAGAAATGTCAGAAAATTGCCTTTTAATCACTGCAGTCAAGAGATAATTAAATTAATTGTTCTTCCTTAGATTGTGACTTTGCCCTTATGCCTTAGGTATAGAAACACATAGTGTGAATTTATACCATATACTGTACTTAATAGTGCATTTAGGTATATATTAAAATATTATTATATAAAGGACTTATTCCTACAGGAGCTTAAAAATAGGCCTCCAGAATAGAAGCATTTTAGTCATGATTAATGCTATCTTGCATCTTCTTATCATATACATAACAATTTTAATAGCTTAACCCATGCTTGCTTTGGATTCTACCTCATTTGTTTTAGTAAAGGATCTTTATGATTCAAAATGTATTTAGTAATCTATACTTCAATGATTAATGTATTGGTCGTTACTTATGACTTTAGTGGTTTTATGAGTGCATGAGTGCAAATTTTTACAGTAAATAAAAAGCTAATTTCAGTCTCAGCACTCTATGTTTCTTAATATCTTCCACTACAAAAAGCAAATGAATGATATTTTATATAAATTGTAAAAGATGGACAATATCTGTCAAAGGAAATGTTAACATAAAGCTATTGTGTTTCAGAGTTCTGGGACAGTCCTGAAGATACGCAGTCTTTGAAGATTAAGGTGAGATATTATTTTCTTTTTTCATACATTTCCATTTATTGACATCATATTCTCCAATATTCCAATAATTTCAACCTCGTAATTCTCCTCCCTCAGACGATAAAAAATAGACAGCCAAAATGGAACCCTGAGGTGCAAAAACTCTACCTATATTCGCTCCTTTCATAGAAATTTGATGCTGGTGATTGATTAAAGATATGACATTTGAACTGACTTGCCAACTTTTCATGTGAACAGTTTCTGGGTGAGGTGAACATGCACATTTTTGAAGACTGGTGTGGAGGATCTGTGGATCAACTAAGAAAGAATGAGCTGTTTCCTCTGTTCCCCCATGTTAGTGATATATACGCGTGCACACACACACGCACACACACGCACACACACAAACAAACACACAATTTGTGATTTTAATGCTGTCAGTAAAGGTTTGTAAAGCAGATTTGTAAGGCAGGATAATTCTTAATTAAAAGGAATTTTTAATTGAGATCATAATTTGAGATCTCAAATGTGTAATGTGTCATTATGATTTTTAGTCACGTACCACAATCAAAAGGCTTGCTGTCCATCCTGGATGGGAAAACTATGGGCTGAGAATCTTTGGATACATTCATCCTTTAAAAAGTGGTGCGTACAGCTTTGGAAAATCCAGTAAAAGCTTATGGGCTGGCTTTAAGCTGAAACATCCTGGCTACATTTATTACACTCTACACCTCTAATATGAGGCAGTGCTGGCTCTAATATTGTCTGGTTGCTCTTTACCAGGAGAATACATTTTTGCTATTGCCTCTGATGATAACTCAGAGTTCTGGCTGAGTTCAGATGACAGCACTACAAAAATCAAACTTATGGCATTCCTTGGCAAGGTAAGGTACTCTAAGAGTATTTCCCCTTGGGTTCAGTAAAGTCTTATCTTATCTTATCTTATCTTATCTTAAGTAAGGGACTACTTCATCAAATTCAACAAGGCACCATATTATATTAACAACATATGTAATTAGATTAGATCCAAGCAATAAAGTAATAGAATAACATATGAATGATTGTGGCTGCATGCAATTATTAGACATGTAATATGTACTAAAATGTATGACTATGTGAAGTTTCCCATGCCTTATTGCCACTGCACACTCTTGTTCAGGCAGGAAATGAATGGGCTGCACCAGGGGAATTTGAGAAATTTGCATCTCAGATATCTGAGCCTGTAGCGTAAGTAACATATTTTCTGAAAGTTTTTATTATTATTATTATTTCTTACTTAAAATGGAAATCAAGACCATTACTTTTGTTGTGAACTGTTTGATGCTGATATAGTCCCTCTCTTTAGGCTCTCAAAAATGCAACAATATTATTTTGAAATCATCTACAAGCAAAGGGAAGAAATGGATCATGTGGAGCTTGCAGTATGAATCAGTTTTATTTTTGTATTATATATTTCATTATTGATATATGTGTGGTGGCCTGGGAAAACCAGTTAGATGCCTCTCTGGGAAAAACAAATTTGTCAAAATTAGTTTTTTTCTACCTATAAAATATTTTAGCACCTCAACCTTAAAAAAAAACCCAAAACATATATTTCACCAAATGACATGGAAATGTTTTTTTAATTTATCTCCCTGCAAAGATAAGATAATGTTGGTAAAGATCAATTTAACAAATGCCTAAAGATGTCTAAAACCTTGCTATTCAGGTGTGATTTCCTCACACAGTGAATGTCAGGCTTTGATCAATTTGTTGGATAGTTATGTGCCATAGCGAAATGGGCATAAGCCTAATCAATTCAATTCAATTCAAATGTAATCAAATTTCAACTGTCAAATGTCCAATATTATCATTTTAAAATACAAAAGCGAAACACATTTCACTTCAGGAAAGCCTCCAGTTTTCAGAACTATGTATAGTAGAAAATGTGAAAATTTCACCATGTAAAGGGTTTTCCCAAGCCACCACATCTATTTCATTATGTGAAAATTGGCAGTAAATAGTAGGATTATTACATGCCAAATGGTTCAAACATCTGTGGCTTTAATCCTATCAACCGTACATTTTGCTATAGTCAAGGTTCAAACTAATCTTGGAGATTATAATTAAACTGTGAGAAAAGTAGGTTTTCATCCTGCATTGAACCCTGTTGCCTTGTCTGTAATGTTCAAGTCATTCTAAGAATCTTTTTTTTTTTCATATTTTCAGTGGCGTCTCAACAAAGAGGGCAGCAATTTTGAAGTAATTACCTCCGAGTATCTGTCGCTCTACAGTGGTAAATTTTAGCACTAGCAATTTCTTCTCATTACAACACTATGTGATGATCTATCTGCACCACATGATACTATGTACATAATATACAGTACATTTTAGTATAATATGTCATACAGTGAAATGCTGTGAAGTACTGAATTGAACTCATCCGGGCAACACATTTTCAAAACAATTAAAAGAGCGTAGATATGTTATTTTCTACTGAGTAGTAAAACTTTTTTTTTTCTATTTTTTTATTGGAATTTTTAGTAATCCAGTACATCAAGACTCTCTTAATGGATATTATTTACACATAAGTTAACATGAACAAACCATGTATTTCAGCATTAGTACATCATAAGTAACATTAACAAAGTAACCAACACTTGCATTAATTAATGTTTTTTTAAAGTAATAAACCAAATAAGCCAAATAATTAACATTAACATTAACCAATGTTCATACTACCACAATGACCAATATGAACCTTAGATAAACCGCATTATGTGAAATAATGTAGTAAACAATGTTAGTTCAAAGAACCTTAATGTAAAGTATTACAGAATTTTTTTTTTTATGTTAAACACTGATCAATACCAATAACATTTTGATTGATCTAGTCAGTGAGGTTGACACTGTTTTTAATAGGAATTGTAAACATTTAAGGATTGCAAACATAGAACTGTAACTGAGGTAGATTTTGGGTCTCAAAGCAGAAATGTTCGTGTAGGTCCTTATGAGTGAAAATGTTGTACTACTTGTTCAGTACAGGCCCTAGGGTTAAGGTTCTGTGTGAGTTTGAGTTCAAATCCCAGCACAACCAAAGAGACATTTATGGGCCAACACTCAACATTCATTCTCTCTCACTTCTAAATCACTTTGGTGATTTACGAATATGCCATGTCAATAGATGTAAAAGTAATTTTTTTTCTGTGTACAGATGAGTCTTCTCTACTGGCAGTGGACAATCATATAATCCCCCAAACAGCAGCTAGTCAAAGGTTGAGCCCTGACCCCATGTTTAAACCTGAAGTGGACATGGTCAAAGAAGACCCACGAGACACCAGCTACAAGAGTGAGTGATTCATGATTTGAGCAGAATCTTCAAATTCCAGTCCTATATCAGCATAATATGTCAGCATCAAAAGGTATACCAAAATCAAGCAGCTAGAGGTTTATGTTACTGCCTCATAGCTCCATGGTCCCCAAGTCGATCCTAAACTCAGGTAACTGTCTGTGTGGAGTTTTGCATGTTCTCCCTGTGTTACTGTGGGTTTCTGCTGGGTTCTCCAGTTTCTTCCACCTCCCAAATACATGCTGATAGGTGGATTAGTGTCACTAAATTGCCTAAAAATTGATCCACCATGACTGATCAGGATAAAACAGTTACTGAAGAAGAATGAATAGATTAACCATCATACTTCACAGGAAGTGCTACTTGTGGATAACATGACACTACCGCTATATAAGTAGGACTTACAGTAACTAGGATTGTGACTTAACTTTTTGCTGATTGTGATTGCTGCACTTTTGCTGGATCCACATTGCATTGAAAAGTTTTCTTAAACACAGGAGACTAATTGGGATTGTGAGGTTCCATGTATAGAAGTTTAGAAATCACAATAAAAAGTTCTAAGTTAACACAGTCAAAAGCTCAAACCCAGGTCAAGTTCAACTTTAACAGTCAGTTCACAATAAGCTTCAGACAGATAAATGCAAAATAGAGCAAACAGGACAAAAAGTCAAAAATATGAATATATAACTTAATACTATAGTAGACAAAATATAGCATTAACTCAATCAGTTTGGTAAGGCATTAAATAGTGATTGAGGATGGCATTTATTAAGATGTGGGGCTATTAAAGCTGAATTCTCTTAACTGGGACATTCGATGATTGTTTTGAGCAAGTGGCACTTATATACTTACTTACATTGTTGTGAAAAATATATGGCCCAAATATTTGTATGACTCTCCATGAGAGTGTGCATATTTAAAATTATTCATTATTTCTCTAAATGACTGCTTTAATGCATGAATTAGTTAAAAAAATATATAATTTTTTTATTTTAATATTTCAACCCAACAGTACAAGCTTCAGGCCCACCTCATATCTCTCTCTCTCTCTCTCCAGTACCACTGCTGCAGGAGTCCCATTTGGAAAATGTGTTTCCTAAATGTGCTCACTATCCTATTTACATATATGAGAACTCTACTATTGAGAGATACGATGGTATAAATCATGTGAGTATAGTTTTACTACTGTATTTTCTGTGAAGAAGAGTACTTTAACCCAAGCTTTCTTCAAAGGAAGAACAAGAGATGCTACAATAGCATGCAAGAATAATTCATGAGAAAATGTTTGGGAAACATGGAATTACCTGGCATTCGACATAAATTGTTCCAAAACGTCATCTGAGGTTCTCTAATATGTGAAAATAAATAACATCTTTTTACCAAAAGACAACACCCACAACAAGCATACAGTACCATTATTATATAGACTGAATAATCAGAGGCACTGATGCTAAGATTCTATTAATTCTGATGAAAATAAATTAGACATGTAGTTCATTATGGGTAAATAATGAACTGTGGTTTTAAAGGTTCACTACTCCTCAGTGTACCCAAATGATTACACAAGGCTTGCTAATGAGGACATTAAAGGACAGATTTGCTTTTACGAAAAGGATGAAGCATACGAGCAAGGGTAAGGTACATACAATGTGTAAAATAGTTACATACTGTACACCCTCAATTTTACTGTACAGTCATTTACTAGTATTCTTGTGTTTACCTTTTCAGGGGTGGATTTGGTCCATATCTGAAATTTGAAAAAACAGGAGATGACGAAGGTAACTTACTGATAGCTTGATAGAAATGATTTTCATCTTTTTTTAATGTTCCTTCACCTTACATTAATTGGATAGATCACTCAGTGTTCTAACACTGGACTTGCCCAACCAGCAGTGCGTAATATGAACAAGCCAAACTGGAAGCAGGTCGTCAATGTAAAGCCTGTGGATTTCCATTCAAAGCAGAGTGATTTAGTTGTCCAGACCTGCAAAAGAGCTGGAAATATCATAATGCTCCAGAAAGATGTCATGCCTGTAATTAAAGCCTTCAGGAATCAACTAAAGTTAACAATGAATAACAGGTAAACGATCACACTGCTGTCTTGGCTTGTGAAAATGGCCCACAAGTAGAATTTGTCTGAACTTGACTTTTTATGGTTTTGCAGTGATCTGGTCCCGAAACGAGTGTTAAATGTGGAGAAGAAGACAAAGACTGGTGTGGGCAGTCGCTACCTGCTGGAGATGGAGATGGAAGATAAAGAGGGGAAGAATGTTCTTATCTCTAAATATTTTTACACCACACATGACCAGAGATATCCAGAATTACCTGGTCTCTGCAGCCCAACAGACTTCACCTGGAACCCAGAAGCAAAAGTCCATATTATTCTGGCAGGTCAGAAATAAAGCGTTTTTTATTAACTTTATTGCTACCAAATTATTCTAACTCTCAATCATAAGATCATGTGATTTCTTAATCAAGTGATTCCCAAATGCTTCCATCTTTTTATCACTGGAGTTGGATAACCTGGATTTAGTTGGTCACTGATTCCCAATATGAAAAATTAGTCTGAATTTGAAATTGTGTTATGACTAGGCATGTAGAGTAGTTGCTAGTCTATAGATTATCTACTAAACATCAGTAACCTCAAACTGGACCATTCAAATAAAGTAAAAGAAAAAAAGCAACAGGTCATTAGTCTACAGGGGGTGAATAGATAATCTACTAAACATCAACTGTTGACATGGTTTAGAATTAGATTTTAGGCTGGTTAATGACAATCTGCAGTGAATATACAGTAAATAGTCTACACGCCCCATGTAAAATTGCAGGTTTTTGTAATGGATCGAGAGCATTTTTGCAAGGAAGAGTGGAATTAAATTGCCAAATCAAGATGTTCTACTTTGGTAGACTTAACAAAAGAAAAAGTCTGAGTGCTATATTGCACACTTGTGCAAACAGTTTTTATTATTATTATTATTTTTTTTTTTTTATTTTAAAGCCATTGTAAGTTTTTTTTCTAAAATATTTCTATTTGGTTTTCACTTCAATTTTGTTTGTTGTTATATCAAATTAAAGGTGGCAAAAGATCTGACATGATTTATGGTTTCATTTTTTTTATTACTTCACAAAGATCTGCAATTTTTCATGGTGGTGTGTAGACTTTTAATACACTGTATAGATGGTTTATTGACTTAGATGTTTGTAGAGTGTCTAAATAACTAAATATCCATAGTTTTTTTTTTTTTAAAAACCCACCAACAACAGGGGAACAGTGTACAAACCTCCTGTCAAGTCCATCACATGGGATTTACTATTTTTGCATCAAACCACATAAAATTGCTAAATTCTCCTTCCATACTAGAATGAGCAAGGGTACGTTCTTACTAAGCAATTCTTCAGTGCATGCATGTCACACTCATTTCACTTTGACTCCAACAGTTAAAAACCAGGGGAGATGGGTCATGCATTTCATCAGAGAAATGGAGAAAGTGTATCAAATCACAGGAGACAAAAACCTCAATGTCATCATTGTAGACTACAGCAGCAGTGATATTGATGTAGAGAAGGAACTGAAAAATGCTGATTTACCAAGGTATGTTTTTATTCACGTGTTCATATTGTATCTAAACAAGAAGGTCCTATTTTTTGTATATATATTTTTGCTCAATTTATGTTATGTGTGTATATGTTCAATTTTCTGGTGCATGAACAGCTACCAGTTTAAGAGCCTGGAGGGACGTTTTTCAAAATCACAAGGAATTCAAGTTGGAATCGATCTTGTACAAGTATGTAAGCAAAATTTTTCAATGTAATAATTACAGAAAGGACGTACAGTTGGGGTCGTAAGTTTACATATGCCTTGCAGAATCTGCAAAATGTTAATAATTTAAAAAAGAAGGATCATAAAAATTGCATTTTGTTTTTTTATGTAGTACTGGCCTGAATAAGCTATATCATGTAACAGATGTCTACATATAGTCCACAAAACACAATCATAACTGAATTTACACAAAAGAACCAGTTCAAAAGTGTACATATGCTTGATTCGTAATACTGTGTTATTACCTGGATGATCAGTGACTGTTTTTATGCTTTGTGATAGTTGTTCATGAGTCCCTTGTTTGTCCTGAGCAGTTAATCTGCTCACTGTTCTTCAGAAAAAAAATCCTCCAGGTTCTGCACATTCTTTTGACATTTATTTGATCCCTTTCCAACAGCGGCTATATGATGCTGAGATCCATCTTTTGGTCTCATACACAACTATTACACAACTAAAGGTGCAAACATTCACTGATGCTCAAGAAGGCAACACACAACATTTAAAGCCAGGGGGGTGTAAATTTTTGAAAAGGATGATCAGTGTAAATTGTTATTTTATTTAAAGATCTTTTTTTTTTTTTTTTTTTTATTTAATCCTGCCCTTCAGAAGCTACATAAGATATTTACATGTTTCCCAGAAGACAAAATAATAACGATTTACACCGACCATCCTGTTTAATTATTAACATTTTGCAGATTCTGCAAGGCGTATGTAAATATATGACCCCAACTGTAGAATTTTGTATGGTAATGCCTTCAGGGATCTTACTGAATGGGACTGGATGGGTCTGCTCACTACATTTAAGGTTAATTTCTGTACATACATACAGTCGTGACTTTTTTTTCACTAAGTTTATTCCTTCCTTCAGGATGACAACAGTATTTTGTTCATGGTTGACCTTCACATCCACTTTCCTCCATCGATATTAGACAATGTGCGTAAACACTGCGTACAGGGGAAAATGGTGTATGCTCCTGTTGTGATGAGACTGGAATGTGGAGCCACAATACACACTCCCGCAGGTACTAATATTTCACAGTTAGAGAGTCAGCAGTACCTAATGATCAACAACACTAAAGCAAATGTTCTATATCTGGCATTCTCAAGTCTCAGTGGTCTATTGCTTATTGCTATAATTCTCTACTCTCAACACACCAGATCTTACTCATTAAGGTATAGTGGTCCGTAAGTGCAAAACTCATTAACAGCCCAAATACTCAACAGCAAATCAGAAAATGCAACAGCAAAACCCAAAATGCGCAACATGTGTGAAAACGCAAGAAGCAAAATCAAAACCACAACATTAATTTAAAAACAGAGAGGACATGTCTCTATTGAAGGTGATACAATATATCTGTTGCATATTGGCTACAGCACACATTAACCTGAGAGACCTCGGAGAACAAAGAGCTGGAATATAAGCCTAAATGAATCTACTGATCCCCTTATTCATGGTTATATTTAACAAGGGCATTCACATGAAGTTATCCTAGATATGCGGGACACTTTGCGTGGCATTATTATGAGTATGCTAACATTTAACACAAGTGTTATTCTGAAGAAACAGTTACTGTAACTTCCCAGTAAATTGTCGTTACTAGGCTGACTAGATAACAGGCTGAAAATATGCAATTCTTTTTCTTGATGATGTTCAGTAAGGACTTACCCTTTGCGTTTTGCTTTAATGTTGATGTGTTTCTGTATTTGCAATTGTGTTTTTGGTTTTGCTGTTGTGTTTTCGGATTGCTGTTGTGTTTTTCGTTTGTTCATTTGTTCTGCACTTACTGCGTATGAACAGCATGACAGATACATGATTTTTTTTTGGATCACGTGTTGGCAGTATGGAAAACTTCTAGCTCTGCAGGGCAGTGAGTCTCCAGGATGTTGTCAGCATATTAAATGCTCATGTCCAATATGCAACCCTGAAATATTTAATGTGATACAGGTTTCTGGGAAACTGAGGGCTACGGTCTGGTGGGGATTTACAAATCAGACATGGACCGAATTGGAGGCATGAACGTTAAAGAATACACAGACAAGTGGGGAGGAGAGGACTGGGAGCTGCTGGACAGGTATGCACAGGTTACTAGAGACATCTGGAAGACCACAATTTGAAAACATTTTTTTTTGTCAGACAGTGTGATTATAATATAATAAACCCCAGACAAAACAAAGAAGAGATATTGAGACTAATCGTGAGAAACAACTGTAGAAAGAGTGAATCAAAACAGAAAACAATAATGCTCTTGCAAAAATGTCACAACTTTTCACAATAATACTGGGGCAGGTCAAATTTCCAAGCAAGTCCCAGTGCAGCAAATATTTTATGTTTGAGAATATTCTTCAGTGTTATTCAAGTAGTACAGCCTACTCGTACCAGTCACAATGCTACTCTACTTAGTCTTGCATGCTGCCATCCACTAGCTCCATTCTTCTCATCTCCCTTTCAGAATCCTACTGCACAAGCTGGAGGTGGAACGGCTGCATCTGAGGAATTTTGTACACTTTTTCCATTCAAAACGGGGCATGTGGAACATGGAATGAAGCTTGGACATTTGTTTCTGGTCTAGCTTATGACAATAGGCTGTGGTGAATATTGCATTTAGAGTCTGTACAGAACTATGTGTATAAGGTTTAGGTAAATCTACTCATTTTTACATTACATTTATACATTCTACATAATAATTTTACATTACATAATAATATGAAATGAGGCATATGAGATGAGGTCCATATCGAGTTATGATTTCCTCCACTTTCTTTTGGTGAGAAAGTTTCCTGGGTTAGAGAGCAGAAGAGGTCCATGGATGAAGAAAATGAAGAGAGGAAAGTATCAGTGGCTAAATCCGACAGTAGAGAGGAAAAGGAGTCAGGGTCGGTAAGGGACGATTGAGTGCAGGAAGCTACAGAGGAAGGGGAGATAGAGTGGCGACTGAAGACCAGGTCCAGGACATTTCCTCCCTTATATGTGGGAGGGCAGATGTCGACTGTCAGGGGGACGGAATACAGAAGCAGGAGAAGGCAAGAGGACTGGAGCTTGTCAGAGGGGAGGTTAAAGTCTCCAAGGAGAGTGAAGGAGGTGTTGTCAGTAGGGAAAAGACATGAGCAGCATGTCCATTTCTTCAAGAAAGTCTCCTATGGGACCAGAAGGATGATAGACTGCATGGTAACAGTAACTGCATGGAAATTGATGGATGAGATGTTGGATAGGATGCAGGTTATCAAACAGAATAACTTTGTATTGATTTGCAGTGACTCTTCTCTCTAAGGGAACAAGTAGACCCAAACCATACTAGAAAATGCTACAGCAATTTTTTTTCTTCCTTTAACTTGTCACTCATCTGTATTTCTGCCTTAATTAGCTAATAAAATAAACATTGATGATGATGTTGGGGCCGTGCCAAAGCTGTTGTGACACAGTCAAATATAGAGCAAACACTTCCTGCTACCTGTGTTCTGAATATTTAAATTATATTTAAGTGGAAAGAAAATGTTGGAAGGTAATTAAAGACTGTGCTTTACACTATATAAAATGCAAATAAAGTATACAATATGTATCCTGGCGCTCTAGGCGATAGACTACACTGTCTGATAAACTGCAGTGTTCACACATTAATTCATCTAAAATGATTAACCTGTAACAATATGAAAAGATTTGTTTTATGAGCTCAAAGCCATGTAATCTGCATCTATTGTGTGGCATGGAACAAGAATCTTCAGTAACTGGTTAGAGCTGAGGGAAAAAAAGCATCTTGTATTTAGCAATACATATCAAACAGGCCTATTTTGAAGCATATTTCCAGCCATATTTGGCTTCAATGGACGGATTTCAGTATTTAATATTAATAACAATACTTCCTCCTTCAACATGTGTGAGCGGCGCCATGTAAAGAAGCCATTTCTATTTCAAATAAGAAAGTTGTCAGTCCTGCTCGATGCCTCTTTGAAGTGCTTGTTCCTTGGAAGAGGTCAGACAAGTTATGTGTGTTCTGAACTTATTGTGAGCTATGAAACGTGGAGTTACACACAGAGATCTTATCCATCGGACTGAATTTGTTAACAAGCCAAATTCCTTTATAACAAGTGCACTGTAGTGCAACCTTTAACTTTACACTAGGTTACATACACATTCTTGTAAAATACACCTTTAGAATAACGCATGCTTATAATATACACTAACCGGCCACTTTAATAGGAACACCTATACACTTGCACATTCATGCAATTAGTATTTCAGAAACTGCTGATCTCCTGCGAAGGCTGCAGAAACTCAAATCACCACTCTTTACAAGAACTCCAATAACTACTCTTAATGGTTATTTGTTACATTGCGTATTGTTGGACTCTATAAACTGAAAGCCATAAACCATGGACACTTAGCTCCTTTTGCTCATTCAAAGAGTACCAAAGGAGTGATTACTTTTAGGTTCATTAAAGAATGAAAAAAAAAGCATTAATGAGAGGTGGACAAAATAAACAGCAATAAATACGGTAGGACAGACTTTCTAACCCAGGTCTCTTTTAGTCCATCCCACCATCACTGCTGCTTTTAATTTCTGCTACTGAATGGCTGCACATTTAATTCTCTGCACATGTCTTTGTCAAACATGTAAAGTGGACATATACCTTTATTCAGCAGAGGTGAAAATATGGGAGATTTACTTTCTGTGAACAAAGCTATTTTTCATGTCTGAATGAGTGGCATTTTGCAGTTCTGTATTAAACCCAGCCCTTACATCACTGAGCATGCATAACTAAGGCACTGTAAAGGTCTTCGGCATGAGACGTTGTTACTCTATAATACCTATTTACTTTTCTAGTTTAAATTGAGTGATTAAATTGAATTTGAAGCTGTACTCCAACTTTTATCAGAGTATTTATTTAGATGATTAACTGTACTTTTACCACATGTGGTAGGCGTAAACATTCCCCCCAGATGAATTTCTGTTTGTGTGGAGTACAATATTGTCCTACAACATTTAACAATCAACTACCCAAACAGCTCCATCTACAGGACAAATACTAAAGTGCTACATTAACTAATATCACTTAATATATCATAAGAACACAGATATATTTATATAAATGAAAACACCGAGGCTGCTGTATTTCTCACCAACTTTGCAGAACTCTGTATTACTCACACAATGGCATCACTGATCTGGCTTAACTTATTCATTCAGACCTGATGTTGCAAAATGTAACAGTTTCATGGACTAGTCACAGTCACAGTCTGGCCTTAACTCTCTTCTGTCCACTTTTTTTTTTTTTTTTTTTTTTAAATTGAATGCTAGTGTGCATGTACAAAACAAATATTATATATATGCATAGCAAGACATCCAGATAAGAAACAGCAGATTAAATATAAATACAAAGGGTTACATTTAAAGCAGAAAGAAAAAAAGGCACCATTTCCAATTTTTACTTTTCAATCATTTTTATCTCCTTAGCAACTAAAATCATATATCTAGATTTTTTTGCCATCTATACACATAAGAGACTCAATAAACATACAAAATTAACCATAAAGACCTTAAAACATAGTTTAGAGTTGCTCCTTTCTTTTGGGTGTATAAAATGTACCAAATAAAATCATAAGATTCACCATGAAGTTAATGTAGTGGACTGGAAATTAATTGGAGTTAAAAACAGTAACAGTTTATGACAAATAAAAACAGACACCCCTCTATTTTTAGTTTTATTTTCTAATAATTGTGTGTATCAAACAGCCTCTAAAACAGAGTAATACCCATTTCAGTGAGACTGAAGCTTATTATATATTATTGAACACTAATCCTGTAGATGGAGCAGAGCCAGCAGTGATAGGAAGGCCTCTGGTTCTGGCAAGGGTCAAAAGGCAAAGCATTTAAAGAAAATGCCAGAACATTTCACACACTAATCTGTGTCGGGGTTTTCTATCACTCTGTCAGTGGGTAAAACTGTTAAAATCTAAATATAAAACAAAGTATATCTTGGGTAACTCTTAAAACTTTAGGGAGTATGTAGAGACTGTTCTAGGGAAGTATTACGTTTGAAAAAAAAAAATCATTATTTTGCTTGTTTTCGCGAAGCTGGTTTGCCGATGTTGCTAATGAATCTGTAAAACTAGATGAAGCTAACTTGTGGAAAAAAAGATACTAGTGTCTAAAGGGCCTTTCGCAAAGCGGGAACCTTTTCATAGTACCCGAACTAAATGTGGAACTACCCACTTTCTGGCGTTTTCGCACCTCCGGAACTGGGTGCGACTTTAGTACCGGACTGCCTTTTTCGAGAACCAAATTAGCTCCTAC
>CM075020.1:12342524-12356836 GCA_037576675.1 Pangasius sanitwongsei | reverse complement strand
ATTGTGGTGGTGTATAGAGCCAAAAATGTTAGAATTGTGTCGATGTCCCAATATTTATGGACCTGACTGTATATTAAGATTAAGTTTATAACTGTACATGTATAAAAGATGGCCTGGACAGAATCTTACTGTACTATACTATATACTATGCACTGAACCTAGTGAACAGAAACTCTTCTGCTCTGTGGAAAGATCTCACAGAGGTCATGCTGTGTATTTATACATTAAACTGTTTAATATGGAATCACAATTCTCTACAGTAAGACTTCATGTTTAAAAGAAAGTGACCACACACTGTCTATTACTGATTAGTTCAGTGTTACAGTGAATCCTAAAATCACTCCTCACAAACGTTGGACGGGAAACAAATCCATCACTCGCACACCATGCCACTCCTATGGGAAATTAGCCATTCCACCTATAGGGCATGTTTTTAGGACATGGGAGGGAAACAAGAATACGCAAAGAAAACCCATGTGGACAGAGAAAGAACATGCAAACCTCTGCACAGGCAATAACCAGAGCTCAAGATTGAACCCCACACCCTGGAGCTACTTACATTTCCTCTAATAAAAATCCTTCTCATTTGCTCATAAATAATGGGCCATATATTACATTTAATTTGGGGTAGCTTGTTTTATTGTTTTCTTTTTATTCATTTACAGTAACTGCTTTAACCTGGTCAAGAACATAGGGTGCAAGGTAGGAATACACTCTGTACAGAACAACCGTCTTCGAACGGCATTACACTCTCACATATTCATCTTCATCTAGTGGCAGTTTAGAGTGGAATCTTTAGAGTGGAATGTTTTTGGGAAATGTGAAATATTGAACATGTGAAAACCACATGTTCCCAACTGGAATGGGAACATGTGAAACTCCACCCACTACAAACTAGTAGTTCTAGTTATGGACATCCACTGATTACATGGTTTATTGTTTCATCGTATTTACCCCATATTCTGCATTCTAGGTTTGTCGTTATCTTTTAAGATGTTCTGATGGTAGCCAAGACTTGGTTGGCTCATGATCTACCATCCTGATCTTTAAGTCTATTAGTAGCCTGGCTGTGGTGCTGCAGGTTAGGAGCCTGTGATAAAGCAGGACCAGTCCAGTTGGCTTCTGGATTAAGTGCAGATGTCCCAGGCCTCCTTGAAACTCACCTTTCCTGCCAACTGTCCTGAGGTTACACTGGAGGTTAATCTTGGAAGCAGGACAATCTGTTAAAGCTTTTAAGGAAAACATGGCCAGGTCAAGACAAATGTACTACACACAGCCAGCACCAGAGACAGACCCAGAACTTTCAGTGAATCAAGCTTCCTCGGAAATTCCAAAACACACTGAAAGTGAATGAGCTGCAAGATGAAAAGCCTTACTGGCTGGAATTAGAAGGTCACCCGAGGTTTAATCAGCTTTAATCAGCTAAACTGCGGACTCATGAGACAGACGTCTCCCTGTGTTTGTTTAAAGTAGTCTTTAGTTTTTTGCATACAGAGGACCACCCAAAGGCTGAGTGACTGAGTGCAGCAGTATTAGCATCCAAAGTAATAAACATAAAAATGAAGGACAGAAAAGTAGAAAGCTAGAAAAAGAGCAAGAGGGAAAAAAGGACAAGGAGTGGGGGTGCCTGGCAGAGTCCCCTGTTCCCTCAATACTGGTTTTGTGTTGAGCCAGGAAAGCAACCTGATCCAGTGGGTCTCAAAATGCCATGTACTGTCACCACAGATATACCAATGCGTCTATCACCTTCTAATCTAGGAATAGAAACATAAATGAATTCAATGTCCGCAATAAATTATACAACCTATAATCCTGGAATTAAAAAAAAAAAAAAAAAAAAAACTTGACTGGAGTCTATATTATAAAATTTATACCATGAGATTTACATGGAATAATGAAATGCAGCTGTTTAATATTACAGGCAACTGAGGAGTTTTACACAGCACTCAAACCAAGGAAAGTTTTGAGGTTCAATGTAGAGGTTACATCATTGTGAATAATTTTTCCCATAGTGAGTCTTGCATTTCATACTTTTTTTTCATTAAATGAGATGCACTGTGCTCCTGTGTAGGTTGCGTACACACCACTTTTCGAGCCTGTAGATCAGACAGATCAGATCAGATCAAAGCTCTCTTTCAGGGGGACACAGAAACGAGGAGATGCATCTCTGAAGCAAGGCTTTGTATATCCTCTGAATGCTCGAGTGGAAATGCAGCAGAATGACATCAACGGCCTCTACCTGTGCCAAACATGGTGAGGACAACAATGCAACACCATGACCTGGAGGACACCCTGTTATTTTAACACTTGGGATACATAAAAACTAAATGTAAATTTTTTGCATATTGTCTAGCAAACCTCAGAACTCTGTTTAGGCACAAATGCTATTTTTGTACTTGTACAGAAGAGGGCTTTTATGTTTTAAGTTTCATGACACCTTCCTGAGGTACACGCAAAATTTCTTAAGAAAACAAACCTTGTGCTAAATATAATTCCAACATCTAAAATTAGATAAAGTTAGAAACACAAAAACATTATTATGATAAGTTGACATTGCCTTATCCCACCCTTCTACCAGGGATGTTTTCCTTGTTTCCCCTTAATTAGGTTGAGTAGTTATACCCTCAGTGTTTGGCTGTGTCAGTTCTGAGCCTTGGCTTCTCTTCTTTTGGTTTCTCTTACTTTTTGCCTGGTTTTGACCCTATCTGTTCCTTTGTTTATGGATTATACTATGTTAACTGCCTGTATTTTGACCTCCACTAGCTATGATAGCTACGATTCTTGGATTTGCCTGAATAAAACTCAGTCAGTTTACACACTTCAATCTTGTTTCACACAGGACTACAGATGCTACCAGTAGATGAAATGACTCAAGTGCAAATGACTGGAATTGGTGGTAATGTTAAAGCAGTACACTGGCTCCTTTTGAAAGCTGCTTCACCACCCAGGCAAAACGTTTGCATTCCTAGGAGGTTGCAGTCTTCCTCCAAGCCTAATGTAGGCATTCACTTTGGCATTCACCAGCTCCTACATTGGGAGCAAGAGTCAGTGTAGAAGGAACTTGCTGGATCTGCCTTCGCTGTGAACCTGGCTGACCAATCTGTCCACTATGTGAACCCACCTGACTACTCAGAAGATCCTTGGATAAATAAAGCACTTGCATCTAGCCTCTAAGCTTGAGTTTCAGTACTGTACAGACACCCGCATTACTATTTTGTAGTTCAGAATGAAACCCTGATGACAAAAAATGGACTGAACAACAGAGGCTTTGCTCTGAATCTCCGCACACAAGTTCAGTTTCACTTGGCTGTAGCGGATGAAGAGAACTGTATACCCTGTCCAACACTTCCTCGCAGATATTTTATGGAAAACAAAACAACAATTAAACATGACTGCTATCTCTCAACGACCAAGTTAAAAACAATGGGCAATTACACTTCCATTTCCCGACCATAAGCTGGGCACAAATTGAAAAACAGAGAAGTCATGTGAAGTTACATGTGAAGTTTTCTGAAGTTCTTGTAAACAGTTTAAATCAGAACATTTGTAAGCTGGTGGTCTTGTGTCTTAATTAAGTAGACATTAATTAAGGTAGTCAATTGTGTAAGTAAATAGTTAATTAATAGTAGAAGTGTTAATTAACATACTATTACAATAGTACTATTACAATAGTTTGTGACCTTCAGTGTCATAAAGTGTCATAAAGATAGCACAATGTACTCCACACTATAATATAAGATCACTTCCATCCTGCCAGTGTACTGTATGTGCTGTTGTTTCTCTAAAGCTACACAGGAAATGACAGGCAGAGGCATGGGTCAAAACAGCAATCAGAGGTCATATCTCAATAGTGACTAAATATCATGAAATTTTATAATTCAGGCAAGATGAGTGTACCTATTCTAACTGCTCCCACCAGTATTTCAACACTTTTCCCTGAAAAGGATGGGGAGGGCAGAGGTACAGTAATTACTCTACTCTTTGACAGTACACTCATATTTAGTCAGAATCTACCCTGTTGCATTTACTGTCATGTTCCTTTATTTACTGTATTCTTAAACAAATGCACTGAGGTATCTTCTACCAGTTTATCCTAGGTTATTTCTATAGATCATTTTCTATATGATGTTTTAAGATCATCAAATGGAATCTAAATGAGCATCACAAGAGTAAGACTTGTAAATAAATCTTTTCTCTCCATTATTGAATTATGCAACATAACTACAAATGTACCATATAATACCAAACTTTGAACATCCAATAAACCCACTAGTGTTTGTTGACCAAAGCAAGCCAAACCAAGATCTGTTTTGCTGCAAGTCGGGTAGTAGTAGTCCTAGCCCACACCTTAGTGAAGGGCATAGAGACATACAAGTTTCCCATAACTCTAAATATGAGTATTCATTTCTTTCATGGGTTTACCATAACTGAAAGGATGTGGTGGTGGAAGTTCAGCAGTCTGATGACCCATGAATTTTTATCCTTTAACTCACAGGGTTTGACCCCAGCTGATAGCAAAACACTAAAGTCTCGGTGCTCCAGAGAGACTGCGGACGTATTTGGTTAGTGTACGTGGTTTTGGCTGAACCTCCAACTAGATGACTAAATGTAAAAGCCACAGGCTTTCCAGGAAGCTTGAAAGCTCTGTTTAGGCCACAGATGTTACTTCTGACCTCAGCTTGCTCAGCCTGTAAGTAGTTTCTGACCATGAGCGATGAGCGGAGTTTGACATTTGAATAGGACAAAATGCAAGTTTATAGGGTTTTCAATTTCAATTTACTGTTGTGTCTGTCCAAAGTATCTAGAGTACCTTGTTAGATAACACCTGGAAGAAAGCGAGGGAGAGAGAAGCAGAGAGAGAGAGGGAGGGAGAGTGAGAGAGAGACAGAGAGAGACCTGTAACAATATTGCATGTTACTGAGAATAAAATTAAACAACTAAGATTCTACCTAATTTAGAAGTAGACATCTCTTTTTTTTTTTTTTTTACATCCTCCGCAGATGTGAAGTGGACATTAAAAAATGCCTAATGTCCATATTTAGATCACAGCTATACCATTTGGAGTTCATCTATAATTGGCTGAATGAACTGTCGTGATACATTAATACAAAAACAAGGCAGAAGAAAATGTTAACTAGGTTGTTAAGACCAATTTTTGTATTTTGTACAGAAAATATCACTTGTTTGCAATTTATTTAAGCAACTATTACTGTCACTGCTGCTGGGAGGTCGGGGGTCAGGCTCCCCGACCCACCTACTAACACTGCCCATGATTCTGACTATTGTCCATATCCTTTAGAGAGGTTTTAAGCATTCCCAGACTCTAGTTGTGTCAATCTGCTTGTGTTAGCTGTGAAGGTTACTGCACTTCCGATTAGGTTAATCTTCCTGGTCGGTTATAATTGCTGAGCAGTGTTTTGTCCCACCATGTCCTTCACTAGGAGAAGTGCACTGAATGAATGAATGAATGAATGAATGAATGCCATATCATTAGGATTTTGGGCAAAAGAACAACATTTGTCAATATATCTCAAATAGTACTCATAAAAATTGAATCCCAAACACTGCCTATTTTTAACTATTTTATTTCGCCTGGTTCCTCTTGGGTTAAAATGACCTGAATATCATCTCTGTGCTATAAATATACAGTAATATATACAGTTTATATATTATATGTAACAATCTGTAGGGCTGGGTATGACAATATTCAATAAATAATAATAATAATAAAAATAAAGAATAAATTAAATCACATTACATTATTTCAATGTTCCATTAATATTAAATAATATAAAATAATGTTAAATAACAATAAATAAAGGTATAATTTAAATTATTTTCTTTCTTTGTTTATTTTATTATTTTTAAGGAAGCAGGATTTATCATGTATTAAGAAAATGTCTTTGTCTATTGTCAAACCCTAACATTTCTGAACCTGTACTTTCTTATTTTTTATTACTGTTTAGTGATCACTGCCATAGACCAGGCAAAAAATGATACAGAACAGTAGTTAAATAAGGAAAACTAAATCTTTGTGGAATATATTAATTGCTCACTCTCAGACCTACTGTAGCATTAATTGTAAAAGATAAATATGTGGTGTTACAAGTGCCTAATTAGAGTGATCATTTCTAACAATCCTCAATTTATGAAGTAGTTAATAACAAACATTTCTTGATTCTTTCGTACTTATACATTGGTTAGATTTTCACATTTTAGAGTTTTTAAAATTTGGTCATTTAAATAAAAATGCTAAAATACAGGATGTTCAGAAACATTTGATTGGCAGTATATGCATACAAACACTACAGTATACAACTACAGTATAACTATATATATAATATATATAAATGCATAAACCAGTTATGTAAAATAAGATAAGTTTGCTCAGAGGAAAATAAGGCTCTTTAATTGTAGATTTTAAATGTAGGCCTAAGCTTAACAGCATTATTTGAGGTGCTAATATTGAATAAGACAGGAGAAACAGATCCAATAATGTCTCTAAGCGGCCTATGATTTGGTTACATTTGTTAATATTTGCATCTGTGGTATTTGCACATAAAGTGCAAAGCAAAATAAATATCCTGTTACATTAAGGCCTGGTCTGTTTAGGAAAATAAACAGTTCACGGATAGACATTTTAGTCAGTCAACTAACAACACATGTTCTCATCATTTCAGTGTGGGTTTCCTCTGGGTTCTCTGATTACACTATGCTAAACTGCCCTGAGGTACAAATGTGTGTGTGTGTGTGTGTGTGTGTGTGGTGCACTGCAATGGACTACTGTCCCATCCCGTGTGTATTCCCCGCTCACACCCAGTGTTTCCAGGACAGACTCCTGATCCATCAAGACCCTGAACAGGATATAAAGCAGTTACTCAAGGTGAATGAATAAACGAACGAAATACACAGAAGTGATTATTTTGAAATGTACAGTATATCCTGAGCAATGAGCAAGCAAGCCAAGATTTATGACATTATAAAATAGACAGAAGGAACCCCTTGGATCAATTATACAAATGTGATTATAGGATCCTTTGGCAGTTCAGGCACATTTGCAGCTGTAGCTGAAAAACCACAGGAAGGAAAAGAATAGCTTACGGGATTTCTCTCAAATCTCACATGGAGTTCTGGTATGCAGTATGGTATGTTGTCACATATTCAAGGGGGAGAGAGAGAGAGATGGAGAGAGAAATACAGTATAATAAGGGAGCGAAATACAGTATAATAATTATATATTATTATATATATATATATGACACTAAGCAAGTGAGAAAGCATGGGTGAGAAAGAGGCTCAGAGACATAGAGGACATAATAGAAGAATAAACGAGACACAAAAGGAAAGGGAAAAAGAAATAAAGAGCAAGAAAAAGAGATTTGAAGGAGAGACAGGGAGAGATGAGACACTAAAAAGTGAGAGACAGAGAAAGACAGCATGAAAGTGAGAGACAGAGCGAGCAATGTGTGTAAAGCTTTGTCATATAGATGTGAAAATTCTCCTTAAACAAAATTCTCTCAGTTCTTGCCATGATGCTGATAGCAAATCTTGGCCAGGTCTGGCCCTGACTCAGCAAACAGACAGAGATTTCCAAATGTCATGATCCCACCGTTGGCACAACACAAAACCTCCATCATCACAGCTCGCTCACATGAACCAGACTGAACATTCCCCATACACACCACATCACACGTCAAGCTGCGCTATTAGTTTCCTATGCAAGCAGAAAGACGCTTTTACACACAAATGTCCATTAAAAGATGGGAAAGCATGCTGACAACACCTCTTCCTTCTCACAAGTCTTTAAAATACAGTATGCAGAGTTATACAACTGTCCAGGGTTTCTGAGTTATGCTTTCTTGGACTTCCAGATGCCTGAGGCATCATCAGGACCACCACGATGTTCAAATCCCAAAATTTCCACAGCCATCTTGAAGGCTAAGAGAATGTAAATGCCTTTGCTCCCTGGGAGAAAGTGGTCACGAATAAATTTGGAGAAATCCAATAAAAAAGACAACCCATAGTCCAAACACTGCAGCTGTGCATACACAACTGGGAATCTGGCTATTAAATATAAATATATAATGTGCTGCAGCCCTGTTTTGATTCTCATATTAAGTTTGATTTTTTTAAAGTATTTAAATAATCCCATTTATTAGATATTTATAATATTCTGGTTTAATTTGTTTAGTTTTATTTGTCTATCATTTTTCAATATTTATACTTAAGTAAAAAAAAAAATTGTTGCACTTCATCATCATCATCATCATCATCTTCTTCTTCTTCTTCCTCTTATTATATAGTGTATTTACCTTCAGGACTGGAGTACAATCCATGGTTTGTTCCCACTTCATGCCCGGGGTTCCCGGAATCGGCTGACCGGGATAAAACGGTTACTGAAAGTTAGTGAATGAGTGAGAACTTACCTTCGACAGACAGGCCGATGCTGTGAAGGTGTGTGATGCTGGAGTAGTTTTTGCTGATTTCATGTAGATATTGCGCCACCTGAGCCGTGTTGTGGTATCGAAACTCCAGAGCTTGGCCCAGTGGCACCGCGAGAGAAAACCAGAACAGCGCCGACAGCAGCATGGCATCTGCTCTCTCCTTCTCCTCCTGCACTCTCTATCTCGCTGTCTCCTAAACTACACACCAGGAACAAAAACATCACAGTTCAGCACCAGAAATGTCAACTGAGAAAAAAATTAGAACATAAAGTCAGTGAACAAGTTCCACAATGGGTTGCAGAGCCAACTGAAATAAATGGGTCTTTTAAAGAGAGTCTCTTTTTTGAAACAATTTTACATTCATTTGTTAGAAACTTTTATCCAGAGTGAAAGTACAGAACTGAGAAGTTGTGGGTTAAGGTCTTTAATTAAGGACCAAACAATTGCTCTCGAGCAGTTCTGGGATGTGAACTTTCAACCTCCTGAAGCAGGAACTTGGAAGGATGTACTAGCTGTGGCTTAAAAATTCAACTAGTAGCAAAATAAATGGGTTTCTATGAAGGCTGATGCTATAGTGTTATACAGAAGCAGGTGTGTGTCTGGTGTCGATACTTTAATCTTTGCCTTGGATTCTTTTTCATTTAGTGCAGGATTAGATAGCTGAGAGCTATCACTACTAATTAGTCTTTTGTGAAGAAGATTGATGCTCAGATATTGAGGAAGACCAAAATCAATCAATCAAAATCAAATAAAAAAAAATGGGAGGAAAAAATGGAATTAACAGATGTGTAGAAAAATACTTTGTACACCATAGTGGCAGCTCTAAAGTGTAAACTGCTTAAATATGCTTATGCTGCCTTCGGGTCCTGTTTGAAATATCAGAAATGCGAGGTGAACGCACACGAACGCCACAGCAATGTCGTAATTACAACTTTACTATGAGATTTCGTAACAAAAAGTCATGGCATCCCACAATATGAATGTGACGTCTACAGCAGACAGTAAGATTTAAGTAGTAATTACGTATGTTAACTATTCAGTTCTTTATTTTCTTTCATTACAGCAAAATAAATTTCTTGTCACTGATAATACAAAAAAAAAAGATATTTTCTCACACTGTCTATTTTTTTCCTCACTCTATCCCTTTTTTTTTTTAACCAAAACCACATGAACACACACCACATCATAATTACCACCTTCAAACTCATAGGCACAAACTTCCGAGAAGGACTTGAAGGCAGCAATAAATATGAACCGAAGCCTATTGGATGAAAAACAAAGTGATGAAATATATGACACATATGAAGAGTGATAAAGGCTAAAAGAACTCAGATCAGTTCAGATCAGTACACAGCAAAAAAAAAAAAAAAAAAAAAAAAAAAAAAAAAAAAAAAAAAGAATAAATATTAGCAAATGAAGTTAAATTTAATAAAGGAAAAGTTTTCTAATATTTCTCATTATGAGAGTATTATATAACAAATATAAGATCATTAAGCCTATTTCTAGACATATTTCCTAATTTCAAGTTTAAAATTGTCTTGTATTAGCAGATACGTTTGCTTCTTTCTAAATATAAACACTTGCAATAAGCAAAATTATCTGGCTATAGAATAAGACCATCGTGATCTTGAAATGAGTAAAAATATCTAGAAATATGCATAATCATCTTAGATTTAATAAAGAAAAAACAATTTAATAAAGAGAAATATTAGTTGAATGTGCCTATATTCAAAATATTTAACTTGCTCAGAACCTCCGCAGCAAGTTTGGTGGATTAAGCTTAAATGTCCAAATAAATAAGAAAAAGAACAATGTCATAAAGAATGGCAATTAGGAAGAAGACCATTTTTTCAAGTTCCATTTTTTATACTTTTTTTATACCATTTTTTTTTATGTGGTATACAGAATAAAATTAAATATCCCTGTCCCTGGCATGTGTGGACAACTGTAACAAAAGCACTCCTTGTGGAAATATGAAGCACTGTACCTATGTACACAGGGTTTTGACTCTGATTTTGTTCATAGACAGACAGAAATACTCTGATACTATGTATAAACGTTTTCCCTGTACATTTGTTTTGTGCTGTGTTGCAGAAAGCAAGGGATACAGCTTTAACCTACAATACCTGATCTGTCTCCAGGTAAAGTTTGTATCCCTTTATGAAATAAAGATAAAAAGATAAAAGTCTCATTCATGTTCCTACACACTGGCCACGTCCCAAACAGCACACTGGTGTACTAAATACTTCTAAGTCCATTCAAAACTGCATACATTTGAATTCATGTGCAGATTGGGCAGCAGCCATAGCTATCATGCAGTGATGGAGTGGAATGAGAAACTGCTCAGCAGCTATTAGACTGAACCCAGCGACTGTTCAGAGTCCGAGAGCTGCGCATCAGCCACCAGAAAGAAGCAGAAACGAGCACTCGAGTTACCCCAGGAGGTAAACTACCCCATTTAAATATTTAAGAAAGATTAGATACAGGTGAGGAGACTGTATTTCTACATACCTGACTGGTCTTATTTATCTAGGTAATGTTTTTAGAGTCGTCTTCACTTCGCGAGGCTTCCTCCAAGAGAACAAGTGACTGTGCGTAATTACGCAGCTGCTTTCAGAGCTACGGATGTGTGTGTGTGTGTGTGTGTGTGTGACGGTCTGGCAGTGAGTATCAAATAAACCACCCATTCACATTTCTGTAGAGGCTACCGTAAACCTCGCGCGCGCTCCGTTCCGACACGTCCTCCCCGAGACCGTTCAATCACGTTGTGGAAAGCCAAAGGGTTCATACACGACTCCAAAAATGGCGTTGTCGATTGTACACAGACATGCAATGAATCAAAACAGTTATGTTATTAACATTTGTGTGTGAGGCCTACTTCTTTAGCTTTGCCAATAATTTTACCAATTTACCAAATTCTTTTAAAAATGCAGCCAAGTATAGCCAAGTCAGGTCCATAAATATTTGGACAGAGACACACTTCTCGTAATTTTGCCACTGTACACCACCACAATGGATTTGAAATGAAGCAATCAAGATGTGATTGAAGTGTAAACTTTCAGCTTTAATTCAAGGGGTTTAATTAACCGTTTAGAAATTTTCCCTCCATTTTCACAGGCTAAAAAATAACTGGACAAACTAACATAATCATAAATATTAGGATTATTTTTAACACTGGATGCAAATCCTTTGCAGTCAATGACTGCTTGAAGTCTGGAATCCTTGGACATCACCAAATGCTGAGTTTCCTCCCTGGAGATGCTTTACCAGGCCTTTACTGTAGCCGCCTTCAGTTGTTGCTTGTTTGTGGATCTTTCTGTCTTCAGTTTTGTCTTCAGTAAGTGAAAAGCATGCTCTATTGGGTTGAGGTCAGGTGACTGACTCGACCATTTAAGAATATTTAATTTCTTTGCCTTAAGAAGCTCTTGGGTTGATTTCGAGGTACAGTTTGGGTCATTATCCATCTGTACTGTGAAGTGCCATCCTATCAGTTTTGCAGCATTTGACTGAATCTGAGGAGAAAGTATAGTATAGTATAGTATAATATAGTATATACACACTTAATAATTCTTCATCTCTTCACTCATCCTGCTACTTCTATCAGCAGTCACATCATCAATAAACACCAGTGACCCAGTTCCACTGGCAGCCATACATACCAATGCCATAGCATTGCCTCCACGTTTGACAGATGATGCGATATACTTTCGTACAATTTGATGTTTCTGAGCTTGGCAGTGCATTCCGTCTTTTTAAAAATGTACCAAATTGTTGATTTGGCCATTCCTAAAGTTTCTGCTATCTCTCTGATAAGTCTGTTTTGTTTTTTCAGCCTAATGATGGCCTCCTTCACTTGCATCAACACTTCTTTGGACCTCATATTGAGAGTTCCCATGAACAGCTACCAAATGCAAATTCAATGCTTGTAATCAACTCCAGACCTTTTATCTCCTTAATTTGAAAATGCTTATCAGTCAAATGTCCAATTACTTTTGAGCCTGTGAAAAAAAATGGCTGTAATTTCTAGATGATTAATGCAATATCTTTGGTCAACCCCTTTAATTAAAGCTGAAAGTCTACACTTCAATCAGATTTTGATTGCTTCATTTCAAATCCATTGTGGTGGTGTACAGAGGCAAAAATACAAAAATTGTGTCACTTTTCAAATACTTATGGACCTGACTGAAACTGAAGCCTATATAATACCATCTCTGACTGACAGAAACTCACCTTCTCAGTTGCTGCAGTTACTGAGCACAATAATCAACACACGATACAAAGTAAATATAGATCTATAGAACTACGCATAATTCAATTTGAATGAGTAACATGACTGGCACAGTGGTGCAGCTGGTAGCATTGCTGGCTCACTCATACTTTGATGTGTTGTAGGTGTTACTTTGATATGTGACTGACTGACGTTTTGACAGTTCCCAGGCTTTCAGAAGCTTGGACGGGTTCAAACAAATCTAAAATGAAGAAAACAGCAAAAAGAAAACAAAGAAGTAGTTTTTCAGCACTGCCAGTTCATTTTTTTTAATAGATCTTATTTTCTGCTTATGTCTTTTTCTGACATTCCAGGACTGGTGACCCTGCTCCCGCACCAGAGAATTTAAAGATGAATTAGGTCTCATTACATATACAGTATATACACCATTCAGCCATAACATTAAAACCATCTGCCTAATATTGTGTAGGTACCCCTTGTGCCACTAAAACAGCTCTGACCCATCAAGGCATGGACTCCACAAGACGTCTGAAGGTGTGCTGTGGTATCTGGCATGAAGACTTTAGCAGCAGATCCTTTAAGTCCTGTAAGTTGTGAGGTGGGGTCTCCATGGATCAGACTTGTTTGTCCAGCACATACCACAGATGCTCGATTGGATTGAGATCTGGGGAATTTGAAGGACAAATCAACACCTTGAACTCTTTGTCATGTTCCTCAAACAATTCCTGCACAATTTTTGCAGTGTGGCAGGGCGCATTATCCTGCTGAAAGAGGTCATGGCCATTAGGGAATACCGTTGCCATGAAGGAGTGTACATGTTTAGGTAGGACTAAACATGGTTAGGTAGGACACTGCCTCCACCGGCTTGCCTTATTCCCGTAGTGCATCTTGGTGCCATCACTTCCCCAGGAACTGTCCACATGATGTTAAAGAAAACATGATTCATCAGAAAAGGCCGGCTTCTTCCATTGCTCCATGGTCCAGCTCTGATGCTCACATGCCCATTGCAGGCGCTTTCGGCAGTGGACAGGGGTCAGCATGGGCACTCTGACAGGTCTACGGCTACACAGCCCCATACAGAGCAAGCTGTGATGACCTGTCTATCATAGCCAGCATTAACATTTTCAGCAATTTGTGCAACAGTAGCTCTTCTGTGGGATTGGACCAGACAGGCTAGCCTTCGCGCCCCACATGCATCAGTGAGCCTTGGGCTCCCATGAGCCTGTCGCTGGTTCACTGGTTGTCCTTCTTTGGACCACTTTTTGTAGGTATTAAACACTGCATACTGGGAACAACCCACAAGACCTGCTGTTTTGGACATGCTCTGACCCAGTCAAATTGGTCCTTGTCAAAGTTAATCAGATCCTTAAACTTGTCCATTTTTCCTTCTTCCAATACATCAACTTAGAGAACTGATTTTTTATATCCCACTCCTACTCCTATATATACAGTTAGGTCCGGATTTATTTGGACAATGACGGCGCTTTTGTGATTTTGCCTTTATACACCACCACAATGGATTTGAAATAAAACAATCAAGATGTGATCTAAGTGTAGACTTTTATCTTTATTTTAAGAGGTTCCACAAAAATATGGCATTTACCATTTAGGAATTACAGCCATTTTCAACAAAGTACCTC
>CM075020.1:12304185-12342424 GCA_037576675.1 Pangasius sanitwongsei | reverse complement strand
GTGTGTGTGTGTGTGTATATATATATATATATATATATATATATATATATATATATATATATATATATATATAAAATAATTTCCCTTCACTGGAACTATTCCAGCATCACAATTACCCTATGCACATGAGCTCCATGAAGACATGGAAGAACTGATGAACACCTTTAGGATTAATTGGAATGCCATCTACACCCCAGGGCTCCTCACCCGACATCAGAGCCTGACCTCACTAAAGCTCTTTTGGCTGAATGGGTTGCACAAATCCCCACGGTGAAACATCTAGTAGAAAGTCTTCCCAGAAAAGTGGAGGTTATTATAACAGCTAAGTGGGACTAAATCTGGAATGGGATGTTCTAAAAGCACATATGGGTCTGACCACATATTAGCTCCTAATTTGCTAATTTGTAAAGACACCAGCAAAACAGTCTCTTTGCAGCCATCATTGAGTATATGTGATCTAAATCTGTCATGTTTGTAGACAGCATGGTCATTTTCAGATTATATATTAAAATCTACAAGCTCATCATGTAAGCAAAGTCAGCATGAATAATTGACATAACTAACTAAATGAGTGCTTCATACTATCACTTAAGTCCACAGTTTTCTCTCTGCCTCTCTACTTGCCACAAACAGTTTTGAAAGATTTTAATGCTTATTTGGTGCATCAAACTTACTTTACCTGTTAGGACCTTTGTACTGTATGCTGGACCATTTGAATTATTGTTTCATTCATCTTTATTAAACACTTTATCCTATTCATGGTCACAGTGAATCCAGAGCCTATCTCAGGAACACTGGCGTGAGGTAGGAATAGACCCTGGACAGGACACACACACACACACACACACGTTCGCACAATCATTCACACCTAGGGGCAATTTTGAATAACCAAATGCCGTACGGGCATTTTTTGAGAAGTAGAAAGAAAACAAAGAACCTGGAGGAAACCCATATAGATACAAGGAAAACATGCAAAACTACATACAGACAGTAACCTGAGCTTAGGATTGCAGCAGAGACCCTGAAGGCAGGGTTATTTAAGCAGCAACACTACCGATTGTGCCATTGCACTACCCCATAATAAGTTAATAACTTGTATAAAATGTTGTTTAAAAATAGGCTGCAATCTATGAATATGGATGAAACTCAAGTGAGATTCATCCATATTACTCATAAACATTGGAATGAAATATCATTTCTTCAGGAACATGGTGCGACACACAATACAATAGTATTGTACACAGGACTACATAACGTGCAAATACACATCAACGTGAGACAAAATATCCAATAAATACAAGACAATATTGGACAGATTATATGGAATAGCTGAAAAAGAGCTGAATATAGCAGCATATGACAAAACCAGTGCAAACAATTGTCTATTGGGCTGCTGAGTGGCGTATTCAGCCTGGAGCAAATTTGGCTGTGCTCTCTGAGCGGGAGATATGGCATACACTCTCTCTCCTGTCAATCACAGCAACACTAGCCACTCGCTCATGTATGTAAAAGAGGGCAGATAGTGTCTGCGAGAGTGCTGGAGGGGAATTGGCAAGTGCCCAAATTGGGAAAAGATGTCAGATACAGATATAAACTGTAGACATTACATTATCAAGTATTTTAAGTGGAAAAAACTGTCCCAGGAGCAACAAGATGGAGAAAAGTGTAACAGCAAAATAATAAAAAGTGTCCCAGAACAGCATAAGCGCATTGTCTCTGAGGGCATAATGCAGTCCATGAGAATGGTATGCATTTTTGAATTTGTATTATTTTAAAATATTTGATATAAAATATAAATGTTGCAATTAAAAAAATACAAATTTTGTTCTCTCTCAGAAGAATCCAACCAAAAGAAATACCACTAGAAAAAAAAAAAAAAACTCCCACACTGGCAACACCATGCATCAAAACGGGAGCTTTTGGAGAAGAGAGTGTTCTTATACATGACTTCATTCATTACTGAACTTCATTGTATGCGGCTTGAGACACACGAACTGCCCGCTTTGCCCCCTGAGGGAGAGATACCATCACACAGCAAACACCTGTCTGTGCAAGCTCATACACAGGGTGTGTGTCTGTGTGTGTTAGTTACGGGGCTTTAAATATAGACAAGACTTTAAGTGGTTTTATGAAGTATGTGCTCAATAGACAGTGCTTTACAACAGCAATGGGACATTACACTACGTCTCTGTAAGTTATATCTACATTAAATAAAATCAAAGCCAAGAATCAGTTGAGCAACTTGTCTAAAACTAAATATCAAAGTCAATTCTCCCCCTCTGAGTGTGTGTGCTTCTGTCTAAATCTGCCCTTTCCCTTACTTGTCAAGGTAATTTATGGCCCTTCTCCTTGTGGTTACATGTTAAGTCTTTTTATTTTGTATAATAGCATAATTTGGAGTTTGACTGACTTCTTTACAAAATTAAACTATTCACTAGGGTTTAATGATGAATCCCTTATTAGCTCAAAATGATCAAAAGTATCTCAAAGTGATGTAATATTACCACAGCAAATGCTTTATTAGTCATATTTGAAATTCATAGCACATTCTCACTACTGTACCTACACACATAACTTCAGAATAACCCAAACCTTTTTATTTTCAGTTCATTTTGCATTTTGAACAGTTTTTCAAGCACGCCTCACTATAAGGGAATTGTGATTGGCAAAATTTGGGTTACACTTTAGAGATCTTAGAGATCTGAACTCACTAGCAAGGTATTAAGAACAGATAGCAGCTAGCAGAACCCTAATTTACACATTGTTTCCTCTCATACTCCCATACATAATTCACACAGTTATTCTTTGTGGGTACTTTGTAGGTACAATATGCCCAATATTTGCATCTATAATTTATCTCGATTCACACACAAATTAGCAGGCATTATTTGGTATCTTAATAAATCAGGGCTTATGTGCATCATGTGTGCAGTATTTCAGTCATCTATCCTCAGTCTAGGTTGGACATTTCCCCTCCCCACCAGCAGAGGTCGCGTTCTCTAGAAATCACAACCTCTTCCACATCTCACTTCCAAGTCACCACCTTTTTTGAACTTTCCGTTATTGCGAAGTCTTGCCAATAGGTTCTATTGTTCGAGTTATGAGCTGCGTCCTGTGCTTTGATCATTGCCTTTTATTTCTTTCTAAACACGTTGATGGTATTTTTTTTTTTTTTACACTTTTGCTTGTTTTATCGACTTTGATTCATGGATTGTGTTTGTATTTTGAAATTGGAAAATTATTAAACTTCTGCACATGGATCCTCACTGGGAAATTTGCTAATAGTGCCCCTCATTCAGTTTACATTAACTACATAATTAAATAAATAATTAAATAATAGCCTAATCAACTATTCTGACATATTTCATAATTTTCAGATAAATTATATTCTAGAGAATTTGAAGTATGGATATAGTCAGGTGAGGCTCATGTTGATGTTGTCCATCCTAGCAATAAACATTTTACAGTGTTATTAATGTAGGCAGAAGAGTTACTGGACCTTTAAACTATTTTTATGTTTCGTTGGAGAGCAGGCCTGAATGTAAACATCACAAGAAGGATGGTTGTGTGAGAGGAAAATTGAAAGTAACTCATAAGCATAATCACTGATTTTGAGTATTTTTAAAATTTTCTTCACAGAGAAAGTTACTGGTATCCAAACAGCATTGATGTTGTTGACTATTCTGTATATAAATCATTTTAAAGAAGTACTGCTTTTTCCACTTTATCGAGAAAGGTGCTTTAATAATAATAATAATAATAATAATAATAATAATAATAATAATAATAATAATAATATACTGCGTTTTGGAATGAAACTCTTCAATTACAGTTCTATACAATACATTATTATACAGTGTGATCTCTATATGATGCACAGGTTTTATTGTATTGTGCTCAATAATTACAATACTTAACCCTTGTGTTGTCTTAGGGGTCAAAAATGACCCGCCACTATGTTTACCAGCCGAGAAATAGAGTGGTGTCCACTGCTTAAATGCAGTCTTTCTGCACTGTGAAGAGGGAAACCCCAGATATTCACAAAGTTTCTGATCAATGACAGATTGTTTCTTCATGAAAAATAGATTTGGGGTTTAAAATTCAATTAAGCCACTTTATTTTAAGAGGTTAGTGAAGGCGGGTCATTTCTGAATCTTAGCTTGGCAGTTATTTAGATATTACTTCCAGTTTCATTTAATACGGACTTATTCTGCTATTTTGTGACACAAAATGGGTCACAGTCTTTGTTGAGTTTTGCATGCTCTCATGTGTACATTTCATTTGCTCTTATTTTCCTCTTGATTAGTTGCTTTTTCCAGTCGGTGACTCAGTGTGAGCAACTGCCAGGTGAATCTTACACGGCGAATAAAAATCATTCTTTTGCATTTGTGATTGCCAGTGCTAGCTGTGGTTTATTCTGACAGAACCCCTAATTGGGGAAAAAAGTAAGCAGAGAAGATGAACAAAGTAAGCAGAGAAAAGACTCTTGTTTATCTTGCTTGTAAGAACAGCCCAGGCCAATTATTCCAAAGTGCAGGTTTAACCGTCAGCCATTAAATGAATAATGTTTGTCTTGATGTGGTTTTGCTCCGCTGATGTTATCTTCACAGAAAGCAAACACAGTTAATCAGGGCATCAAGAGCGTTTTATGTACAACAAAGATTCAAGTGTCAGAATTATGTTAGCATACTTTTACACACAGTCTTTTGTTACTGGCATGTGTGTGTATGAAAAGCCTGGAAAGTTTTGGTAAGCACCCGTGTATGTTCCCATGACTGAGCCTCTCCAATGAAGTGTATGTGTGTGGCCTATTAATCTTTTACTATGGTTAAATTATTCTTTACTTACATTCATTTACCAGATGCTTTAATCTGAAGTTATCTTCAAGTGCCTTAGAATCTAATCCAAGCAAACAGCTGATGAATCCTATCTGAGTCCTAGGATGAATAATATTACATGAAATACATGTATTTGTATTAGACAATCTTTTTTTTTTTAATCTTCACATTGAACAAATGTTTAAAAAAAAAATAAATAAAAAAATTGGGGGTTTTTAGTTTAGGAATAAAGTTCCATTTTTGACACTACCTTTTTACCTAATTTAGATTATGATGGTCTTTTGTACATGCATGCTTTAAAAGCAACTTTGAAATCACTGGATTGTTTACCAGTCAGCTTTAAGGTTCATATCAGATGCCAGAAGCTCTACTCATCACTGTGATCTCTGTGATCAGATGACTGATTGCGCTCCGCGTTCATTGAGAAGACAAGCTATACAAAAGAAATGACAAACAATTTACGTTTTTAAACATGCATTCAATTTGATGTTCCACTAGTGAGATCTGAAAAACACTACTTTTGGTCATCATCATAGAAACACCCAAATCATGTATAATTAATGTCATTATCAGATTTTAAGTGCTCTTATAATATAGCAATAAGCCATGAGAGGAGGTGTGTTACAGTGATTTAATTATGGGTAAAGGTGCTCTTAAAACCTCCTAACCTGTAATAAAATCATTGTAACACACACCCTCAATTGACATTGATCTTATAAAATGGCAAAAAGCACAATACGAAAATCCAGTGTTCAATTAAATAATTGCATTTATTATTAATAATATTCACTGTAAACAATTATATTGCTACACAATATAGTCTGTTAACAGTAAGCTTTGTTTGGTAAGCAAGATGATAATGGGCAAAGATTAGAGCATTTGATGGACAGAATGTGCATATTTCGATATATTCAAGCTTGTTTGATATTCTCGGCAATGAATCTTGTACTCTACAACAAGTACCAAAAACAGCACTGAGAAACACCCAATGAGAGTTTACTGTCATGCGCAGCAGATCTATCATCCATTTAATTGGGTGAGAGGGCGAGGGCAAAGGTATGAACAATAATACTTGCTTCTAAAAGAAAGTATTTGGCATGGTTGTTAAAGACAGCAAAAATAAAAACAAACATGACAGGATTCCTGGTGGAGCACAGTATAAAAAAATAGCTATGTTTCTTTTCACTATACCTCCAGTTCTCTTTGCAGAACAGACAGTCCTCACTTTGCCTGGGATCTCTCCAGGTGAAATTGTGTTGTGTGTGAGAATAGTCTGCGAATGCCTGTATACTGTACACACCACTACATCCACAAAGCAGAGATTCCAAGTGCTAAAGGTTGTATAGTGTGAGCAGTACAGCGTTTCTGAGATTTAGAAAATCATGTCGTGTCGACTAAGCATTAGTGTAGCGTTTGTATTGGTTTAAAACCTGGGGCATTAATAGAGAATACAATTAGTTTAATGTGGTCACAGGTGTGCATATATGGCAGACTTTACAACGGCTTCGAAAGCAGCTTGAAATGATCTGTTTTTTAAGTGTTATTTGTCATGTCATGTGTCTGGATGTTGTTTGTGGTAACTGCTGTGCTGCATTCTTGACTATGGCTTGCTTGGAAAAGAGATTCTTCTCTCAATGTGACTACCTTGATTAAATAAAAGTCTAAATGAATAAATAAATAAATAAATGCGCCAATTTCTGGCTAAAATATCACTTCAACCACTGAGCTTCTGACATGGAAACTGTACTTTAGTCTGCTATGATAAAAGAAAAAAAGAGAGGTTATCATTAGTGAGTGTTTTCTCTGCTCTAACACACCTGATTCAACCCATCAGGTAATTACTGATCCCTTCATAAATTGAGTCAGGTGTGTTACTGCGGAGAAAACATCAAACCTAGAGAGCACATGGTCACTGAGTGCCCGTAGACTCAACAGAGACACTGTGGGTTGAGCAGACTGATAAGCTGTTTTCAGTACAGTGTGGCAGTCAGTAGAAATTATAGGGGTATGACAGTATACAGTGATAACAAAATCAGAAATAGCTGCACTGTTTACATTACGCTATACTGATATAGTGTTACAACTCTGAATGTAGTTTTGGCTTTTTCCTGTTTCTCTCTCTCTCTCTCCCTGTTCCTCCATTGCTCTACTATGTGTTTAGGATTCCTGAAAAAGAACCAGATCTGATGTGCGGATTGGAAGATCAAGAATGAGGTCATCTCTTTAGAAGAATATAAAAGGGCGACTGTGGATCACAATGGTGGCATGTTTGAGCCCATCATGTCAGTCCTGTTAACAACTGACGCCCGCTGTTGCATAGCTTTGTGCTAGCTTCACACTTTTCTTTGCTCCATCTAGTCTTTGTGTAATACAGCATTATGCTAGCTTTTGTACTTTATTAGCAGCTATATGCCAACTCTTGAATTTTGTATATTCCATTGATGCTAACTTTGTAAGTCTGGTGTATAAACACTATGTTTGTCTATACTGTTCATATGTATATATTTTATATCAGCTTCTTTGCACACAAACACATATAGATATCAGACATCATAGCTGCCCTCTGTAAATACTGGATAAACACCCTGATGTTCATTTTCAAGCAGCAAGCTTCTTTCCCCATGTTTCAGTCAAAATGATGAATCTGGTGTCTGGTCTCCCTGACGCAACGAGCCAGATGTTAACTTATTTCTAGAGATGAGCAAGGATGGTTATAAATAGGAATTCTACTAAATAATTTAAACAAATGTACATGATTGGATAAACTGAATTACCAGTTTTGTCATATGTTGATCAGCTCCGCTGTGATATTATTCAAGGCGTCTTTGCCTTGTAATAAAGATGGTGTCATTTGTAGTTTAACTGGTTGCACTGGGATGAATGTTTGTAGCACTCCTGAGTATAGTATTTATAGCATCATTTATGTTTCGCTTCAGTTCTCGCTGCTCTTCCTTTAACTGTCTTACACTTGTTTTTGGTAAACTGGTGTAAATTTACACTCATTGACCGTTGTCCAATTTTGTCAAACACCAGACAGGTTTACGTTTACCCCATTCGGCTGATAACAGATGAACTGTGCTCTCTTCTACGCCATCTATCTGTTATCCATCCATCCATCCATTAAAGAAAAGACACTATCATAAGAACACCTCTATCCAGACACTATTTGGACAGAGGATTATTCTCAGTGCAGACATGGTAGCGGTGCGCCAGCGTCTGGCGCAGGTATGCGTGTATCAGGTGCAGTGGCGTTGCTGGGATTTTTATCATCTCAGTGCCACTGCTGGGTGGAGTAACAGTCAAATAGCTGAAAATATCCAGCCAACAGCAGGGTAGAGGAGGATTAACACACACTGTACATCTACAACGTGGACCAACATGGTATGTGCGTCTCAAAACGCAAAAAGAGTTTGAATCATTTTGTCTGTCTGTACTGCCATCTTGTGGCTAAAAGTGCACAGTGCAGGTTTTCAGGTGGTACCAAACTACTGGAAATACTCTAGCCTTACACGTCCGTAGTATACAATCCTTAATCTTACATCAGATTTAACAATGTACACTTAATTCTCTACACAAACACCTCAGAGCTCAATTTCAAAAAAGAAAAGATTCACGCATGTTTACTTCGTTTATATTTAAGCAGTTTAATACTGCATTTAAACAGGTATTAATATAAAATTGCATTTGCCTTTATTTTCTCTTTGTATTTTAATGTTTTAAGTTTTCTACAAATTGGTTTTCAAAAGTGTTATTTAAAATAAAATGTATTATTTTTATTATTATTACCATCTTTCCCAGACAGTAAGATGCCTTGTTTTGCCCTCCAGTGGGTGCAGAGAAGAAATATTTTAGATGTGCATTCACCAGTGTTGTGCGCTTAAGTTTTATAAAACATAAAAACAACCAACACATGACGGCAACTCACATGCTTTTGTGTGTAACATATTCCAGAAGAAACTTTGCTAAGTTTGGGGCGTGGCCATTAATTGTGGGTGGAGTTAAGTTCAAATGACTGCTTGTCCGTAAGTCATGAAGCTGAAATTTGGTGTACTGCATCTATGTGCTAATCTATATATATATATATATATATATATATATATATATATATATGTAGATTTCTAGCAATCACCGGATTAGAAAAAAAAAACATGGCCACCATTAGCATTATCAGATTTTAGCAGGCATTTGACAGGGTTACAATGAGCTATCTTCTTTACACTTGAGTGGTACGTTCCTCTAGACACCGCCTTAAAGGGCTAGCATTGAGCAGTTAATCAATAATCTCTTTAGTGTTCTATGGCAAGAACTGGCCACTCGGGGGCATCACTTGTGGAGGGTGCTTGGACCCCGCAGATCGCCACTTGTGGCTCTACTTATTATTATTATTAACACAACACTAAGACAACATGATCTGAATGATGAACCCCCTGGAGGGTTTCTTTTATTAGACAAAGTCATTTTTGATCGTCAAGTTGCATTTAGTAGTTTAAACAAAAAGAGAAAGAAAAACAAAATAATCCTCCTGTTTGAAATACCACAACTGAAACTCTATCAAAACGCACTGTTCTTTAACAATATACACACACACACACTCAGGCCTGTAGTAGCACTAACGATACACTGGTGGGTGGGAATACACGAGTCAGCCTGAGAGTTGTGCTTAGTAGATTCCACATGAAGTGTATATATAAACAGCATGAATATTATGCATTTTTAGTGTTAAAGTTTGTGTAAAGAAATCTCAATTTCATATAAAATGGAAATGTGATGTACACTGTATTTAAAAAAAAAAAAAAAAATTGTTATAGTAGTCTGTTTGGTGAGGTGCTGAAATACGGAGTGTGTGCAACAGATTAACTTCATCATAAGTTAATATCCAGTGAGAAGGCTAGAGCATGGGCTGTGTTCCATTCAAAGTGTACCCTTCCATACTTCTCCTAAACACTTCAACCTGGTGAATCCCCACAGTACTCGATGATCAGTAAAAATAGAAGTAAACACAGTGACTACAGAGCAGTTAATGTTAGCAGAAGGAATATCGGGACCAGCTGAAGAGTGTATACCTGTCAGTACACACTCTTTACTTACATCCAGTATATTTACAATCTCTCTTTTTTTTTAATATATAAAAAAGTTCCAGACTGTAGGTCATTAGCATCCAGGCTAATGCAGAGGAATGTGTCACTTTGAATGTAGCATTTACTGAATAAAAAAAAAAAAAAGAAAACATTTTTTCACTCCATTGCACGAAAAAAGAGCAATTCCACAGATAAAACTAAACCATTTGCATGATTATGTAGTACATGGATCCTAAAAACTGCAGAATCATACACGCATTCTCAGGAAATGTCCTCTCTCCATCACTGTTTCTGCAGTGCTCTGCAACTTTCATAATCTCTCCACTTATTACTGAAGTAAACTGCAGTAACTGCATTTTCTGGAAAGATGCTCCAGACAGAAGGTACTCTTTCTGCTTAAGGGGGAGCCACAGAAACTTTTTCAAAAAGTTTTTTTGTGTACTGAAATATAATTTATTTACACCAAATAATAACGTTCCCTTGAACTAATTCAAATGCTATTGTTCAAAGATGTTCTGTTTTCCACTTTTCTAAAGCAATAATCTGCTCCTGACTTTTTCAGAAGAGTAAAGTCTTCCCTTCCGAGATCAATTTTTCTCCAGTTCTTTTTGATGTGTAAAAAATGTTTTATAGTCTAAATTGTCGAACACGCTGCTACTGTGTTAGATATTTGTTGCTTGCTGATTTTGAGTTCTCTGGCTACAGCACTAACCCTGATTTAAAAACAAGAAAACACAGTACTCCTTGTTTCACATACACACCGAGTTGCCAGTTTATTAGGTACAACTAAAAAAGGTTCCATCTAGCTTCTTAAAGCGTTCTTTGGCGTGTTCCTTTAAAGGTTCTCTGTAGAACCCTGCAACAGAGGGTTTCCTTTTCAGAATATGGTCCGAGATAAAAACATATAAGGGTAAGGGTAACTTTATTTTTTGCATATAGCTGCATCGTGTAGCTTTATCAAAGCTCACTGAAAGGTAGTACAGGTAGCAGTAGAGGTGTGCATTGTGAGTGGAATCCTCCAGAACCCTGGGACCCAACAAAAATGGCTTGGGAATGAGAAGATTTCACTTACTTGCACGCTGTCAGATACAAAGCTTGCACGAGAAAGAAAGACCACATTCATTAACATCTTATAGTGCTCACGAGGCGCTGTATGACGTATTTACTGCTTTCATTCATTCATATTATGTAAATGCTTTACTCTGGTAGTATAAATTACTAATTCTGTTTACACTTTAAGTAACAGAACCAACTAAATTCAGCAGAAAATATGCCAGGCAGATGAAAACAATAGTAATTGCTGGAGCGGGTGGGATTGGGATGAAAATAAATAAATAAATAAAACATTCTCGCACACACCTCTACCTACAAGTTCCTAATAAACTGGCAGCTCACGTATGTTGACTAAATAAAACTAAATGAATGAGTAATGTATAAAGATCTAGTTTTTTTTTTTTTTTTTTTTTTTACATAGATGATCAGTGTTTTGATGCTGTTCTTTCTCTTCCAAAGCAGCTTTAGTGACAAAAACGTCTCTAACCTGAGTGTGTGCCGTGATTATATCAGTGTACAGAGATTTAGCCGGACATTTCTGCTGTTCTAATCCTAATCTGATCTCGCTAGTGAAAGACTTCTGCAGAGTGGGATAAGCTGGATGTTTGATTTGCACTGATGCTCATTATAGGGTTTTACTGCGAGGTGGAACAATGACGGCAATATTCAGGATCCTTCTGATTATCAAACTCGACAGACTGGCACAGGTACAACGTACACCTCTTTTTAACTGTATATACCCTCGAGAGAGAGAGAAAAATCTCTCCATACTGGAGAAAAAAAAGTTACATTTTGTGGTTCGTGCAAAAATGAAATATTTATAACAGGAACTTTTTTTGCTCTAATCTTAGCTCATTCTTTTTATATTCACAACCCTATATAATAAACCGAGCTCAGAAAACATGTATACAGTATATACATATAAAGATTGTATGTTTATGGAAAACTAAATTATTAAAAATAATATGGGGAAAAAAATTAGTTTTTTTCTTCATGCTACTGACAAGCATGGTTAAATACATGGAAAATTTTTCTGTACAATTTTAAATGTAAAAATTTTGAAAATAAAGTGTTGCTGTTAAGGATTAGGCTATTTAAGCGAAGAAAACAAATAAAAAAATAAAAAATCTTTAGTCAGTCCTTAACGGTTGATCAGTATAAACACCTGGAGCTGGTGGGACCTGCCATGTCGGTTCAGTAAAGATGCTGAGGGCAGAGAGTCACAACGAGTAAACACACACTAAACAAACCAAACAGATTATACAAACGCACACACACACACGCACGCGCACACACACTTTTCTAGATAACCAGCAATTATCCTTTCCATCCATCCATCCATCCATCATTAATTCTCTCTAACACTCTCACTTTTTCACTCCATACTCTCTCACTCACACTCTTTGAGTACATATCTTAATCTCTGTCACTCACTTTAATCATACTTCTCTCCCTCTTTTGGACCATATCTCAACTTCTCTCACCATATCACATCCTCTCTCACTCTTTCTGTCTGCAACTCTCTCTCCTTCTCAGAGCAGCATGGACTCCTGCATGGCGAAGGCCTCTTGTCGGTAATGAACTCCTCCGAACACTGTAGGCATCGGTTTCCTGCCAGTCACGGCTCTGTAGTGCATCGTGTTGTCTGAGACGGGCACTGGGGGGAAGCTGAACTCCTGACCGGGGTGTACAGGTGAGAGCTGGGCTTTCTGAAAGCTTGATGAGCGGGGTAACCCACCTGGAGTGCGCAGGGACGCCACATCCACGTCCATATCACCATACCAGGCTTGGCCTTGCCACTGCCTCTCATATCGCTGATCCACGTGACGAGTAGGCTGCCTCGGGAAATGCCCGCTTTCAACAAGGCTGTCCATCTGGCCTACAAAATCAACATTTATTGGCTGGCGCCGGTGCGTGGCGTAGCTGTTATTCATCAGCACTTTTTCTGGTGAGCGATTTGGGTGTGTGGAGCGCACCGTAGTACCGTATGCCCGCTCATCATATGCCATTCCATACGCTCTGTTTTCCGGCTGCATTGGGATAGGGGGTGGATAGGGGGAATAAACAGGCATCATGCCTGGTGTGTAGTGTAAAGGCTGGCGAGGGTCAGACATCAAGTGTACGGGTGGATTTTTAGGAATTCTGAACGTGGGAGCAGTGATACCACCACTAGGGGACCTCGTAGGGCTTCCATGTCTAACAGATGGTGCCGTGTACTGATGAGAAGGTTCTGAAACTTGCGTAAAAACCGGAATGTCTGCAACATCTCCATCGGACACTGGGACATTGTCGTACTGTGAGGCGTTGGAGCCACGGTTAGAGCCGGGCACGAAACCTCGCGAGCGAGGACGACGATGCCGCGGCTGTTCACTGGCCACTGATATGGCAGGAGAAGAGGGTACTGTGCTACTGAGGATCGTGTGGCCCTCCATCATGGCCGCCAGCCTGCCCTCAGATGGTTTTACCCAGCGTGGCCCAATGTCTCTCCGTCCACTGGGACCTACATTCGAGTTTTGACTCGATGACACTTGCGGTTTTCCGCTCACAGTGGGCGTGGCTTCTTTTGTCTCCTCCCTTTTCTCTGCCTTTTGTGGCGTTTTAACCACTGAGTCTTTTTTCTCTCCGTTTGCTGAAACGGTTGTTTCTGTGGCTGTGCTCGGAGAGGGCAGAGCCTCCATCCGCCCATTAGCGATGTGATTGGCTTTCTCTGGCGCCAATCCCTCAGGCTCTGGTGGAAGCTGGCCCAGTGGCTTTGTAGGAAACTCTTCGTCTTTACCTATACAGGAGAACATAGAAAAGTTAATCAACGCACAGAAAATGACAAAGATCACATGTACTTTAACCTCTAAATGAATATTCTAGCATTTTTCAACCCAGTCTCTATGAAATGTCTCTATGTCTGTAGTGTGTATGAGATTACCACTGACAAGAATTTCAACACGTTTTCCTGTACTGAGAAAAGAATGAAAAAACCTGTTTAGTCGAATGCAGCTATAGATGACAACTCATCCACAATAAGACAAACAAGAAAGTATGTCTTACCAAAGTTAATTTTGGATAGTTTTTGTGTAGACCGATACAATATACAGTAATTTTGACTCTCCCTAAAGCACCATCAGACTGTCGTCACATTTCTGAAACTGTGAATTATAAAAATTTACACCTCAATTTACAATTACCTTTGGCTGAAGAATTTATGAACGCATCTAACAAAACATGTCTCACACAAACATTTATTGATTCCTCAACAACTGCCCATAGATCAGCATTATAAGTGAGTTTCGAATAAACAGGTTTTACATAATCTACATTAGGTTTTACATTAGTCACACTACAGATGCACTATACTGACTAAAGATCAGGTTGAAAAACACTGGAGTATTTGAAGAGTTTCATTCCAAAAAAGTCGTATATCCATTTTTAGAGATTTTTGTCATAAAAATGAGGAAACCTGGACAAGTACTTTATACTACATTCTTCAAAATTATTTAAATTAATTTAAGCACAGGCACGTGTAAGGACGTATAAATGTATTCGAATATATTAATAACACACTTTTTAAATCTATTTACTTCCATCAGAAACAATAAAATCCCATGAGATTGAATATCTACTGAATTTAATAACAAAATGAAACATTAAAAATTAATAATTTTGGAAAATGGATAGCAACACCCGAATCAGCAAAATGATCTTTTATAAAAAGGTTAACATAACATTACTCCACAAAACAGTCAAATGATTATATTAATGCTTTTAAAATACCAATAGGTTTCTGAGGAAAATAAATTTACATTTAAAATGAATAGTTTAGGATTTAATTAAATGCTGAGGGAATGTTTGTGTGTTTGCCCTTTCACTCTGCCTCTGGTGTGACCCTCTTGGCACTTTACGTTACAGCCTGCTCTTAAACGCTCTCAAAATCATCAGCCTACATAAAATACAACTCTAACAGATAACACATTTTTGCAAAGAAACTCTTCCTCTTTCAACCGTGTAAACAAACATATTCGCTTGTAACGCGATCACATCTAATTATTACACATGACTCATGAGCATTCAGCTTGATTTGGTGTAGAATGCATTTTGGAAACCAACCTCATTTCATAATCACACACAGCTCTGCAAAAACAATACTATTAAACTAATAAAGAAACAAAACGTGAAGTGTAAGCAGTCATGCAGCGGGACATCCTTCAGAGAATCAAAATAAAACGTTAGTATCCACATTCACTGTGAGGGGGGAAAAAGGTCAAGCGACAGCTCTCACCACATCAAATACAAGACTTGGGAACAAACAGTGATCGCAAAGTCATTAAAGATCATGTGAGGCCCAATTAAAACACAGCGGGATGTGTTGAGAAGTGCTTCTCGTGAGCATACAGGTGACACACGGCAGGTACACAATATTCATGTGTGGAACAGATAAAACAGACACGCACACGGATGGTCATGTTGACACTGAGGCCTGCGCTGAGAGGACTGGAGGTGATTACCACTGACCTGATTACAAAGGAGGATCCAGTTATCATTAACTAACAACTCTTTATTCAGCTGAATAACACTTTTTATTTCTAAAAGCATTTAAACCTGAGAGAAGTGTATGATTTGCTGTGAGGAATTCTCAGACGTTCCACCCATCAGTCATGCATGTACTGTACACGTCTAACGTACAGAGCTGTGATATCTAAAATCTGATACTGACTCGGTTAGAGAGGCTCCTCTGCTGCTTTCGGTTTCCTCTCAGAATGACTGTCGCACTTTTATCAAGCTGCTGGACAGCTACGTGCCATCGCGAAACAGACAGACAGTGAGGGGAAAGAAATATTCAGACACTTTGTGTTATTTAATACACTTCCATAGCATATATCCACTTCAAACTTACACATAATGTCTTTTGACTTTTTACTTATAAATGTGAACAAAAAGTATGTAGATTAAACAAACTATATGGCCAAAAGCATGGGGACACTTGAACAGCACACCTATATGATCTTGTTGGACATCGCATTCTGAATTGTGTCCCATGGAATGTGCACTGGAAGTATATTAAATAACAAAACAAACGTGCCTGAATACTTATTTCCCTTCACTGTATACATTTTTTATGATCTTTGAACTAGTTTTCTCTAAGTTTTAGGTTTTACTGTAATATTTTATTGTAATATTGTGTAACTTTTTTCGACATTTTTTTATTTACTTATTTAATTATTATTATTATTATTATTATTATTATTATTGTTATTATTAATATTATTATTATTATTATCATCATCATCCGCCTCTAGTAGCGATGATTTTGGATATTTCTGTTCTGGTAAGTCTTTGAATAGATTTTATTTTTAGTACACGACAGATTGAGCGCCTCCCCATAGAGCTACCCATGAGACAGGCCATTATACTGTCAGGCAATGATATGTGGTATAAATAGTAAGGACACACACACACACACACACTCGTACTAATTACCTACCCTCATCTGTCCTCACCTCATCAGCTATCCTGATTCTAATGATCTTATCCTGCTCTGAAAAGGTCTGCTTTAAAAATGCTCTTTAACCACACAGCCGAGCGTTCATGAAACATTTCCGGGGTTTTCAGGGGACACAAATGTCACAGAAAAAAGAACAACACATATAGAGGCTTTGTTACTGAGAAAAGGACAGACGGTAGGAAGTGTACGAGCATGAGAGTGTGTTCACTTTGGAGGGTGCAGAGGGCAAGGCGTGGGACACACAAGAGGATGACTGACTGACAGACAGACACCGTTGCCCACCGGTTGTGTTTGATGGAGGGGGTTTTGTCCCCTTTCCCAACTGCACTATTGTTGACTGGAGCCGAGGTCAGTTCAGAGGGAGAAAACGAGAAGATCAAGAGTCAGACAGATTAGATAAGATTGAGAAGTTTAGACAAGAAGATCAGACGAGAAGAACAAGAGTGAGAAGCATCCAAGAGAAGGTCAAATGAGAAAAAAAAACGAGAACAGGGTGGTTCCATGAGAAGATCAGGTAAGAAGAAAAATAGATAAGAAGAACAAAAGTCAGTGAGATGATTAGACAAGGGGAAAAAAAAGTAGATAAGACAAGAATGAGATTAGACCAGATGCCGAAAATTAAATTAGAACCCAGAAGATCAGACACAAATAATGCACTGTAGCAGTCACGTATATATATTTTGGTTTCGGTGTTTGTGCATGTGTGCGCATGTGTATGTGACGAATATGACACTCTCAATCACTACTACAAAATATATCAATATTGCTCCAAAGTTCTATTTTCTCAGCAGTGAGTAGAAAGCAAATCCTGTTGTGTGTGTGTGTGCCTGTGTGTGCCTGTGTGTGTGTGTGTGTGTGTGTGTGTAATGCCAATGACGGGTTATATAATGAAAAGGGACACTCAGTAATATCTCATAACAGTTGTCGTAAGCTCGTGAAGCACTCTGGTCCCTACCACATGTGAGCATGTGGGCGTTACCTGGAGGAGGAAGCTCTAGTTTGGAGCGTCTGAGTTCAGACATGGAGCTCTGGAGCTGCTCGATTACATAGTCATCATCGAAAAAGAAATCCTTCGAGAGAGTAGCTTGGAGGAACTCCACAAGGTCCTCCATAGAGAACTTCATCAGGGCCTCTGGACACACACACACACACACACACTCTCTGGCACTGCTGTACTTACGGTGACCAAATGTTCGCATAAAATGAATTTCACAAAACACACAGAGGTGCCATTACTTTTGTGGAGCTTAAGAATGGTGTAGGACATCGCAGGCAGAACTCTCTCTCCCTCTAGTATGTAGATGTCCCATATCCTGAGGGTTAATGTGAAAGGGGTCTGTCAAACAGAATAAAAAGCACGCACGCACACACACACACACACACACACACACTCTTAAAGAAGGGCAAAGAGACAGAGGAAATGTGCACTATGTGGCAGGAGGTGATTTCATCTGTTAAAGGTCATTGTTTTATCATTGGCCTACTTCTCCATTCAATGTCCTTATTAATTATTCATAAGCAACAGGTGCTGGGGAGAAGCCCCGCCCCTACAAGGTGTTGCAATAGGCGGAGCCACATTATTTAACCTTCTTAGAGGTAAGATTGGCATGCTGATAGATTGGCATGATGGTATACTGTGATAACGAAATGGAAAATAGGTCTTCTCTGAATGTTATACTGGTATAATGATGATCTCACAAAAATTTCTTCCTAATGCAGCATGTCCTCTGTCTCAATCTCTTAATGTCTTTCTCTCTGTCTGTCGCTCTATCTCTCCCTACCTGTTTCCCTCACTCTGTACATTTTTCTCTCTCTTTCTCTCGATACCCCTCGGCCTCTTTTTCTCAAACTGTCTCTCTTCCCGCCCTCTCTATTTATCTGTCTCTTTTTGTTTGTCTGGCCACCTCTCTCTGTCTCCTCCTTTTTGTCCTTATGTGTCTCTCCATCTCCCTCTTTCTGTCTCTATGTCCATTTCCATGTCTCTCTCTGTCCATGACACATGACCTCTCTGTCTGTCTTTTTTGTCTGTAATGCTGCATTCGACTAAAACTCATAACTCAGAATTTCCAACCTCTGACTAGCAAGAAAACGCCCCCTCAACTCGTAATTTCACTTTCTCTTTCTGTCTGTCTCTATGTCTATCTGTCTCTCTGTGTCCATATCACAATCTGTCACTCTCTCTCTCTCTCTGTCTTTCCCTTTATTTCTTGCCCTGTCTGTCTATCTTCTACTTTCTTACATAATCCTTCTGTCTCTCTCCTTCACTTCTTCTGTTTCTGTCTCTGTTCCTCTCTCTCTATGTCTCTGTCCTTCTGTCCATGTCACTATCTCTCCCTGTTCCTCTCTCTGTCCATCTCTCTCTCTCTGTTTCACCCTCTACTTTTCTACTTCCTCCTCTCTCTCTCTCCCTCTGTTGTCCATCTCTATGTCTCTCACTCTCTCTGTCCATGTTACTATCTCTCTCTGTCCATATCTATCTATCCCTCTGTCTTTCATTCTCGGTCTGTTTCACCAAGTCTGCCTTAAATGATATTCTAGAGGTTTTCCTAACTGAATAACTGAATCCTCGCACCACCGCTGCAGTCTCAGGCGTCATTTAATGTCGGAAAGAATTATTATACTTATTATAGGCTATTATATAGTTCCAGCCCTAATGTCAAGTAATACATTCTGACTGGAGTGAGAATGCAGTGTGTGAGAGTCTCTTACACGATCCAGAAAGCACTGAAAGAACCACTTCATGGTATAGAGGCTGGTGAAAACCTCCTGGCTGTCCTGCAGAGGGAAACGCACACAGACACAGTTATCACATCGCACACTAAAGAAGCATTTGTTTGTTATGACATTTTCTGACCTACCCTACAATTCTCTACTCTCACACCTTCACGTTTATTCCTGTGTTTAGTTCCCATACAACCGTGTTTACTGTACAAACGGAAGAAAAAAATAACTCTGCTGCTTTATACTTTCCTGGGGTTCATTACAATTTTACAATTATAAAAATAACAATCATTGTAATAAATTCCACCATACGCTATAAATATTTTTTGCTACAATAGCAGTCACTGCATCAGCAGTTCGTTACATGATATTGTACATGCAAAGCTTACACTACTCACAAGAGGCTTGATAATTAGCTTAAGTGAATCAGTTATTTCTCTCTCCCTCTCTCCCTCACACACACACACACACACACACACACGATCCCCCTGAGATTAATGAGTTCCAATTTATTATTAATGTTTCCTTTCATCACTTAACTTACCTATTAATTAATCATCCACTGACATTTAGCTTAGCTTAGTGAGATGTGTTTTTCAGACATATGCATGAAATGATTAAAATAAGAGAAAATAATAACTCATAAATAATTATGAACAAAAGTCATTCACGATTATCCACAGCAGTAACCGTAGCGAGGTAACAATCATGAATGTCTGCGGTGTTCACTGATTGACTTAATGACTGCAGATTATTTCACTGATCTGCTTTATTCTACCTTATTTACTAATCTTTTAGTCTTCTCTATAATAATATCATACGTAAATAACGCTGGGGTTTCAGACTTAAAATTTAAAAAGTGCTATAAAATTAAGAATTACACTTACTATGTTGAATTCTCAATTATGATATTAATGCGCTTATTCTAATGCCTTATCGTCTCTACATTACCAGCTAATTCACAGGGACTTGTCTGGCAGATGCTGCGTATTAAAAATGTGTGTAATCATACACATATATATAGTATAGTGAACTTTTCTGTGACGTGACATTGGAAGGAGTCTCCAGTGTCGATGCTTTGTAACAGTCGGAGATAAAGCTGTAACACGAACACAAGAAAGTCTTCAGGATAGGCGGCTTTGTGCTTTGTGGTTTCTCGGTAGCATCAAGTTGTGTGTTTTTGTTTGTTTGTTCGTTTTATTAATTTTAAAAGAGAGAAATTGCTGTTTACAGCTGCTATAACATAAGTGATACCAGGTACTAACTTGTTTTGTGGACATTCCACAACATTAAATGTGACTATTAATACATAAAAAGGTATGACATGTTCTTTAATAAATGTATAAAAGAGGAATAAAACACTTCGGGACATTCTAATTAACTTTGGGACACACCACACTCACTGCAATGAGTATTTTCCTCGTACTACACGCCCTGTTGAGTTATTTCTTGCTCATTATATGAACATACTGATTAAATTATGCATGTTTTACGATCTGATATGATGCACTAACAATATTCAAACAGTTATTAGTGCAGCATGTAATATTCTAAAACACATGATTTATATCTATATTATGATCTCTATATGAACCTGTAAGTAGGTTCTTTGAGGAAATACTTCAACTATAAAATCCAGATTTAACATCAGTGTGTGTGTGTGTGTGTGTGTGTGTGTGTGTGTGTGTGTGTGTGTCTTACTAGGTGCTGTTTAAGTTTAGGCATCATCTTCTTCAGGATGCGGTCATGGTGCTCTTGGAAGCGCAGCAGCTTTGGAAAACCTGGCACGAAAAATCCTGAACACACACATACACAGACACAGACACACACTTTAATGCCATTATGTCATTTAGGATCGGTTCAGCCTAAATGAAATGTGTCACTTAACCCAGATGTAGCTGAACAGTCAGGACATGGTGTGCTATTTGCTGCTTCTTTCTGCGCCAGAGCTATGAGGCTAATGCTGTTAATTATTAATAGAAGTCTGTTTGACCTGGAATATTTTCATTGCTAACTATTTGGAAGTTGTAGCTCCAGGGATACAAGGATTTTTGTGCATTTATAATGCTTTGCATAAGTATTCACCTCCCTTGGACTTTTTTTTTTCACATTTTGTTTACTACAACCTGTAAATAAAATTGAGATAATTAGGACTATTTGTCATACACAACATAACCCATAATATTGCACTGGGTGGAAAAATCTATATAGTTTGCAAAATGATATTTAAAAAAAAAAAAACATAGAAGTTGTGATTGTATAAGTATTCACCCCTATTGTTGTGAAACCCCTAAATTAGGTCTGGTGCAACAAGTTGCCAGCAAAATTAATATAAATACACCTATTACTCAAAGTCCACCCACAAAATATAGCACCGGTTCATTCAGGATTTTAGAACAAGTCAAGCGCACATTTTCCCCACATGAGCTTATTCTAATGTTGTGAAATCTGTCTCAAGATTTTTTTTAAAAAACTGAATGTAAGTGTTGTACAAGTTGTGTTATAGCTGTCTATAATGTGTGTGTATGTGTATCCTATATACATTGTTTGTGTAGAGGTGTGTGTGTACCGTGCATTGCATGTTTCTGTCCAGATAGCAGTCTGACCAGAGCCCAGAATGCGTCCTCTTCATTCATATAAATCAGGAGGAGAGCGGTGATCTGGCTCATACCTTGACAATATCCCACCTCCTACATACACACACACACACACACACACACACACATATATACACAAAAACAAAAAAATATTTGTAGGGTATTGTTATGTACAGACAGCAATTTCAATAGTCGTATTTTTAGCTTAGTACACCTCATACATCTGTTTCCTGAATTGTGTGAGATTTTAAGTTGCTCTTACGCTAATTCATGAGTCAGAAATGAACCCAAATGAGTTCTGGGACCTGCCGAGAACATGCAGCTCCAGAACTGTGCACCAGGGTGTTATATATTTTAATACAGCAGCTTGACATTCATGAATTCGTCCTCTCACTGAATACAAGCTAATGAGTTTGCTTCATTAAGGCTGTGCAGCTCACCCACCATGCCTCAAAATAAACTAATGATTTGCACTGAGAGACCCAGACACAATCAGTAGGGAATTCAAAATCCTTCCTTGAAGAGATTAAAGAACCAGATCTCTCTCTCTCTCTCTCTCTCTCTCGTACATGTGTGGCAGCCTGAGAAAACCTGTCAGATGTCACTGTGGCTTAATTCTGGCAACGAGCCAAAACGGCAAAAAAAAAAAAAAAACTTGTTTTGTCCAAACATACTTTGACACCTTAATTTTAAGAAACCATATATATAATTCGACAGAAAGACAATGAAATGTTTGTTTAGTTTTTAATCTAGCCTAGGCTTCCTGCAGAGATCATGCTGGCTAAGCAGCCAGTTTAACAAACATGGTGGTGAAAACAGTCAGTCCGTCTAAAGATGTCTAAAACCTTGTAAGTGTGATTTCCTCACAGGAGGAATGTCAGGCTTTGATCAAGCTGTTGATCGCTGTGTGCTGTAGCAAAAGCCTAATCAATTCAGTTTGAAATCTGATACCGGCTGTCTAAATGTCGGTGGTGATGCACTCCAGCCGGAATGCTGAAAATGTACTTGTAGAAAATGTCAGAATTTCACCATGTGAAGGATTTTCCCAGACCACCACACATATATCTGTCACAGATATCTCTCTCTCGTGCACTCTCTCTAACATATACTGCATATCTATCTATCTATCTATCTATCTATCTATGACTCTGTTTGTCTTTTTTGTCTTTTTTGTATTTTCCAACAGACCCATTCAGCTCCACTGTCATAAAGAACGTTTTAGGAAATCATTCTTACCTTTCAGCATAACACTGTACAACAGCTCATCTCTGTGTGATAGGTGAACACACTACTGCACAACCATCTGCACATACTGTTTATGCCATACATACGTTGTATATATCATTCACTGTCATTTTTGCACATCAAATATGTTGTACATATTTTTATTTAATACTCAGTGTGTTTTTTTTGTAGATTTGCAATCCTACTTTTAATTTTACTGTGATTCTTTATGGTATTGTAAAATAACTTCCCTCACGGTCTATCTATCTATCTATCTATCTATCTATCTATCTATCTATCTATCTATCTATCTACCGCTCTCTCTCTGCCTGTAAATCTCTAACGTCAGTGTTATGCTTCATTTGTACTACGCGTTCATGAGCAGCTCTGTTCACATACCCATTTTTCATGCCTGTTTTGTGTGTCTGAAGTAGAGATGTACCAACACTGTGAGCAAATGTGATTTTTTTTTAAAAAAAGACCAATTTCTGCTGTGAAGAAGTATAATGTTAACTGACACAGATCTTGTTTTGCATGCAAACACAGCACACAGACTGTCCTGAAGCCTGCTGCCATCATGCCTCTGATGCGTTGCATAACACAGCAACAGAAATATGCATAAAGTAGGCATCTCTACGATGAGGATGCCAGTCATCAGCAGTTATTCAGTTATTATACAGTGAATTTAAAAAAAAAAAAAAAAAGCTCGAGTAAAATAGAGAATGGTGTATGCGTAAACTTGCAGATGTCCACTAGAGGGCAGATCAGTGCTGTTTCCATTGTTGATCTGTAAAATATAAGTGATTTCACGCCAACAATGTCTAAGATGTAAATATCACTGTAGATGTTATACTGACACAAACCAGCTCGTCATTGTTGTGGATGCAACAATTCGTTCGAACTGCTCCAGGAATGATGTCACATAGTGCTGTACTGTCCCTATGTAGTGTTAATTTCTTGAGACGTTCACAAACAAAAAGACAAACGATCACAAGGCATGCGAGGCAGCCATAGTGTGCTCACATGCACATAAAGAATTCCATCAGTTCAGTTTCTCTCATTCTCTCTGCACGTATACACTTATTAACCAAATTAAGGCAATTCCTTTTCAGAACAACAACCTTACTCCTGGCTTTAATTGAGATCTACTCTGAATCAAGTCAGTGAGTCGGTGAACTTGAGGATGGTGCAGATGTTGCAGTGACTCACCCTGTTGTATATGGAGTAGGCCGTGAGAACGTGGAACAGGTCCTGCTGCCTGTAACCACATACATACATACATGCGTTTCAACAATCAAACATAGTCTTCGTTAATCAAACATGAGAAACAAGCTCAGTTAGCACACACACCTAATTTGTTTGCCTGTGTGTGTGTGTGTGTGTGTGTATCGGTGTGGGTGCGTGTTAGAAAAATAGGCATCGCACATTAGTAACACAACCTGAGCAAACTGTACTCTACTCTCGAGTCCCCTGTCTGTATAACGTTCATTGTCTTTCCCTTTCTATCCCCCCTTCCCTTTTATTATAAGGTTTATCACGCACTTGACGTCATAGCGGCGCATAAACATGATGTGGTCTCTGTATGTGCGGTTCACGTCCAGATCTATTTGACGGATATCGGGAGACAAATCTCTCGCTCTTATCTTCAGCTTCTGCAGAGAGAGAGAGAGAAAGAGAGAGAGACAGAGAGACAGACAGAGAGATCTCATTAATAAAAATGAACTTAAGCTAAATTAAATCAACACTGCAGCTCAAATAGGAAGCTTACAGCAGAGAGAGGAGCAGTTCACAGCGCTGTCAACATACACACACATGCATATGTGCAAATATATTTATATACGATTCATTTCCAACTGCACCATGTGTTGCATTTTGGAAAATTACTGGAGAGTGTATTCTCTGTGGCCTAGTAAACACACACACACACACACACACACACACACACACACAACCACTGCATTTTACACTACAGGAGGGAAGATTCAGGATGGCTGCTTATGAATGCCAGAATTCATAATTCAGTGTGTGTGTGTGTGTGTGTGGGGGGGTGTGTGTGTGTGTGTGTGTGTACCAGCTGGATGTGTCTTAATAAGCAAAAATTTATCAGGTGCATCTACATATACTCCATTTTGCAGGTATACAACTGTAGGTGTAGTTGTACAGTTACAAAGTGACCTAAATGTAAGTAAAAACCTGTTAAAGGAGCCATTGAGTCTAAGTAGGTGCGTGAACGGGTCTTTCCATAATGGTTCATTAAGTGTGTTTTAAAACAAATACATCCAGGATGACATTCGCCCATCGCTGTTTACAATATAATAATAATAATAATAATAATAATAATAATAATATAAAATAATATGCAACATTCAGTGGCATCAAATATTTGTTTTATAATGAACTTCAGGGTAGACTGTTTTTCAACAGTCTTTCATTAACAGTTTTTCTTTGGTTTCCTACATTACGCACAATGCCGTGCAACTCGTCTAGCTGGTGCTACTGGCATCAGCGGGATGCTAGTCAGATGCTACGTTTGACTAAAACAAATCTCCGACTGAATCTCCGACTTGTGACTAGGAAACACCAAAGAAAATGCCCCCTCGAGAAGGTCTCCTCAACCCCAAGTTCAGCAAGTGACATCAAATCAACATGGCTGCAACATCTCAGCATCAACAGTAAACAAAGTAGCCCTTTTTTTTTTTTTTTTACCTTTAAATGAGTTATACTGTAAATACAAGTATTTGCTTTAGATCAATCAAAATACAGACATATTTGCTTGTGAAATACTGACTATACAGTTCAGTGTTCTGAGGTAAATACGCATCACTCATCACAGTTAGCTCGCTAGATCTGAGAACAAAGATGAACATGGAGGCCATGTTTTCCTCCCCACTATGTAGTGCATGGAGGCTGAAAATGTTCTGACTTCCCATTTCCAAGTTAAGTCCTTTACTGGGTCCTTGTCATAAAACTCTAACAGAACACTAACTAGCTGAGCCAGGTCCCTGCTGCAACCCGTATAGTCATATAGCCATATTGCATTCTGGTACTTGGAGTCCATCTTTTACCGTCTCCACTAATTCTCTGTTGGATTTCTCATTAATATGAAATTGAACATTGCTAGAAAATGGTGAGTGAGAAAATAACTTTTTTTGCTCTTTTGTTTTGCTAACAGTGAAACCTGATAAATATCACACACATATATTTAAGATTGCTGAAGATGCTTCTCCTATTAAATACCACTGTAACTTTGTTAACAATGTGACTCTGAGACATCAGAATGCCACACGAGTGCTAACTTCTCATAGGAATAAGAAGATTAGCAGAATCACTAAGCACATCACAAATATTGCAATATAAACATTAATGTATTTCGGGGGGAACTTTTCCTTTAATAAGCATGCAGGAAGGTGTGTGTTGGTGTGTGTACCTCGTAGAAGTCCTTCTTTTCCTCTTTCACTTTGGGGACATCAAGGAGGAGACACCAGACCTGTCCTCGAAACTGTAGTGGGATTCCTTTATAGATCCTCCTTACCAGCTGCACATGCACACACACACACACACACACACACACACACACACATGCACGCACAAGCACACACGCACCAATTTGTCAGAACTCTAGCACATCTGTCAACAATAAGATGAACAGCTGTATGAGTATTTTTATATCACAATGTGCATGTTCTTGTCTAATATAAGCCTTGCTGAAGCACGACATAAGCTTTATAAGTGGTTAGCATGAGGGGATCTGTGCTTATTGCTCCATTTCCTGTACTAAAATCACACTAGATATGTCTAGGTTTCATTTCAGCTTTACGGGAAACACTGCTCACGTTGCCTGAGCCATCATATGATTAAACACTGAACATTACAATCAGGGATATTTTTGCCCAGGATATATATGGGATGCATATGGTTCTTCAAGACGCACACTGTTATTACTGTACGCAATTCAAATCACCGTCATCCTCTTTTAGTTGAAAACGTTGCAGTATGTCTGCTCTCCCGGTCACTACAGAACTGGGGCGTTTCTAAACTGAGCACCATGCTGGGGCATCTTTTCTAGCCCGGCGAGGTTGACAGGTCTATACACAAGAATAACTGGACTAAAGTTTATAGTTGTGTTAGCATCACATCCTCCTGAAATATTATTACTGTATATAAGCTCTGTGTTAAGTAAAATACAGGCTGGTAACACTGGAGATATACCTTCCATCCAATCCATGCTGGTCTACGGTTGTTACAGTGTCACAGTGTATAACTGGATGGTTACCCCACCACTAACTTTTTCAAAATACTGATAAAAATGCATTTCTGTCTATTACCATCCACCTGTTCGTTTGTCTACCCGATCAAGTTCCTTACTAACAGTGGTTCTCATGTGTAAACACAAACCAGGTTTGTGTTTATAAACAGCCACTTAAAACAGTGATATGGTCAAACCGTGAGTTTTTTTTTTTTTAAATTAAATTATCGTACCATGAAGCCATTACAGCCCTACTTCCAACTCCATTCCATTCCGTAAGAGAAAAAAGGCATTGGGGGCCTTGAAAATATCTTTTATAATGCATTATTAAACAATACTTGAATGGAAAAAGCTACAGAGCCAGAGCAAAGACTGTAAACAGTACAACTCTGTCAGTACAAATGGTTTGCTACTACGCAGGTGGAAAGTTCATGGAACCACGACTAGCCGTCCCCGGACACGCGTGCCATGAAAGATTTCACCACGCACTCTCAGGCTGATGATAAGGAAGGTAAGACAGCAGTCACTCGAAAAGAGTTGCAGGATGACCTGAAAGCAGCAGGAACAATAGTTACACAGAAAACAATAAGCAATTAAATCTCTAGTCTCAGCCTCCAATCCGTCTCTGCATTCGTATCTGTTTAGAACACATTGTCTGTTCAAGCCGAATAAAGTTCATATCCCTAAAATAGAGTTGACAGTGGAGTGTTTACTGCAAGTGGATTTTCACTGTACTATACTTGTACTAGATGTGAAAATAAAGCCTGTCTATCTTTCTTTCTGCACTCTTTCTCAGCTCCTGCTGCCTAATACTGATGACGGTGTGTGACCCTAAAACACACTTCCTGCCGTGGGCTTTCTCTGCTTCCAGACCTGCATGACATGATGCAGTTGCTGGTGCATAAACCTGACACACCACCGCTCCTGTGGTTCCTGCTGCTTTTTCACAAGGTCATTTTGCATGTATAATTCCTGCTCCTGCTGCAGTGAATAATCTTTTCTGGAAGCAGTGACAGACACTTTGCAAAAACTGCTTCTGTGATTATTAGTTTACACGCTTATATATCATTCTATGCTCATATTAAGACTTTCACAACATGTTGATACACAGGACCCTGTATATTATAAAGGCAGTTAATCTGATTTGCCTTTCCTATGTATAACCCAAGTGTCATTATACCTTCATTTATTAGTTTCATATCAAAATCCCACTATCCAGTGTCACCCAAAGATGCTGGGCTCCATTTTTCAGTCTGGTTCTTCATGAGCTTTCTTCCTGTTTCCTTGCCACTGTCGCCTCTGGTTTGCTCATTAGGGGTCTAGACCTGGATTTATATCAACCTGTTTAGTAACAATTGTAAAAAGAGCTTGGGGATGTTTGCTACGATGATGCAATGTGTGGAGGATTGTCTTTCTCTCGCTCGTTGTCTCTCCTTCTCACCTTGTGTCGAAATACCACACTGCTACATTTCCACACTAACACACTGTCTTGTCATGCCCTCAAGTTCCAGAAAGCAGTGCTGTACCATTCGCACGACACACACACACACACACACACACACACACTGCAGAAGCATTATAGATTCAGCAGGACATTCATTTTCTGCTAGAGCGGTTACTGTTAAATTCAGTACACATACTCAAAGAAGACTAGGCTTGTGTGAACAAATATTTTGACCAAAAAAGGTTAAACAGGCATACAACAAAGCGTCAAATCTAACAGCTTAAAACATAATGTAAATGGAAGTGAGTAAATACTAAGGGTGTAACAATTGGATGATTTCAAATGGAGGCCATTCATGTGAATCGTCTCATATCGCATCTGATCCAGTGATATCGTCAAATATTCATTAATTGGCCTAAGATTCAAAATTGTATCATATCACAGCAGATACAGTGGTATGGTCAAATATCAAATCTTTGCCTTAAGAACTGAAATTGCAATGTATCGTGTGGAAGCTTCAGATGCGTTCAAACGCAGCAGATCAACAGGTACAAACGATGGCCATTTGGACAACCAATCTGTAAAAGGTTTATGGTGAAAATGTACTGTTATTTTTTGTATTTACTGAACACAAAAACTACTGCAGAAGCAGTTAAAAATCCACCATCCAGCTGAGTGTTCGCAACTGCCGCTGCTGGCAAGCAGTTCTCAACCGCGCAGCATATATTATTATTGCACCTTCTTATACTTTCCTTAAACCTGAAATGGTGGAAATGCTTATTTTCCTGTCTTTTTTTAAGCTGTTGGTTCTGGACGATTAAATCATCTATCAAGATTTTTTTTTTTAAATGGTAAATCACAAACAGGGGAAACACACACACACGCACACAGACGGACACACACACACACAGACGCGCACACAGACGCGCACACAGGCGGACACACAGGCGGACACACAGGCGGACACACAGGCACGCACACAGACGGACACACAGACGGACACACAGACGGACTTTCTCTCACACACTTTCACACACACCTTCTCGCTGTTCTTGTACTTGTCCCAGCTTTTCAGCATCTTCAACCATTTTTCTGTCCTCTCCAGTTCCAGCTGCTTTTGCTGAGTGAAAAATACAAATACCATTGAACTATTAACACACAACCCCACTGAACAATAACATATATGGACTTTTTTTTAAATTCATTAAAACCTGATTGTCCATTTAGACCAGATTTGACTAAACTACGCAGTGAATATAAGGAATTGATAAATTTTTCACAGGATAAGCACTTTCATCCTGATGGGAGTGCTCTCTTCTAAGATGACAAAGCTCAAGCTTTATAAATCACAGACACTATATTTCGACAAATCAAAACAGCAAATGAAAAGCTGATGACTGCTCAGAATCCAGTGCTATTCACCATTACTGCAGTCTGGTCCAGAGCATTTTAGAAGGCGTGCCAGTGTTTCCTGTCAACTTAGTCGGAATCTGAAACATCAGATACCGTCAACTGGTCAATTGAGGAGTCTCTGGAGACCGTAATTTTCTGGTCATTGCTTGTTAAAATATTCATTTGACCAGAATACGTTCGGTGATGTAATTCGTAAGGGATTTACCTGAATATTCCCGACAAGATAAAGTATCTGTGCAATTTTCCCAAATTACCCCTGATAGCACAGACCCAGAATGTCACGTTTCCCTCCCTTCCTCAACATAAACAGCACGTGGCCATGTCTACTTACCAGATTACTTTAGGAGTACCATTACTGAGGGGGCTCTGTGTTTGCACAGAATTACATAAGCTCATTTTCTCGGAACTTATTACACCTTATTACATGAATCTCTTCGATCTCTCCGATCTCACAACTCCCCTCACAGGTAAAACTGAACCAGCTGCAACACAGCTTTACTTGTTAACTTAATTTATTTGATCGCATTTTTTAAGCATTTCATAGAATTTCTAAAGAGTAAATCCACAAATCCATATATAAATAAATTCCTTCTTTCTAGCTGAAGGTCATGTGTTGCTAAGGGACCACATCAACTAGCATGGTGTTAGAATGGGATGTTTTACCATGTGAATAATTATTAAATAAATAAATAAATAAATAAATAAATAATAATAATAAAAAACAAGCAAGATATTCAGATTTTAGTTTCAAACAGAGGGTTTATTACTTTAAAAAAAATAAATTTGTGTAAATGTAATTATGCACAATAAGCATCAACTGAGTAAATGCCAAATGGCATTGTAAATGTACAACTAACATGTATTAATATTAATAATAATAATAGCTTTACATTTATATTTAATGCATTTGGCCTTATCCAGTGTGATTTACAAAAGTGCTTTTAAGTCTCTATCAATAAATACATCCTGACACCGGTTCACTAGGTCATGGGCTAAGAATACTATCAGTCTAAAAACTCTGTTGGTGAGGTAATATAGTAAGGTAACACTTTTCTGTTGTTTAAATTAAAGTGCTAATTTAAGAGCTTCAGGAAGAGGTAGGTCTTTAGACGTCATTTGAAGACTGCCAGTGACACAGCTGAATAATAATAATAATATTATTATTATTATTATTCAGATGTCGATTAACAGACATAAAACCAAACTCAGATTTTTAAGTGTAGCAGGATCATAGTGCTCACCTTTTCCTCCATGGCATTAGAGGCTGGAAGTTCATTCTCACTAAAAGACAGTGAGACAGACAGACAGACAGACAGATAGACACACACACATACACACACACACACACACACACACACACACACACACACACACACAGACTTCAGACATTAATTCAACAAAACTGCAACAATATTTTATCATTCTGTCAATAGGAAAATTACTGAGGAAAGCAATGTCTCTAAAATCACAACATGTTCCAGTAAAAGCTGCAAATATACTTTTATGCCAGTAACTTTATACAAAGCACTGGGGTGGTGGTACTACAGGGGAACTAGTACAAACCAATAAATCATCTAACTGTCATGTTGCTGAGGTCACATGTAGGCACTTGTGGACCAAAAAAGGGAAACAATCTGTTCCACAGGAAGTGGACTCGCTAGATAAATTAACATCACTATGACAACGGGTCACCCATGACGCCACTCGGCTCAACCGGGTTCAAAGTGAGGAATCACTGACATTTACACAAACAGGAAATGATAACATTCCATGTCAGACATTTGGGGTCATTTGGTCTCGCTTCATAGCAGGGACGAGAGCGGACACTACAGCAGTGCTGTCTAATACTGACTCGGGACACAGCTTTAACTTGCCCCGTCCTGGTTAAACCCTCACTCCTGATCAGATCAAGCGGAGTTTGTTAGACTGCTGTTACATGATGGATTGAATCTACACCACTGTACACCTCAGGAATGCACCAGAAGCCACTGCAAATTGATGCACTTTCCTTTTGGAAATAACACTAATACAAAAAAAACCCTTAAAATTTGGATTTTACACACGATAATTCTGAGTGGCAGTACAGTCACATAAACACCACCACAAATGCCTCACCTTCATCAGTCTGCTGCTGATGTGTCTCACACACCATATTCAGTTATAAGCCACATAATACACATGTGATGGCTTTTATAGTCTTTACAGTGGAAAAGGTGTGTCATTTGGGACACACAGTGGACTGACTACAGTGCTGTATTTGTAGTTGGGTTTATGTGGCTTGCATAGAGAATAAGGACTATGGTTTTGGACAAAAGGCATCCGTACATGCTGGTCTACAGAAAAAGACAACAACTCACCTTACTGAACCCAACATTTGCTACACTGGTTAGAAGAAGTGAGATAACATCATATGGAATGTCTGTGAGAGAGAGTTAAATTCCCTCAACAAAACAAAACTATGGCTACACAGAATGCTCATAATGCAATTCACAGATTAAAATACACAGTATAGTGGATAAGCACTGTGGTTTGGGACACATCCATAATCTGTTTGTTGGTGTTAAGGTGGCCTATATATTGCCCTCAGTAGTGCACTGTTGATGTGTCCCATACTACATGCACTATATAGAGCACATTAACCATCAGTAGTCCACTGCGGATGTGCTGCTTATTCACTACACTGTCTATTTTATTATAAATATTATAAATCTATTTTATCTGTGAATTGCATTATGAGTATTCTGTGTATCCATGGTTTTGTTTTGATGAGGGAATTTAACTCTCTCTCTCTCTCTCACAGACATTCCACATGATGTTATCGCCCATCTTGTATCCAGTGTGGCAAATGTTGGGTGCTGCGAAGTCAGTAGCTGCCTTGTTCCATTGTTTACCTAGATGATAATTGTTCACTTCCCTTCTTCGTCTATCCCACCCATCTCTCTCACAGCAGGGGTATTTAACATTACCCTCTCCTCAAACCCTACCCTTTTCCACCTGTTATTTACCATTTCACAAGCATACACTCTCTAACATTCTAACATCCTCTTGTCTTTCCCACTGCCAGAACACACTCCCTTTTTCTTTGTAACCCTATGATTGTGGCTTCCTGCTCTGCCAGCCACATGTGGCACCCTATAAATATCCCATAGTACTCTGCTTTTTAAGAAGCCTGGGAAAGCCACAAACCTCCCTGGCAGAGGAAGAAGGAGTAAATGAGGTATACAGAAGAGAACAGGCTATAAGGGTGCATAGAAGTGTGTATACACAGGACTATACAGGTGTATACAGACTTTTGTAGAGGAGCATAGAGGTATGTAGTGCGTGCAGAGTTGTACAGAGGTGTGTAAAAAAGCATAGGAGTGCTTAGAGAAGTACAGAGGTGTGTAGAGGCATCTAGAGGAATACAAAGATGTATAGAGGAGTATAGATGTTGGTAGAGGAGTACAGAGGTCTGTTGAGTATAAAGAAAGCATAGACTATAGATGTCGAGGGGTACAGAGATGTGCTCTACCCACCTCTATATAGTCTACACTGCTATAGACTTCCAGACACCTCTATACTCCTCTAAAATCTCTATATTCTTCTGGTGTGGTAAAGAGTACAGAGGAGTGTCCAGAGGTGTCTAAAGGAGTATGCAGTGTATAGAGGAGTATAGAGGTGTGTAGAGGAGTACAGAGGTATATAGAGGAGCATAGATGTGTACAGAGAAGTACAGAGGTATGTAGAGGAGTATAGAGGTGTCTAGAGAGTATAGAGAAGTACACAGGAGTGCAGAGATGTGTAGAGGAGTATAGATTTATTTAGAGGAATACAGAGGTGTGTAGAGGAGTACAGGAGTGTATAGAGGAGTACAGCGGTGTGTAGAGGAGTATAGAGGTGTGTCAAGAATATACTCTATATATGAAGTACACAAGCATATAGGGGAGTACAGCTATACAGTGCGACTAGGAAAAGTATATAAAAAGGGGTAGAAATGAGTACTGAAGAACAGAGATGTGCAGAGAAGTATAAAGGAGAATAGAAGAGTACAGAGTAGTATAGAGAAGAGAAATACAGAAGAAAATATTTAGCATTTAGAAAGATTATAGTGGAGTATGATACAGGTGTATAAAGGGTATACAGGAAGTACAGTAGGGTAAAGATGGGTAAGGATAAGTAGAGTGCTCTGTAGAAGTCTGTAAAGATGTATAAAACTGCCAGGTCAATCTGTGAGTTATGTCTCTTACTGCAGGAAGCCGAAGCGGTCCACCACTTTGTAGAGGTCATAGTTCGCCTCCTCCCACGGCTCAACCGTACCACCTTCCACACCCTGATGAGAAACAAGGAACAAAGTCAGCAGTACAGATCTGTTCACACATTATGTGTGTGTGTCACTGGCTTGGTTTTAAAAACACACCGGCCTGTTAGATTGAAGGCAAGCAGCCAAGGTGAAAAGCGCTCATAAATATTCAAGCATATTAATATCAGATGCATGGAAATGTGCAGTGTGAAGGCATCATGCTGGGTGTTCTTTAGTGTCATGTACTGGAGTGGCCTTGGTACAAGTTTGGGCTGGACACATAAATTCAGTCCCTAAAAGTCACGAACATTTAAAAAATATATTTAATATTTAACTTTAATGTAGTAACTGGCTTATAACACATCAAACCCAAAAACCCATACAGAATTATTTATTTAGTAAAAAAACGTTTTTGGAAAAATAAATAAGAAAAAATGTTTTTATGTCAAACAAATGTTTGGTGTGTCTAACATGAAATCATAAGCAGCTATGTTCTGCAAAGCAGCACCACCATAAGCTAGGGATTGACTACATTTTAAACATTGTCTTATCTCAGATAAGATTTCCGAGATGATTCGGGATTCTTGTGAAAAGTTGCTTGTCTTCAACCTGTCTTTGCACAGGAGTCGTTTTCTTAAGTGTCTCAAAGACGGAGTTGTGCAAAGTTGACGCAACAGCAGAAGGTTTTCCAACATAAATGTACCACAGCCTTTTCCTGGTATTACACACACAAACACAACACACACACACACACACACACACACACACTTCCACACACACAAGTACAGAAGGTTTCTTATAAAAAAAACCACACATGCACACATTAAGTGAGGCTACAGGAATGATCTGGGCTGGACTAAGAACACTGCTGCTGTGTTTTCATCTGCGCACACACACACACGTGCGTGCGCACGCGTGCGCGCACGCACACACACACACACACACACACACACACACAGTGTCTAATTTGATTCCACTAATGTCATTACAGTCTCAGAGAGGAACTGCTGCCGTAGTCGTATGCTGAACACACACACACGCACACACACACACACACAGAGACACACACACATACACACACACAATCATTACCAGTGTGTGTATTTAAGTCTATTAAAGACCTGCAGAACTTTGATCAATGCACATAATCGACATGGCTTAACTCTGTGACGAGACAAGAGACTGATGTGCATGATCAACGTGATTCCTAATGTTGTTTTTCTATAAAACGAATAAGTCACAAATGTAGAGGTAGGTGGGGAGTTTGTGGGCCTGTCAACTCAGGATGATAATAAAACAATAATATGACATCAGAGTTATTAAAGACTCTTAAAATAAGAAAGCAACACAATTTTCACCTTCTGTGGTTCATGAGATACAAACCCATAGTGTAGTGGGTTCATACAGTAGTGCTCCTGTTAGTTCACTCTGTCTGTGGCAGTATAACATTACAGGCTCATTAATATTCTAATGCTATGCACTACGGACACAAAAACCTCTGAAATCCAGGACTAGATAAACAGTAACGGCTCTAGAGCTCAGAGCAGCTGCACATCTGGATGGGATGAAGTCTCTCTGTGTGATCGGAAAAATGTGGGATTGGTTGGGAATGTGAACAATGTGAGTCTGATCCTCACTCTCACCTTGTCATATCTGGCTACGATTTCAGCCCGTTCCTGATCCAACTTCACAGCGGCATCCTGCTCTCCTTCAGACGCTGGAGAGACAGAGAGAGAGAGAGAGAGAGAGAGACAGACAGAAAGAGAGAGAGAGCGGCATGGTTCAGTTGATCACTAACAAAAACTAACACTTTATGCAAGTGCATGTAATTACGTTAAGACAAAAAACCCTACACACACACCTAAACACACACACACTTGGACCTCATTAATGCAACCAAGTACACAAGAAATGTCCCACTTCAAAGCCCTGCCTCTGTTTATGTGTATTTCAATGCAGGTATAAGCCACACATACTCAAAAACCACACACACACACACACACACACACATTTTCTTGGATCTAATTAATGCAACCACAGTGACCACAGACAGGAAATGTCTCAGCTAATGAACACAGTAAATTCCTGACAGTTTGTGTGCACTTGTGTATATGTGTGTGTGTGTTTGTTTTTGCTTCTCAGCACCAGGGACCTTCATTAGCCAGAGCGATCCTCCTTTCAGATCTTAGGTCTGTGCACTGCTTCTCTGCTTCTCACCACCTGCAGCGAGTATGGAGAATGAGAAGATGCAGTGTTGTAACAAACAAGGGATGGAGAGAACGAGGGATGGATGAAGGGAGGTAGTGTGCTTTAATTGCCTATATGTTGGTGGGCACTGGTACAAGGTGCTGGACTGCGGCCCACCCTCAGATGTGGGCGATGTGAAGAGAGACGTCTGAGGCCATAAAAGGTTAACTAAACACTCAAATGGATGAACATCATGAACCTTTTTGAGAGAGAATTTGTCATGTCTTACTGTTTAGTTTCTGCACCAGCTCACATCCACCCACTCCCGCACCCCATACACACACACATGCTGAGTGGGTGTTATGTGCAAGGCTTTAATGATCCAGTGTGGCTTTGCAGAACAGTGTGTAAGTGTGTACTGGTGTCTTTTCCAAAGCCAGAACCACATAATGAACTCCAGGTCCAGTGCAGCAACGTGATTCACTTTTCTGGCTCCAGTGTAATCGAGTTAAACTAATGAGTGAGCTCAGATCACACTGCCACTGCTTCCTCATGCACAGCATTACACTGCCCTCAAATCCCGCAAGGACGGCATTGCTGGGTTATGAAATACACAAGAGCTATTTTCACTGGCTGCATATTACAGGATAATTTAATCTAATCAGCTAAGAAAATGAATCTGGGCAGAAGATCAGGGAAAGACAACAACCCCAAACATGCAACCAAAAGAACTCAAGAAGACCTTGCATGGCCTAGCCAATCTCCTGACTTGAATCCCGTTGAAAATTTATGGAGGATTTTGAAATTCTGAGTGAGTCTATCAGAGGGACCTCATAAACTTTGCGAAATAATGAAATTTAACAAAAGGAACTGGCTAAAATTGAATCATGATCCTGCAAACAGCTAATTGGTTCCCACCTTAGACATCTCGAAGATGTAATTGCAACCAACAGCTTTGCAATAATAAAAAGTACTAATGTTGGTCATTTGTGTTGTCTGATTATATTTCACTATCAATTTCATTTTTTTTTTTTTAAACATACACTATATGGACAAACATATGTGGACACCTGACCATCACACCCAAGCTGTTGCCACAAAGTTGGAAGCACACTGGCACTAAGAGGCCCAAACCTGTTCCAGCATGACGATGCCCCTGTGCACAAAGCAAAGTCCATAAAGTGATGGCTTGCCAAGTTTGGTTTGGGAGAACTTGACCTCAACCCCACGGAACACCCTTGAAATGAACTGTAACACTGGCTGCACCCCAGACCTCCTCACCCAACATTAGTGCCTGATCTCACTATAGCTCTTGCAGCTTAATAAGCACAAATCCCCACAGCCACACTCCAACATCTAGTGGAAATCCTTCCCAGGAGAGTGGAGGCTGTTATAGCAGCAAAGGAGGAACCAACACTATATTAATGCCAATGGTTTTGAAATGAATGAAAACAAGCACATACACGTGTTCACATATTTATGGCCATATAGATTATCTTTATTTATGGCTATAAATACATCCTTTTTGGTTCATATTTATAAGCACAAAGTTAGAGACATTGTGTGTGTAAATCTGAAGTAGATACAATTAGGTCCGGAAATATTTGGACAATGACAGAGTTTTTGTGATTTTGCCTTTATACACCACCACAATGGATTTGAAAT
>CM075020.1:12237310-12294093 GCA_037576675.1 Pangasius sanitwongsei | reverse complement strand
CTTTCACTATCACTCTCTCTCTCCCTCTCTCTCTCACACTCCCTCTCTCCCCCCTTTCACTCTCTCACTCTCTCTCCCCCTCTTTCACTCTCACTCTCTCTCTCTCTCCCCCCCCCTTTCACTCTCTCACTCTCTCACTCCCTCTCTCTCTCACACTCCCTCTCACTCCCTCTCTCTCTCGCTCTCTCTCCCCCTCACTCCCTCTCTTTCTCCTCCTCTTTCACTCTCTCACTCCCTCTCTCTCTCTCCCCCTCACTCCCTCTCTCTCTCCTCCTCTTTCACTCTCTCACTCCCTCTCTCTCTCGCTCTCCCCCTCACTCCCTCTCTCTCTCCTCCTCTTTCACTCTCTCACTCCCTCTCTCTCTCTGAATCACACATGGCAGTATAAAGTCTGAAGTGTTGGCAGCTTTTACATGTTAACACGTGTGAAACAACTTGTCAAAAGTCAGTAACAAATGAAGTGTCTTTCGAGGGAAAACACCAGTGTTACACCACTGTCACACACTCACACACTGTCACACTCTCACACACTGTCACACGCATACACACACACACACACAGGCATCCTTCAATACACAGGGTGCTAATAAGACACACACACACCTGCAAACCTGGAACCGGCACGGCGTCGAGATGGAGACACGAGCTCTTTGACAATCTGAAGGACCTGCATGGTCAACTGAAGGCGGAGTCAAAGGCTGAATATGGGGCGGAGTCAGCAGCAGAGGCAGGGCACGGTGAGATGGGCAGAACAAAGGTCGCCCGTAGATCCCCGAGAGCCTCATTGCCATCATACAAAGACCGACACATTACACACACACACACACACGCTTACACACACATGCACACACACATCTGTACAGTCCAATCCTTAGTGTCAGCGGTTTTTCTTCATCCAATACTACATCCTCGTTGAGAGAAAATTCAGCTCTTCATTAAGCTCACAGCCTCCTGAATCCTGTCACACCTCAATAAAAAATCAAAAAGAACGACTGCCTCCAGGTCACGCTTGATCAGTAATTAGCGCCAATTAGCAGCACTTCATCATAAACCAGTCCATTTGTGCAGCAGCGCAGCTTTAACGATGCAACAAGTCAGGGCTTGATGAAAAGCTCCTGCGTCCCGAGTGCGCACTGCAGCCGAGTTCACCACGAAAGCACGCGCACGGTCTCTTATCCCTCCATTCTCTCCATCCTTTCATCCTCACACCGCTCCGTCCTCTGATGTCTCCAGGCACACTGCTGCTCCGAGCCTGAGACCAGCTCCTTCTCTTCCTCTCCCTCCCTCTTTCTCTCTCTCTTATCTTACTCACTCACACTGTCTCACTCCATCTCTTCTCCTCATCCCCTTCTCTCTCTCTCTCTCTCATCTCATTCACACACTCTTTCTCTCTCTCTCTCCCCCCATCTGTCTTTTCCCTCTCCTTATGCCTCTCTATCATATCTCACTCATTTGCTTTCTCTTCCTCTCTCCTTTATTCTGAATGGAGCAAAACTTCAAGTTTCCCTGTGCTCTCTCTTCTCATCCCACTCTCTCCCTCTATTTTCCTATCCCTATTTATCCCTCTCTTTCTCTCTGTTTTTTTTTGTCTCACTCACTTCACCATGCCTTTTGCCTTTAAATAAATAAGGACAGACAAGAATGAGGAAAGAGAGAATGTGAAAACGATAAGGAGGCAGAGAGAGAAAGAAAGAGGCATAAGGGGAAAGAGAAAGAGAGAAGGATGAGGTGCTTTCTTTCTGATCGTCCCTCTCTTTCTACAGCTACTCGTCGCTCTCTCGCTCCCTCACTCCTCACCTCCATCTCGGTCTTCTTATCCCTCTCTCTTTCGCACCTCTGTCAATAAACAGACGTATGTCAGTATTAGAGATGGAATTTCATGATTAGTTTGATGGCTATCAGACCTACTTCCGCATATTTTAAAATCTCTCTCTCTCTTTCTCTCTCTCTCTGTTTTCAGTTTTTCAGTTTTCATGTGCTGTATTGGAATGACAAATAATTGTACATTTGTATTGCCAAAGCAAGTACAAAAAAAATTGCAAATAATGCAAAAAAACAGGAGAAATAAAAATACAAAACAAACTAAAATTTTTAAAAAATACTAATAAATTAAAATAAACAAAAAAATAGTTGCAAATGAAGTACGTAAATTAAGGACGATATAAAGGCACTATATACAGAATAATTGGAAAAAAAAGAATAAAATGAATAAAATTACAGAATAAAAGTGAATTTACTAATAAAGGTAAGAAAAAATATAAAACAATAATAATAAAGAAGAGCAATCATAACAATTACAAGAAACACAAGAACAAAGGCAGATCACTCACTGTCCCTCATATTGCCTCTCTCTCTCTCTCTCTCTCTCTCACACACACACACACATATATGAGATCATACTGTCCCTGAAGATAATTGATCACACTGAAAGGTAAAGTTAGAGAGGTAGTGTGTGTGTGCATGTGTGTGTGTGTGTGTGTGTGTGTGTGTGAGAGAGAGAGAGTCCATATGCTATAATCAATCTCACTCTAATGGCCTTCATTCCCTTCCTCTCTCAGTGTGACTCAGTACAAAACATCCTCCTGCACCACTGCACCAAAAAATAAACCTGCGTTATTACACAGCTGCTTTCTTCAGTAAACCTCTTTACTAAAGACATCATCTCTACACACTGTATTAATAAAACACTGCCACAGCCACACTGAACCCTTCCTCACTCACAGTAACTGCAATGCGATGGCCGCATGAGTCGGAAACAACTGCTTATGTTATTGATTTTATTTTTTTTCTTAAGAATCTAATGATATTCTGCCATAAACAAATCCTAAACAGCTACCAGCAGGCATCTACTGATCACAGTATCCACCTAACCTTTTATCGCGGTTTACAATACACCACACTTCTTTAACTTTCAGGATCGCCTGCATGTACAGTGGTTTGCATAAGTATTCACCCCCTTGAACACTCTTCCATTTTGTAATGTGTTGTAACCTGGAATTAAAATGGACTTAACTGGGATTATATGTCATCGGATTACACAAAATAACCTATAACATTGAAGAGAAGAGAAAAATCGATATCGTTAGCAAAACTGTTTACAAATAAAAAAAAATGTCCTGATTGCATAAGTATTCACCCCCTTTGTTGTAAAACCCCTGAATTAGTCCTGATGCCATCAGAAGTCATGGAACTAGTTGAATGGAGAACATCTGTATGCAATTAAAGTGTCGCTAACAAAACAAGTTCTTAAAGTAGCAGTCAGGGTTTAGTTATAAAAATATCCCAAACTTTGAACATCCTTTGTAGCTCCATTAAACCCATTATTAAAAAGTGAAAAGAATACGGCACATCTGCAGCTCTGCAGGAAGCTGAAAAGTCAGTGAGTGGGTAAGGAGGACATTGGTCAGAGAAATAACCAGAGAAGCAACTAAGAGGCTTAGATTGATTCTCCTGCATTTAGATATTATGAGATATTTTGTGTAAAAAGCCAGTGAAGTCTGAAACTATATGCAGTTTTAACACTGCAAAATGTGGAAAAGTTCAAGGGGTGTGAATACTTATGCAAGCCACTGCATCTACTAATAACACCCATCAGCTACCAGTTTTTTTTTTATATATTAAAAAAGATTATACTGTACTTTTATTCAGTTTATAGTTAATGTTGTGGAATGTCTGCAAAACAAATTAATCACTCTTATCACTTACATTAAAGCAGCGATAAACAGTCTTTCCCTCACCAGCCTCTCTTTTTTCTCCCTCTCTCTCTCTCGATGTTCAATAGTTCAAAGTCTTCAGGTCAGTTTGCACTTTCCCTGTAAACTTAAAAGATTCTCCTTTATGTCTGACTGTTACTAAGCACTGACACTGGAGACTCCTTCCAAAAATGCAAAATAAACATCTCAAAGAAAACTTCACCATATCTACACTGTTTTAATTGGTGGTCCATGTGGATTATCCACCATATACGTACCAGTGTAAGCTGTTACTATAGCAATGATAACGTATTAGAACAAGCGCATTGGTGTAAACACCTTCTGACTAATCAGATTTCAGAATTCAACAGTGCCGTGGTATTAGGAACCTTAAAAGACAGCTAGTCTTATGCTAACACAGCCTCTTCATTAAAAAAAAAAAAAAGAAAGAAAAAAGAAAAAACAGTAGGTATTTTGGTGTCCATAATAAAAAAAAATACATTAAAAATACAATTAATTAATTAATTAATTGTTTCAGCTTTCATTAGTAATCTCTGACAACACATTGAACACTATGACACTGGATCATATGGTAGAGAAAGAAAAAAAAAAAGTGGAATAAATCTCACACACCAAAGCATGGCTCCGAGACAGGAGTTTGAAGGTCATACAAACGCTATGCACTGCTCTGAAGCGTAGCTCAACTGATAAGAGCAAATAACTGGAAGATTTTTCCACTCACTACTTCCTGGTTATCGCATTAAGATCATCCTTTGCCTTATCAGCCACTAAACCCAACATGAGCTTATCAAACATTTTTTTGGAGTCGGAGTAAAGAAAACAACAACTGGAGTGGAAGAGAATGAAGATGAAGATGATCATCACCGGCTCATCTTAACCAGTGCAGGAGTCAACATTCTTAACTGAGACATGGATCTGGTATTGACACAGGTCAAACACACCCAGGACTAGATCAATGTGTCTGTCTGGTGAGACATGAGACACTGATGACCAAGTGTTCCTCATCCCAACCTCTTCTTTACTGCTACAGGATCTGCTTTAAGAGAACATTTTCTCCCAGGACCTTAGGTAGGGGTACGCTCCAGAAGTGTCTTAATCTCCTCAAGCAATATCACAACCCTAACTTTTTTTTAAAAATTATTTATTAAAGACACCTTGTACTATTTTTATCCATTTCTAGCTATGTTTAATGTTGTGGAACATCCAAAGCTAGTTCCTGTTATCGCTTACATTACAACAGCTAGAAACAGTCATTCCTTCGTCTCTCTGGAAGTAAATAAGACAAATATTGCAGTTTGTCATGTTACCAAGAAACTGCAAAGCCTTCTATCCTGAAGATCAAAAAAAAAAAAAAAAAAAAAAAAAAAAACTATGCCCTTTATCTCCATTACAGACTATTACGTCTGACTGGCTCCTTCCAAAAGTGATAAATAAACATTTCCTCACAGAAAATGTCACCATATCAACTATTACATGTTTTCTTAATCCATTTACTTTTATATTTAGATTAGATTATGTGAGCGTCCACCATACAAGACCCTATGTAAGTGGTTACTATAGAAACAATACCGTATTAGAATAATTGCATTAATATAATCCTGTTATTTGTCTTGCATCTGGAACGACTCATAGAGCTGCTGTTATGGAAAAGTGTTCAAAACCTTCTGACCAATCAGAATGGAGAATTCAGCAGCACTGTGAAATAACAAACAGAGAGAGATGGCACAATGCCACTTTTTCTTTGCAGACAACGAAACCTTGAGTATCAGCCGATATCGATAACATCCGATACATATACAAGAAAAAAGACGTAGCTAAAAGAAAACTTACACAAAACTTATGCAGTTTTTTAACGTCTCGTTAAACTCTTTCACACAAAATTCACTTACATTGCAAATATAAATAAATAAAAGTATAAATGTAATTAAATCATATTGTGGCTAACATGGCTACTGTTTTTATTGCGTGACCTACTTTAATATGCTTTATATTGTTACACTACAAAGCAATTCTCTGATTTTTCAGGCTAGATTTGTTACAGGATCATCGTTTTTCTTCTAATATCTAATTATTCTTTGCTGGTATCGGCCCAATACTGATCCTGAGTATCGGATCGGTGCCATCTCTAAGAGTAGATATTACTGCTATACCCTTGGTAGTGTATAGCAGTCCCATAAACAGCACTTGTCGTTTGCAATACAACAGTAGCTCCGGTCCACTAATCTGATGGACCAGCGGTGTTCCAAGAGTGCTTATATTTAGTATAACCGCACTGGGATGTTTCACTGTGTGTATCACTCCTCTTGTCTGTGTTCGCCATGTAAAAATTCCAATTTAAGCAACAGTTAACTGAAACCGTTACTACAGTAGAGTTAGCGACATCAGCGGATACATATTTCATGAACAAATTCTGACTTAAAATATGAAAGCTCGCCAGATGAAGATGAAAAGTCAGAAACCAAGCCAATTTCATCGGTTGCACCTTTAACAGGAACGTACAAATCGACGTGAGCCCAACGAGCAGCATGCTAGCAAGGTAGCTGACAGGCCATCAGTGAGAGTGGCTTCTTCAGGATCTAATTCCATTAGCGGAGCAAAATTAAACAAAACATTTGGCCATATTGTGTCCCAAATGTCAGCGGCCGAATCACAGCCGTGCTGATATTCACTAGAACCGCACTCTTGCTTGTGTGATATTGTTTAATTAGAATTGGTTTATATCTGAAAGCTTGATAAAGGTTGCAGGGCACGTCAGTCTTGCAGGAAAGCCAAAGTCATCTGTGAGGTTTTATGTGCACAGAATCCTATTAATCACAAACCAGCTGTTAGGCGAGAAAGAGGAAGGGCAAAACACACTGATTAACGATGGGAAGCAGAAAGAGAGAAAGGATCTCGGCGGGAGGGAGGATGATAAGACATGGAAGTCCCTGCTGAGAAAATGAACAATCAGAAGCCTTTACCAAAATGATCTACAAACAATGCTAAAGTGTGAAATGTTCAGTATTCAGTAGAATCTTTCCTTGTATTCTTTCCTTCAGTCTGCCTACCGTTCTCTGTTATCATGGAATCGCCTTTTTTAATCCTGGCTTCTCTTACAACGATTTCATCTGAATTTAGTCTTATACAGGGATAAATAGAGATTTAGAAGATACGGGAGCGCTACTTGTGTCATGAGTGCCAATAACAAAAGTACTGATTATTATCTTTACATTCTCAGCAGGTTAACTAAACTAACTGGGTGGTGAGGTGGTAGGTGTTTAGTTTTACTTGCTTGACAGGTTTGGAGTTAAGAATATGTCTTCTGATTCGCTTCTTGAAAAAAAAACAACAACAACAACAACAACAAAAACAACAGCAGCAGCAACAATAAAATATACACTTGATACAATATACTACTTAGTAGCATACTTATCAGAAAAAGTGTACTCGGATTCAGATCGCTTTCTCTATTTTGGTACACGCTGAATCTGTTCACTGTGCAGGGAAGAAATCGGACCTTAGATCAGGCAGATTCAGACCCGGTAAGCAAGTGGGTTCCCATCTTAAACACAGAGATGAGGTATGAAAACCTGCAGCCACACAGCAGCTCAACTCTGCCTTAAGCACAGCATCAGGTCTGATAAATCCACAGTAAGAGCTGTTAATAAAGTGAGGCTGATCACTCCTCTTTCATAATGCATGATGGGGTGAGCCTCAGAGTTATGAGTGTGTGTGTGTGTGTGTGAGAAAGAGAGAGAAGTCTGAAATTACAACTGAATTAGAATTGATATTTGAGAAACACAATATGAATTTTTGTTCTTCACTGGTAATCTTTTTTTTTTGTTTTCTCCTGAAAGTGAGAAAGAAGGGAGGAAGAGAGAGAGAGAAAGATAGAAATATAAATACAGTTGTTAGATAGGCAGACAGGCAGACAGATTTACATTTATGGCATTTGGCAGATGCCCTTATCCAGAGCAACTTACATTTATCTCATTTACACTGAGCAGTTTGAGGGTTAAGGCCTGTGCTCATGGGCCCAGCAGTAGCAGCTTGGAAGCGCTGGGACTTGAACTCACTTCCTCACAACAAGAAGTCCAACATCTTAACCCCTGAGCTACCACTGACAATAGAGAAGGACACAAGAGTAGAAGAAAGATTTAAATTTTAATTGTAGCTAGAGGACTGCACAGTAGTACATTAACACTACAGCCCATACTTCTGAGTGCGTGTTTATCCATACAACTTAAAACATGTGCATGAAATATAACCCAGCTTTCGCTAAATAGTCTGGTACCTTTCATTTATAAATATGGCCAAGAACCATTCTACTTCAACGAGGAACTCACAAGAGTGCCAGGTTAACAGTTTTTTCCCCAATCCAGTGGTTATTTCTTGATGATGAAGCAGCTTGTCAGGTAATGAATAGTCCATGAGGTGTGACTGTCAGCTATCAGCGCATACCTGTCAGTCAGCTTAATAAATGTTTTAGAGTAACTTTTAAGAAAATCATTTATCATAAAAGAAATATTGGGAAGATATTAATGTTGTTGAAAGTAGGGCTGTGCCAAAACCTCATCGTCCATGATACCAGTACACTTCCGCCACATGATAAGAATTTATCATCCCGCTATACTGACGATATAGTTGATGACGTAGAACGGGAACAAGCATGGCGGAAGGCGGAGTTCCAACCCTAGACAAGGAAGAAGGAGCTTCCTCCGGAATAGGGAAGTGGTTCGGATACAGAAGATCAGACGGCGATCAAGACGGTATGCTGATGTGACTTGTGGCCAAAAACATAGTGTTGAATGGTACTATATTCATATCGTCATTTATATCGTTACCGCAAAAAATACCATGAAATATCGTGTTATAGTTTTAAGTCTATATCGCCCATCCCTATACATCATATATACAGCCTATGGAATAGATAGCGAACTAGAAAACCTGTCTTTATTCCTGCCTGCTCTACTCTTTCCTCTATTCTTGCCAATCTTATTTGCTCCTGCTACTTTCTCTCCAAATGTTCCTGAAGCCCAGGATCAATGTCCCTCCTCTTTCTTTCTATTCTTTTTTATTTTTCGATTCAGAAACTAAGAAGTTGGTCATTATTGTAGTAATTAGCTCCCCGCATGCCTGAGGAGGCAGACCTGCATCACCCAGGCAACTCACAGCACACACCGCTCAAAGGGACGACTGTGAGGAGGGGTGGTATCAGTTTATTCTGACCAATAAGTCGCCTTGGTCGCAGTGAAGTCATTCCTCCTCAACAACCCGGAGGACATTTACAGTCTCGGGGACACTGGGTAATTTATGAAGGCACTTACATTACTGTCCTGGGGATACAACTCAAAAATGTGTATGTGTGTGTGTGTGTGTGGAGTAGGGTCTCTATAGGGACTAAATGTTCCCACGGTGATAGCAGAGTAATTGTGGGAACTTTGTGGACACACACACACACACACACACAAAACAGCACGTTTGAAGGATTTGCATAGAATTATTTCACTGAAGTGAGACACAGCTGTTACAAACGTTATAATATATTACATTTTCGACCACATCTACTTTAGAGGTGTGCTGATATGAAGAATTCGTGCATGCTGGACACCCAATGAAATGTTCTGTGTAAGAAATGTAGCCAGCCTACAGTAAACACTAAGCCTATTACAGTGTCATGTGTTATTAAAGTGATGACACAGCGTTAATACATATTTCATATTTTGTGAATAACTGTTTATTGACTTAATGCAGATGTAATTCACAGACACGGAAATAACCTCAGCACACACTGCCCACCCCATCCAACGGTAGACGTGTCCATTTAGTGTCCACACAGTGTACGAGTTCTAATAACAAAATAATAGTTTTAAGAAGAAGAACAAGGTCTAGAAAGAGAACAGTTGAAAAAATGGAATTCCGACAGAAGACAGCTGATGCTGGATTGGAGTACAGCGCGTTGATCATGCTGAGAAAGTCTAAACAGAGACCTGTGCAGTCTAACACTGTCCACTCCAGACGAACACCACTCAAACGCTTTCAAAACTTTGAAAGAAAAGACTGCACAATATGAAATGATATGATCTGAAGAATTAATGATGTGGAAAACGTTGGCAGAAATCGTCAGAAACACTGCATGTGTTTAATAAATCCAGTGTAGCGTTTGAGGAAAAGTCTAATAATGAATGTCTAAAGACACATCTAATCACAGAAAGTGGCGAGACAGGAGCTAGGGCAAGATATCCAGTCCTTTCTTTGGCAGGAGAGAAATGATGCCATGGTAATATCTTGAAGGAAACTTCTCCTTGCTTCAGCGAATAATCGGACCTGGATGCCGTAGATTTATACAGAAGAACTGCTGCAATCATTCTGACTGACCTATGCTCATTCGCAATACTTCCAACTCTGTTTTTTTGCCTTTACTCTTCTGCATTTTTATACTGTAATGATTCACAATCCCACAATCCGGATTCACCCAGAAGACGACGAGTTTCCTTTTGAGTCTGGTTCCTCTCAAGCTTTCTTCCTCATGTCTTCTCAGGGAGTTTTCCCTTGCCACTGTCGCCTCTAGCTTGCTCACACCTATTAGTCTGGGAGTCAAGTCTGAATCAGAGTGAAACTGATATTTTCTGGTTCATTTGCTACTTCGTTTGGTTGGGTTTCTCAATGCATGTAATTAAACAAAACAAAACAGAACCAAACAATAGAAACACTGGCTAAGGGGTGTGTCTTTCATTCAACATACCTTTACCAAATGCATGTAGAAATCATAGAAATCGCCAAAGCACGAAAAAAAAAAGTCAGTGCTCGATAAAGTACTACATTATTATATTAATATCTAGATCAAAACATTGTGCATTAAATCCAGTGTCTATTTTCTCTTTTTGTTCTTTAATCCACATCTACAGAACACATCCCTTTTCTGCAGCACATCCTGTCTGTCTTTTGGCTCGGTTTACGCCTCGGGGCTCTACACAAAACCGTCGTCAGTAACACAAAATGCACAGCGTGTCTGGTTCACTTGGTGATTCACTTGGATCGATTCAGGAATGCTATACAAAAAAAAAAACCCGAAATGAATTGAAATTAAAGTTGCCGTTTCTGAACCAGTTAAGTGTAACAGATGAAGTGTTTCAAATAATCAAGAGTAGGCAGTGGGCAGTAAAAAGAGCAAAAATGTTTCACTGATATGAAATGGATCTATACGAAGCAGCAACACTGGCAAACTTTTCATTGCTACAGAGCCTTAGGGAAGTTAGTGGCTTGGTCTGCTTTCATTTTGTTTTAGTCGTTGAATAAGAAGCTCTTCTTCAAACCTGAGCGACGGGTTACATTCTTTTCTGGATAATGCCAATTTTAGTGGCTGTGCAATCAGAAAAGAAAAAAAAAAAAACTTGGCTAATTAAATTTCTTTTTTTAGTTAGTAATTAGAAATAAGCAGGATTTCAGGGTCAGACATTTTATTCGAAAGGCTACGTTGCTTCCTACGCCTTCCTACTGAAGCCCTGCATTCCAAAGTATTCAGGGGTCATTAACCGAGCCTTGACTAATCTTAATAAGCTCAATCGATTTGTCTCTAAGCTGACTGCAAAAGCCTTCATTTTGCAGAAGGTTTGGAATAAGGCGTCAGCAAAGAGTCTGAGGTGGCAGAGCAGCTAAACAGATCTTCCAGATGCTGTAAAGACATGCTGTGATCAGATAAGCACATGCTGCACTTACAGCTGGAGAGAGAGTGCAGGAAATAAACACAGAGGCAATACCGGAGTAGGATTTGTCTTGAAGCTGTCATTTGTGATCTGAATAAGTGTTTGAGGAAGGGTTTAGTAAATGCCACTGGGCTACGAGTGACGAGGAAGAGACGCATTGCCTTGGGTTCAAGTCAGGTGACGGAGGGTTTGAGAAGAAGACTCACTCTCTACAGATGTATCTAATGTATGAGACATTACAGCTTTCATCTCTGCTCCCATCACATTTCAAAAAAGAAATCTTTTAGGGATTGCTCGAAAAAGTGAGTATAGAGAGAAAGGAGAGCTATTACTTTTTTTTTTTTGTCAGCCATAGTCCTAACGTGAACTATTCTGCCATCAGCATTCCTAACTACATTCCTGAATGCAGATGAGAAAAAAAAGTGCTTCCATACGAATGGCAGCAATGCTTTGGTTTTACTATCCCGAGCATTATCCCACACAACGTCATGGAATCTGGTATTGCATCCGTAGATCCTTCCTTGAATTGAAGTCCAATACGCTTCTACGTTTGTTGGGGCCATTTAAATACATGAATATTCCGACTTTAAATGTTACGATCAGTCATGGCTGTCAAAAGTTTGAACTGCTTTACATGGTAGGCTTAAGTGAAAATTATCCGCTTGTCCCTCTCATGCCCCAAAACCCTGGAACAATATTCCACATAGCCAGATGCAACAGAAAATTCGCTATGCTCGTCTTTCCCATTCCTCTCCGCAGTAGCTGAGGAGACATCAATAACAAATCAAGCAGATACTTCTGTTCTCTCTGTTCAGTTTCTGAACTGTGCATGTGTCAGAAAAATTCATATGGCCACTAATTAGCTACAGTGATCACACTACGCAAAAAAAAAAAAAAAAAATCTTAGCAAGGGAAAATATCTTGAATATGTCCAAATTCATTTAAAATTTCTTCTTATGGGATATTATAATCAAATATAAGATTATCCAGCCTGTTTTTAGATGCTTTTAAATTAAAATTAAAATTAAAACAAGCTTTAAAATTTCTTATTCAAAAAGATAAATGAATAAAAAGAAGAAAAAAAATATTTGCCAACAGAACAAAACTATTTCAAGCTGTAAATTGGTTAAAATGTCTTAAAAGAGGTTTAATAATTACGTATTTGCCTTTGGCCTTATAATAGGAAATACCAGACAAATCTGACTATATTCAAGATATTGCTATATGCAAGGTATAACTTGCTGGGATGTGATTATTTATATCATTATTTATATTATATTATATTATGTGATAAGATGTGACCACTTGACTGATTTTTTTTTCTCTTCACGGTCAGATTTGGGTGTTTTCGAACCCGCTGCACTCCTCATACATTACATGTTCTACACAAAAATCAGCATGAAGTCACAAGATAAGAATCGACTAGTGGAAGAAGTGCTGTGACGTGGCGCTCTGCTAACATGCACGTGACCCCACTGGTGCATCACGTGATGTGTGCAGTTATAAGCATATCCTCTATTTTACTTTCTAGTTATACAATGTGAGAACTAAACACAGGTAGGAACTCTAAAGTTGGGAGAGTAAAGAATTTCGGGAACAACTTACCTAAAAAGGAGAAACTCGCATATCAGTGTGGCTGGAATCACGGCTCTAAGTCTTTCACTTTGTTCCTTTCTAGTATGAATGCATGTGAAGTCACTGTACTTGTGTGTGTGTGTGTGTGTGTGTGTGTGTGTGTGTGTGTAAAAGGCACAGGTTCCACTTCTTTCCTTCCTGCTGTTTACTGTGAAATGTAATCATACTCCTAAGTGTCTTCCTTCCCTCGTTCATCCATCTTTTCTCTCTTTCTATGCACAAACGCATGCATACATACATACAGTACACACGAGCACACACACACACACACACACACACACTAGTGCCAAAGAAAATACACAGTCAGAAGAATTACCTACAAATCTAATGAGGAGCACCGTTATGTGTATGCTAATACAGAGTTTGTATACTAATACAAAATACTGAGAACAGCAAAAAAAAAAAAAAGAGGAAGAGGACTGTCAGAGAGAGAGAGAGAGAGAGAGAGAGAGGGAGAGAGAGAGGACATATTAGTTCTAATATCAGGTTCTAAACCTCTGAAATCGTACACATAGTGCTGGGCGATATGACAGTAAATACATCTTTATGTCACGATACACTTTACAGAGATTTCACTCGTTTTGTGAGATCATCTTGTTTTGAATAATCCCAATTTAAATGGAACCGAATGGACACAGCTGATTTGATGTAAATAATTTATTGAACTGTCATTTTTTTTTTTTTTTTTTTTTTTTTAACTTTTTCCCCTTCAGTTATTTAAGTAATAAATACAAATATGATCAAACTTAGGTTAACAATTCGTAATCTGTACAGTTTGAATGCAGCATTACGGCTTTGCTGGCAAAATGTATGTATGTTCAACTTAGCTAACATTAGAAGAATATATTTACATCGGTTAAGTATATTTGTTATGGATGCTACCGAAAGATTTCAGCCGAAAATGGTGGCTGAAACCTCTTTCAAATGGCTCTTCCGGTTTTTGGCTGAAAGTGAAAAATGACACTTTGACTTAAATAGTGTCTAACACTTTATAATTCATTTTAATGATGATTAAACTTAAAAGTTTTTAAATACCCTGTATTTAAAACATTCACTGAAATGGATTTGCGAATGGTGTTCTGATATACTGAGGAGGTCATTTCTTCATTAGATGAAAGATGTATGCAGATTCATTAGTTATCATGTAACCAGGAGATAAGCCAAGACCAAATAAATGTGGAGGAGATCTGCACGTCAAGCTGGTGCTATAGACACTAGAGGTAATATACACTATACGGCCAAAAGTATGCAGAGACCTGACCATCACACTCATACGCACCCAAACCAAACCCACGGGCATTGACACGGAGTCACTTCCCCCGTTGCTGTTGAAAAAAAAAACAATCATCCTAGCTTTCTTAAGCCGTTGCTTGTCTGTCGAGCTGTCATGGATACACTGCTACTAAACTAGTTAAGACGAGATTGTGAGCCAAGATGGATGTGAAGGTCATCTAAAGCATCCTATTTAGTTCAATTCTTTGGAAAAGCTCAAGTACCCATATTTCATCAAAAATTTGACGATACAATATCGATATCATGATAATGTCATGACACGCTTTTCTGAAATATTACTGGCATCGTTAGCAAGTAGCTCATGTAAAATGAGCTGAGAGTTTGTTTAGAGATTTTTGGATTTAAGCTGGAAAACTGTAAAAAAGGATTTTTCCCATTTTCTTTCATTTTCTGTTCGTTTTTGTTTTGTTTTGTTTTTTGTTTTTTAATAAAAGTATCAGTGGGCTCTTGCTGTTTGTTAGCAAACCTATGCTGTGTTATTTGTCATAATGATATGACAATTTGGATTGATGCATCGATTCAAAAGGAAATGACTGAAATGAATCGATCAAATCACAAATCGATAATTATCGATTATAACTGATTATAAATCTATAGAATTCAATTTAACCAAACGAATGACAGCTGGGAGTGAGACTGATCACGATATTTTAAATCAAGTTTGAAACTCGTGGCAAACTTCAGCTTGAAATGATCCATATATTTGCGTTGTCAAATATTGATCAAATGGTACAAGTACTCATGCCACTCCACTCGTACCTACTGTCTGTCTCCTGTTCTGCAACGTTGTGTGTCTAGAACTGCTAATTCAATCCACAGCTCAGAAGGAGAAATTCCTTTGTGTTCAGACAAGTGTGCAATGGCGAATCCCATCTCTAAACGAACTCACAATCCATCCTCGATGCCGACTTAAGCATTCGTGCAAATGCAGTCAACAACGTAACAGTTTCTTTTCCCCATCACAATTTTGAAAACACTGATTTTACCTGGCCTTCTCCAACATTTCATCATCTAAACACTAACACCAGACACACGTGACAGCCCCCAAAAAAATGGAATATTGAAAATTCAGCTTCTTCATTTCCTCCATGATCTCTTCCCTCCACATCTCTCCTTCTACCTAAGTGGCGTAAATCAGTCTATCAGGAGCAGGATGACTCATCACTGGGTAATTACTACACGCTCATTAGGCCTTTCACCGTCCCACAGTTCAGAGCAGGGGGTAATCACGGTAATTACACACACACACACACACAAAGCCGAATGGCAACAAAACAACAAAACACACACAAGAGGGTACTGTATCATTCAAACATGCAAACACACACACAAACAAAAGCGTACACATATTGCACATTCTATAGATATAATATATCTATACACACCCACACATTGGAAAACAAAGACAAGAATGGTAGTATTTTGTTTCCCAGGTCTCACATCAACCACACACACACACACACAAAAACACACTTCCAAACTGTGTGTGCTGAGGTGATTTCACTTAAGGGCGGTGTGTTTGGTGCTGTTTTTGGTCTGTGTGCTGCAAAGCTATTTTGGTTCTACTTCAAAGAAGAGAGACCTTTGGTGTGAACTGTTATGAGAGAGAGAGAGAGAGAGAGAGAGAAGGAGAGATGGAAAGAGAGATGGAGAAAGGAAAGGAAGCGAAAGAGAACTATTTGTTTGTTTTTTTCATTCATGTGGCGTGCCTTGAGTTTGCGTTTATTGCTAGGTGTCTATTAGTGCTCAACCCGAATAATTTTCATAGGAAGTATAATGTGCAATTCTTGGATAATCCTGATTCTCATTATAATATCTAGTAGTTAATATATGTGGAGAATCAGTACTGCATGTAATGAGAATCAGTACTATATCTCTGCTGTAGATGCTTCAAATCATCAGTCTGGAACAATGGTTTTCTTTTAAAGGCCCTTATTTTAGATGAATATGAAGGCGAGTAGGCTGCGGTGGTGCAGTGGGTGGTGTTGCCACCTCACACCTCCAGGGCCCCTGGTTCGATCCTGAGCTGGGGTTTTTCACGTGTTCTGCTCATGTCTGCATGGGTTTCCTCTGCGTTCTCCGTTGTCCTTCCACCTCCCAAAACATGCCTTTAAGTAGACTAACTACTCTAAATTTTCATTACGTGTGAACGTGTGTGTGTGCATGGTGCCCTGCGTCGGACCGTGGTTCCATTCAGGGTGTATTCCTACCTCATGCGTGTTCTCCGCATTTACCACAACACTGACGAGGATAAAGTGGTCACTGAAGAGGAATGAAGGAACAACTGTGTTCTTCTCAGAAAAGCCAATATAAAAGCCATCGTCCATAATTCTGTCCCTTTTTCAGTCAAACTCTAATATTAAAATGATCGAGACCGTATTTACATCCCAATACAGACTCACTGACATTGATGCACACACACACACACACACACACACACACACACACACACACACACAAATGCAGACCTGCATGCACACTTTCAGATTATAGCGGTTTAAAGCTGACTACTTTCATCTGAACCATATGTCCAAGCCAGCAGGAGACCTAACAGCGAGAAGTGTGTGAGTGTGTGTGTGTGTGAGTGTGTGAGTGTATTCGTACTCACTCATACTGCGAGGCTGGTTTGTGGTAGACAGGTGAGCTCCAGGTGAGGCTGTTCATCCACAGATGTTACCCCCACTGCACTCATGACCTGCGCGCAAGAGACTCAGTGGTGACAAAAAATCAACTCGAGGGCACAGAGTCAAAAAGGAATACACATGTACACACTCAGTGATCACAACCTCGCCACAGAGACGGGCATTGAGACGCGCAGACACAGACAGACCTGGCTGCCGGAAGATGACGGGCTGTGCCCCCACTGCACACAAAAAGCTTGAAGTGGAAACAGAACTGCACTTCTTAACAACAATTATACACAAATTAGTCGAACATTTTCTCCCCACTTCACAACCTATGAAAAAGACTTCTGATGGCAAACAAGAATAAATTCCCACACCTGCTAGGAGAAACCTCAGCAAGCTCAAGCCATGCTGCCAGCTTTGTGAAATCCTGTCACGACAAGAGACTAACCAGTGGAACTGGAGCACCAACAACACAGTAACATCAACACTGTAAACACGCATAAATGCTCAGCTTGGTTTATTGAGTAATGTTCTTTTTTGTTTTCTTTTGTTATTTTTTTTCTCCTTGTTATTGCTATTATTTTATCAAACTTGTAAATGTGTGTAAATGTCTATGTCTGTAATTTAATGCTACCAATGCTTTGGCAATGTAAAGCCTTTTACTATGCCAATAAAGCTACTTGAATCTGAATCCGAATATAAAGGAATTTTATTTGCACAAAATAAAACACAACAACAGTGTGATTGGAAATGAGCTCCTGCCTCAAGCAGAGGAGTTTAAGTACCTCAGGGTCTTGTTCACGAGCAAGGGTAGAGTGGAACGGGAGACAGACAGACGGATTGGTGTAGCGTCAGCAGTTATGAGGACGTTGTATCGGTCCGTCGTGTTGAAGAGAGAGCTGAGCCGAAAGGCGAACCTATCAATTTACCGGTCAATCTACGCCCCACCCCTCTCCTATGGTCACGGGCTTTGGGTAGTGACTGAAAGAATGAGGTCGCGGATACAAGCGGAGGAAATGAGCTGCCTTCACGGGATGGCTGGGCTCAGCCTTAGAGACAGCGTGAGGAGCTCAGACATTCGGGGGAGATGCTCAAAGTAGAGTCGCTGCTCCTCTGCATCGAAAGGAGCCAGCTGAGGCGGCTAGGATGTCTCCTGGACGCCTCCCTGGGGAGGTGTTTCAGGCATGTCCAACTGGGAGAAGACCCCGGGGCAGACCAAGGACTAGCTGGAGAGATTATATCTCTGGCCTGGCCTGGGAGTGCCTGGGTATCCCCATGGAGGAGCTGGAGGAGGTGGCTAGGGAAAAGGAGGACTGGGCATCTCTGCTTAGACTGCTGCCCCCATGACACGGATCCGGATAAGCAGAAGAAAATGGATGGATGGATGGATGGCATTCTGCATTCACCAGTGCTGTGGTATAAAATAATATGTAGACATGGATGGCAAATTAGAAGAAAAAAAAAAAAACAGAATAAATGGGTGGAGAAACCAAGATGATTCCAGACAGGTATACTGCAATGATGCAATTAAGCTACCAACATCCTAGCACACGCTGCTGCATGAACAAAAAAAACCCACACAGGAGCAGATGGCAGGAGTCAGAAAGACTGCTTAACTGGCTGGTGTATCAACAGGAACAGTGCATGGACATGAACAGACATCATGTTTTTCTCCTTTAATCAGTCGTCTGAATGTAATAATCACGCAATGCAAATACATGAAAATACACAGATTTTCCCCTATATAAGCAGTACATGTTTTCTTCAGAACACTCATTTAAAAATGATCAGCATCCCACGGCTAATATTTGGTGAAGGCTCCTGTGGCGAGAATAACAGCACCGAGCCTCTTCCTGTAAAGTCGAACAAGGTTGGAGACACGTGTAGAAGGACGCCAGTTTATTCCTCCATGCAGAATAGTTAAAGAACACTCTGTGTGCTGATTAGTAGGGGTGTAATGATACGGAGTACAGAATCGTATTGCTTTCTGTCGTTCGGTAAGAGGCGCTCCGTTCGATATATGAACAATATATTCAACAGACTGCGTAGGCCATTCATCGCGAAATACGGCTTACATGGCATGAGGTGTGATAAACATTTAAACTTCTTTTCCTTGGAAAAAGTAGCTTCCTGTTTATCTGGAATCCAAAAAAAAAAAAATTGGATAAACATCCTGTTTCTCACAATGCAATCCGTTACCATATTATCATACTATAATAATACCATAATACCGGTTTTTCAAAACAACAAATTAGGACAGATTTGAAAAGGTGGCAGGTTAAGTTTGGTTAAGGTCCAAAGAAAAATTCCTCTGCTTTTTCCAAATCCTGAGTTTTTGAGAGAGCTGTTTACGTGTCCTCCTCATTTTTGCTCCTTAGCTCTTTTCTCTGCGTCACTCAAGACTCTTACAGCCCCTCACACTCAAAGCTATCATTATAGTACTGTAATGACCACTTTCTCTCTCTCTCTCTCTCTCTCTCTCTCTCTCTCTGTGTGTGTGTGTGTGTGTGTGTAATAAGGGTAATCAGAGCAGGACGGAAGGGGGCGACTGAGAGGAGTGTAAGGTAATAACAATAATAACAGTAACAATAGTGAATCTGCTGATACTCATGAGGGTCAAACACGAGGACATGATAAACTGCGGCCAGGGGAGAGGGGGAGAGAGAGAGAGAGAGAGAGAGAGGGGGGAAAAGGGAAAGAGAAAGAGCAGAAAACTGAATAGAGATAAACGGGATAGGGTAAGGAGAAAACAGATAAAGGATTATATGTACAAGGGGAGAGGAAGAAACCAAGAGACTGACGATATAGAGAAAGAGAAAGAAGGCAAGATGGTTAAAAAGGAGAAAATGGTGGCGATAAAACAGGAGAGAGGTAGAAAGAAAGCGTGAAAGAGCAAGAGAGACTTACACTTGGGATTACCGACACCATATGTCTACCTGTGAGCTGACGAGGTCATCTTGGGATCTCAGAGCCGTGTGTGTGTGTGTGTGTGTGTGTGTGTGTGGTCTACAGCCAGTAGGCACATGTGGCTCTGTCAAAATAAACTTAATACTACTGAAATGTTCATAATATTTACGTCTGATGGAAAATATGGGGGAAAAAACACTTTTTACATGCTTAAAACAGATCTATTAAAACACATATTTCCCAAGCTATTTAGCAAAACAAACTACAATAACGTAGATATTTAGCCCAGGATCATTTGATTTCTTTATTAGTTTGTTTAATTAAATGAAATCGAATCTAATTTGTTCTTGAATCTGATCGGAAGGTGTTTTTTCTATAACAGCAGTAGAAGTGGCAGGTTTATATTAATGCACTCATTCTAACTTGTCATTACTATAGCTTCTGTAGTAACAACTCATTTACAGGGATCTGTATGGCAGATGATCTACACAATCTGAGCCTAATAATGAATGAATAAATAATCTAGTTACTTAGCATAGAAAGGCACACACTATATGGGCAAAAAGTTTGTGCACACCTGACCATATGTGGCTCTTCCCCAGACTTTTGCCACAAAGTTGGAAACACACAATTATGCTGTAGCATTACAATTTCCCTTCATAGGAACTAAGAGGCCCAAACCTGTTCCAGCATGACGATGCCCCTGTGCACAAAGCGAGCTCCATGAAGACATGGTGTGCAAGGTTGGAGTGGAAGAACTCGAGTGTCCTGCACAGAGCCCTGACCTCAACCCCACTGAACAGCTTTTGGGATGAACTGGAACTCAGATCTCCTGGTCCCAGGCCTCCTCCACCAACATCAGAGCCTGACCTAATTAATGCTCTTGTGACTGAAAAATCCCCACAGCCACGCTCCAAAATCTAGCGGAAAGTCTTCCCAGAAGAGTGGGGCGAAATCTGGAATGAGATTTTCATAAAGCACGTATGAGTGTAATGGTCCGGTGTCAACAAGTCCATGAAGGTCAGGTGTCCTCCAGGATCTCCAGTTTCTTCCCACTTCCCAAAAAAACATACCAGTAGGTGGACTGCCCCAGGTGTGAATGAGTGTGTGAATGTGTGTGTTGCCCTGCGATGAACTGACATCCCATCCAGGGTGTATTCCCGCCTCACGCCCAGCGTTCCTGAAAAAGCCTTCACCTCTGCCAGGATCAAGCGGTTACTGAAAGTGAGTTTAAAGTGAAGGAGTTTGACGACCTGAATGTGTACAACTGCCCAGCCTGTCCTTGTGTATAGCACGAAGCCTCACACACACATGGAGGAAGTGATCGAGATCCTGCATGTCTCTTTCCTCATTCCACTACGCTGCTGGCACTGACCCTGAACTGAACCAGTCAGTGATATCAGAGTGTGTGTGTCACGCGAAAACGCAATACAAGCCTGTACTCGTACTATTACACACACCAGAAGTGCTTACTGCACTGCTAGCCTTGATTCACACAAAGCTATATTTTGCTCAAGGGCGTGTGTAGGTAACATCTCATCATTCCGTCCACCTTTTCTGTCTAAAGATTTATCTTTCGTTTTTAGAGCTGTGGTGTCAAACTGACACAGCCGGTAAGCCTTTATACAATATATCGTTAAATTGTTACACTAAACACACAACGTCAGAGCTGCATTTTTTTTAATTACAGAAAATAACCTCAGATTCTTGGTTGTCCCTATAAAGACCCACTCAGTGAGGTGAAGCATAGGGCTGTGCCATATCGTGTCATCCATGATTTACCGATACAATTCCTCCACATGATAAGAATTTGTCATCCCGTGATACTGACAATACAGTTGACAGAGGAAGAAGAATTAATCCCAAAAAAAAAAGGAGCTTCCTCTGTAACATGGAAGCGGTCCGGATACAGAAGATCAGATGTGAATCAGATGGCGCTCAAGATTGTACGTTGATGTGACTTGTGGCCAAAAAGATAGGGTTGAATGGTACTATTTTCATATCGTCATTTATATCGTTACCGCAAAAATACCACGAAATATCGTGATATGTACTATATGGCCAAAAGTTTGTGGACACCTGATCATCACATTCATGTGTGCTTTCTGAACATCCCATTTCAGATTTAGTCCGTCTTTGCTTTTGTAATAACCTGCACTCTTCTGGGAAGGCTTTCCACTAGATTTTGGAGCGTGGCTGTGGGGATTTGTCCGTTCAGCCACAAGAGCATTAGTGAGGTCAGGTACTGATGTCAGACAAGAAGACCCGGGGTGCAGTCAGCATTCCAATTCATCCCAAAGCTGTTCAGTGGGGTTGAGGTCAGGGCTCTGTGCAGGACACTCGAGTTCTTCACCAACCTTGCACACCATGTCTTCACGGAGCTCGGTTCGTGCACAGGGGCACGGTCATGCTGGAACAGGTTTGGGCCTCTTAGCTCCAGTGAAGGTAAAAATTGTAATGCTACAGCATAGAGACATCCTATATAATTGTGTGCTTCCAACTTTGTGGCAAGAGTTTGGGGAAGACCCACATATGGGTGCGACGGTCAGGTGTCCACAAGCTTTTGGCCATATAGTGTAGTTTTAAGTCTATATCGCCCATCCCTAGTGCAGCACTCACGTCCAACAAAACGTCCCCGCATCCATCCTGTTCTGTTTTTCTTTAATGCAGTGTCGAATTTTTTTCACTTGTGCAACGTTATGCTGGCGTCGTTGCAGTAATAATACGCTTGACTTCAGTATGGGGAAGTCCTACTGACTCATGGCATGTTTTGAAGTGAACTGTGCTGTAATTACAGCTGGCCAAAATTCGACTGTCCTCATCACCCATGCTCATCACCACAAGCTAAGTACGTTGCCATCTGTGTGTTAGAATAGAATAGAATAGAACATCTTATTGTTATTGCACAAGTACAACGACACTGGGTTTGCAACTTCCTTACTAGATGCTGTACAAGAAATAATAAATAAAAAATACAGTTTAAAAAGAAAAAAAAGAGTATGTCCTATGTGTGCAACTGTAGGAGCGAAGTAGCATTATAGGCAGTATAAGCAGTGTTTGGCAGTAATAGTGCTACAGCTCAGATGTACAAAGCAGCAAGTGTCTGTGTGTTGTTATTTTCCCTCTTGTATTGCCTCCTGGGCTACGACTGGCTCACGGTAAGCAAACACGAAATAGGCATGGAGGCTTTACACTGCCCCAGCTGGATGCGGAATCAATTTTGAAGCCGTGTTTTGGCGATTTTATCCCTCTCATTCATTTAAAAACAGGGCTGTCTGGAGGCAGGAACGTTCGTCTTCATCTTTAGCGTTTTCTTTCCCCGATACAGTCATAGAAACATTTATTTCGTACTGTTTCAGTATTAAGTATTAACATTTTCTTAATCCGTTCACATTTTGCATGCTACGTGTACTTTTGCCTGAAAGATCAGAATTGTTTCACAAATGGCTGTGAAGAGATTTGACAACCAACGGTTTCACAGTGTTGCTGTTCAGCAGTCCTGTAGTGTGCATTATTAGAGTTAGAGTTAGCCTTGCAAATATGGCTGGTCTAAATTTTTCCTAGGATTTTATAACAAATTTATATTTAAAAAAAAAAAAAAAATCATTGCAATTTGTATAAATTATACAGTACATTGTATTGACTACTACCTTGACTTGTAGGTTTTTCTTGCTGCACTTTCTCTAACAATGTTTAATATCCTTAGACCGTGAACCTGAGGAGGTTTTTGATGGAAACTACAAAGCACAGAAAAAAAAAACCTGGTATACGATCAGCATAAACCCAGAGTCAAGTCCCTTGTGTCAGACAAAATGCAAAAGAGCATCACTTTGGGCCTTCTTGGAGAAAACAATCCTATCATTTGTATTTTTATTTGTGAAAATGCTTACCTCATGAGGCAGGCACTGTAATTATCCCAGAAACGTGATATTTAATGCTGAGAGACAAGCCTGCTACACTTTAATAGCTTCCTTTGTTAACGTCATTAACTCATTTTTATTACTTCTGGTCAATTTAACTTGGATGTCAACACAAAGCACTTCATCAGTCTGTGTTTTATCTGCTGAAAGCCCAACAAACCAGTAATCCTGGAAAGTGAGGGCAGGGGAAACGCAGAGCTCAGCAAATGTGCACTACGGCGTGAGCGAGAGAGATAGTGCAGGGAGGAAAGGGAGTGATGCTGCACTGAACAGTGAAGCAGTGCCTCTTTAATCAATGGCGAGATGAAGAAAAGAAGTAAACGAGTAAATGAGTCATAGTGCACTGCTGAGTAATGTTGTGGTACTCGAGACTGGTCTTGGTCATTTCATTTACCTCACACGCGCTCCCTAACGCCCCCCAATGCAATGATATAATACAAAATGATAACACCAAAGTACACTCCGGGACAAAGAAAAAAAAAAAGAAGCTTTTAATGGTCTTAACAAAAAATCAAGATTAAGATGTTTGTTGTAAAATTCAAACTAACACATGTCTGGGCATACAAAATACTTACTTCCTTTATCTCTTTTGTTTAATTCTTGCTAATTTCCTGACCAATGATTTGTTGTTAAGATCATTAAAAGCTTAATATTTTGCCATTTTTTGCTTGACCCGTTTTTTTTGCCCAGGAGTGTAGATGAGCTCTTTTAGTTAATTCAACAGAAATTTCATATCAGGTCAGGAAAATATTAGAACTAGCAAATTAACATATCTGGACTCTGACTCTGTTGGCTATGGTCTTGGTCTTGGCTCTGACTCTGTTGGCTATGGTCTTGGTCCTGACTCTGTTGGCTATGGTCTTGGTCTTGACTCGGACTCTGTTGGCTATGGTCTTGGTCTTGACTCGGACTCCGTTGGCTATGGTCTTGGTCTTGACTCGGACTCTGTTGGCTATGGTCTTGGTCTTGACTCTGACTCTGTTGGCTGTGGTCTTGGTCTTGACTCTGACTCTGTTGGCTATGGTCTTGGTCTTGACTCTGACTCTGTTGTCTGTGGTCTTGGTCCCGACTTGGACTCTGTTGGCTATGGTCTTGGTCCCGACTCGGACTCTGTTGGCTATGGTCTTGGTCCCGACTCGGACTCTGTTGGCTATGGTCTTGGTCCCGACTCGGACTCTTTTGGGTATGGTCTTGACTTGGACTCAGCTAAAGTGATCTTGAACTCAACACTACTACTGTTGTACTAGTGGTGTACTAGTACAATAGTGCACTAGTGAGTAAAGAAGCAATAGTGTTTACTGAGTAAGAGTGATGGTGCATTACAGAATAAGTGCACTAATAAGTAAAAGAGGTATAGTGCACTACCAAGCAGAAGTCACCCTGCCCTTCAGAGAAAGTTTATAAAGTAAAGGTATTTCATGCCTGCTCGTGGACTAAAATCATTCAAATTCAAGCCTGAATTTTTGCATGTGAATATTTCATTTATTTTCATGTTTGAAAACCTCATTTTGTATTTCTTTTTAAACCCAACACGAGGCTGATGATATAAATTTTCCCGTGTAAGTGCACTACAGATATAGCCTACCTACTGAGTGAGCTTGAATCAAGCACACAGACCAAACCAAAGCGAGGAAAGTGTTTACAGCACGCGCTGTAGTAAACAAACATAAATAACATGTCAGCTAGTTCACATAAACAGACTGTGAAAACTTCAGAGAGCTCAAACCACGTCTGCTAAAACTTTATCGCTGCACAACACAACAATCTGTTTCTACAATTCATTTCTCTATCGAGCGACAAATTATCCGACATGCTCCGACTCTGTGACTGACAGATGGCGCTAGCCAATCACCAAACTGGATCGGTGATCTCCAACCAATAGCGAAGCTTCATTTCTGTTTATGAACCGCCTGTCAGTTTCCGGACTCTGCCGCTGTCCCGAGTGTTTGGCTAATAGTTGGCTAGGCCCCAATGAAACCCAGCAAAGAAGAAAGTCTTGAGCCTAATGTGCTATATTAACAAGCAAACAAAAGTACAGTATCCACGCATTTCCTGTTCCGCCTGCAGGAGAAGAGAAAACACTATCTGAATGTTTATGCCGCTTTGGGAAGCGCTGTTAGCTGTGCTAAGCGTAGTGCTTAAGCACCGCGATTAGCCAGTCTATTTGTATAATAAACTCACAATAAACTGCTCGAATAAATAAATAAACTGCTTTACCTGTTTTCATCGCCGCTGTCGTCTATTCGAGTTATTTTCCCCCAGTTCAAAGAAATGCCCATTGTGCCCCGTACCAGGAAATCGGGCGCATCTCAGCCACTGAAGTGAAGAGTTGTGAAAGTCAGTATGGAAAGCCCTAAGGGGCAAAACTCAGCCAAGCGCCCAACCAGGTGGAGCGCCACGCCCACCTCTCCACTCATCAGTACACCTACTGAAGAAACTCATCAATACTTCTACTGAAGCCCTGTCAGTACTACTACTGAAGACCTGTCAATACTACTCCTGAAGCCACTCATCAGTACTACTACTGAAGACCTGTCAATACTACTCCTGAAGCCACTCATCAGTACTACTACTGGAGCCACTCATCAGTACTACTACTGAAGCCCTCTCAGTACTACTACTGGAGCTGCTTATCAATACTACTACTGAAGCCCTGTCAGTACTACTACTGAAGCCATTCATCAATACTACTACTGAAGCCCTCTCAGTACTACTACTGAAGCCATTCATCAATACTACTACTGAAGCCCTCTCAGTACTACTACTGGAGCCGCTTATCAATACTACTACTGAAGCCCTGTCAGTACTACTACTGAAGCCACTCATCAATGCCACAACTGAAGCCCTGTCAACAGTACTACTGAAGCCACTCATCAGTACCACTACTGAAGCCCTGCCAGTACTATTACAGAGACCCTGTCAATACTACTCCTGAAGCCACTCATCAGTACTACTACTGAAGCCCTGTCAGAACTACTACTGAAGCAACTCATCAGTACTACTACTGAGGACACTTATCAATACTACTACTGAAGCCCTGCCAGTACTATTACAGAGACCCTGTCAATACTACTCCTGAAGCCACTCATCAGTACTACTACTGAAGCCCTGTCAGAACTACTACTGAAGCAACTCATCAGTACTACTACTGAGGACACTTATCAATACTACTACTGAAGCCCTGTCAGTACTACTACTGAACCCACTCATCAGTACTACTACTGAAGCCCTCTCAGTACTACTACTGAACCCACTCATCAGTACTACTACTGAAGCCCTCTCAGTAGTACTACTGAAGCCCCGTCCGGCCTGGATTAATGCTGCCTTCACGTGCCATCAGAATTATCCTACTTCCCACTTCTGAACTGGTTATTACGATTATGTTGTGTTCACATGCTCTGTTGTCGGAAAGATCATGAAACATGGACACATGGATGACACCAGGTTCATTCATACACCCACTCCTGGACAAAAAAAAAGGGCTAAGCCTAAAATGGCAAATATTAAGCCTTTAATGGTCTTAACAACAAATCACTGGTCAGAAAATGAGCAAGAATTAAACTAATGCGCTCCTGAGAGCTCCTGTGCCACCATTTGCTCGTTTACTTTTGCTGCAGTGAACTGTTTGGGGAAAAGCTAGAAACAGGCAAATTCACTTATATAGTCTTCTTGTACACAAAGATAAAATCAGGATAATGATTAACATGTTTGATGTAAAATTCAAACTAACACATATCTGGGTGTACAAATGTTTCAAAAATATTTTCTGTGTTTTTTTTTTGTTTTGTTTTTTTTGTAAAAGATTATGTAGTTATCTGCCACACCTGATGCAGCCCATCAAGAGCCACAAGGCTTAAACATTTAAAGCAATCAAAGGGAAAAACTCCCATACTATCTTCCTTTATCTATTTGTTTAATTCTTGCTAATTTCCTGACCAGTGATTTGTTGTTAAGACCATTAAAAGCTTAATATTTTGCCAATTTTTGCCCAGGAGTGTAGATATAACAGAGATAACTGAACTGGCTTCTTTATGTGTTCTCTATGTGGAAGAGCCAACAGACTAAAGCTGAAAAACATTAAACATTTAACACTCACACCTGGTTTAGTGTTACAGTGGCTGAGTGCTTTTGCTGCTGTGAATGAAAATTTAATCACAGTGACTAATTAAGAAGTTTACTGACCGCTTCGGCCTGCAGATTATTAACATTAATGTTACACCTCCACCTAGTGGCCAACATCCCTCACTGCATCTACCTAATCTTTTACTCCACTGAAATACTGTACATAATACAATGGATGGCTAGTGTTGTACTTTGTGGTGTGAGTTTATCATCAGAAGGTTGTGAGTTCAAATACCAGGTCTGGGGCCTTCAGAAAAACCCTTGAAGGAACTGTTCACAAATATTTACTTACTCCAAAAAAAGTCTACCACTGTCCCAAAAGCATGCTTAATATCTCAGGTTCACGCTCTTATTTTTGGCAGTGGAGCTAATATTGTTAGATTGACCATGTATATCATGGTCATTTAGGTTTTGGAAAAGAAAAAAATCTTGGAAAGTATAAATATAAATTAATTTTTTATGTGCTGAAAGTTATTTATAATTTATCAGAGATGTTAGCTTGGACAAGTTGGACATTTGAAAATTTGAATTAACCCTATACTAAATAAATAAATAAATAAATAAATAAATAGCTTTCTTTTTTCTCAGTTCATGCAGAGTTGTAAAATAAAGAGTCATTTCTATATTAACCCTTTTATGCCTAGTGTCCTTACTTATGAAAAGGCTGAAATCAGCTGTGTCATGTGACATTTTGATTTTGTACATATCAAGGACATTGCTATATGTTGTTTAAAAACCCCATTTTTAAAATAAATGATATTTAGGGGGGAAAAAAGTCCAAATTCACACATGCAAAAACCATCTAAATAATCCTGTTGTTTTTTTCTTAATTACTTGAAAGTAATTGCATGAAAGGGTTAAATTCTTCTATCCTTGGTTTGTTTGTTTGTTTATTGCATTATTGACGTTAATTGTAAAAAGTATTTTCCATATATATAAAAAAAGATTCAGAACAAACTTAATATTATTATCAATATCCTATTCACAATAATGAAGGAATGAAGGAATAATATCCTTTTTGCTTAGCTGCATTGTAACGTCAAGAAAATTGCTAAAAGAAAGATACAATATGCAACCAAAGGATTTTGACATACAGTATATAACCAATAATCATAGAAAAGCTTAGACGTAGATTCAAAGCTAAATTTACTATTTCTATCAGCTTCCACCTTAAATTTAGCATAACCTTGTTTGTCAGGTAAATTAAACGAATAGATTTACATGAAACATTTTTAAGCGGAAGAGGGACTATACACTCCGAGGCCCAAGCCAGCTTAATGAAAAAAAAAGAGTGCCCTGACCTTGATCTACAGAGATCTGAATTAGGAAACGTTACTGATGTCTTGAGTGAAGAATTGTTTTAGGGCAGTGATTTGTTTTAACTGCTTCTATAACTGGTACATATAGCAAAGCATTTAAAAAGTTTTGCAAAATATCGTTTAGCCTAATTTAATTAAATGAAAAGTACAGCTTTCTATTCCTGTGGGTAAGTCACCTGTGTTGTTTGTAATATTTTGTAATTAACCCTTTAATGCAGAGTGTTCACACTCATGGACAGTCAATTTGTTTATTTTAGAAAAAGTACAAGATGATGATAATCACTTGAGACCATAACTGTAATTTAATATAAATCATGATGCTGATTTCTGCTGCTCTCTAAAGTATTTGCCATATTCAAAGCTTGGTTTATAAACTTTCTACTCAAAATGTCAAATTACGAAATAAACTATTTTTGTGCCAGATTACAATGAATGCCTTAGCTTTTTTTTTCTTTTCATCTAACCAGCTGCATCATGCAAAAACACCATAAAGTCCTAAACACCATAAATTCTGAACATGTCAAGGATATCACTATATTTAAATAAATTTTACAACTAAATGTTAGGTGTTTTTATAAAATACAAAAAACATTAGATAGGAAGAATGGTTTATCAATTTTTTACTCATGGACAATCCATTATTTTTAAAGATAAGCGATATTTAAAGTCACACTTCATATGACATGCAATCATAAGTTTACAAATATCTAAAATCTGAACAAGCTTTTAAATAATTTATACATAAAGGATTAATTGTTAAATGCATTACTCACATGAATCACTAAACACATTCTCCAACGGTTTGGCTTTAGATTAGATAGTACTGTCTGTAAAAATGTCTGTAGGCTACAAAATAAATGAATGTGTCCTAAATATGATTTAGTGTATGGAGGTTTGTTTTCTACACAACTGCATGTAATACAAGTATGTATGCAGTTTATATTGTGTTACCATGCCCAGGGCATCAGGATACATATGAAGAGACCTAATAATTTTTCATTAACAAAATACACACACACACACACACACACAAATGTTTATCTGCAAACATGTTTTTAATACCCATTTGTAAAAATCCTTTAGCCCATCTAAATACTCTGCGATGAGAAAAATAACCAGTTTGTCAGAAACATGCACACCAGTAGCCTGCTGGAGGTCATTTTGTAGGGCTCTGGCAGTGCTCCTCCTGTTCCCCTTCGCATAAAGGAGCAGATTCCAGTGTTAATGCCCTTCTACGGCCCTGTCCAGCTCTCCTCGTGTAACAGCCTGTCTCCCAGAATCTCCTCCATGCTCTTGAAACTGTGCTGGGAGACACACCAAATCTGCGACGGCACGTATGGATGTGCCATCCTGGAGGAGCTGGACTACCTGTGCAAGCTGACTGGGTTGCAGGTACTGCCTCATGCTACAAGTAGTGACAAGGACCCTAACAAAACACAAGACTAGAGACAAATCAGTCAGGAAGGATAAGGAGAGAGCAATTGTCTGTGTCCACCACCTGCAAAACTATTCCCTTTTTGGGGGTTGTCTTGCTGTTGCCTCTCCAGTGCACCTGTTGTCCCTTTCATTTGCAGCAAAGCAGGTGAAACTGATTTACAATCACTTAAGGCCTTCTGCTGTTGTAGCCCATTCACCACAAGGTTTGGTGTATTGTGCTTTCTGAGATGCTTTTCTGCTCACCATGGTTGTAAAGAGTGCTTATTTGAGTTACTATAGACTTCCTGGCAGCTCAGACCAGTCTGGTCATTCTCCTCTGATCTCTCTCATCAACAAGGTGCTTCAGCCTGCAGATCCTCTGCACACAGGATGTTTTTTTGTTCTTCATACCATTCTCTGTAAACTCTAGAGACTGTTGTACAGGAAAATCCCAAGAGATCAGCAGGTTTTGTTTTAATATTTTTTTTTTTTTAAAAAGTTCTATCTTCAAAAATGTATAAAAAAAAAAGTATGTATTCATAAACATAAACCGAGATATGTTTAAAAATGAAATTGGTAAGGAAAATGGTAATGTGGCAGCAGCACAATGCATAATATCATCATAATATCATGTAGATACCGGTCAAAAGCTTCAGTTAATGATCACATCAAACATCAGAATGGGGAAAAATGTGCACTCTCTCTCACTTTAACCGCAGCATGGATGTTGGTACCGGATGGGCTGGTTTAAGTATTTCAGAAACTGCTAACCTCTTTTGATTCTCACACAATGGCGCAGCAGTTCTGTGGGCAGAAACATCTTGTTGATGCGAGAGGTCAGAGGAGAATGGCCAGAATGGTTCAAGCCAGCAGGAAGGCTACACTAACTCAAATAACCACTCTTTACAACTATGGTGAGCAGAAAAGCTTCTCACACAACACGTTAAATGCATATGTGCATCTGACACCAACTACTATGCTACACTCAAAGTCAGTGAGATCACATTTTTTTGGCATTCTGATGTTTGACATGAACATTAACTGAGGCTCTTGACCTGTATGTGCATGATTTTATAAATTGCGCCGCTGCCACATGATTGGCTGAATGAATAATTGCTTGAATGAGCAGGTAGAAACACAATCCCATGTGTCCTTTTGTAAAATCTGTTTAAACTGTGACTAGGTTGGACTTAATACACTTTGAGGGCAGCAGTAACTCTCCTTTTCTGTACACTTGAGCTAACAGATAGTGTGATTGGTGTGGCACTGATGGAAAGAGGAGAGAGGAAGGCAATACTACCCTCTCAGACAGACTCTTGGATCCCAGTCAGAGGCTGTGAAAGTGAAGTGACGTTGGCAAGTATGGTGTCCCATACTCAGAATTTATGCTCTGCATTTGACCCATCCAAGTGCACACACACAGTACTGAAAACACACACACACTGTGAACACACACCCGGAGCAGTAGTTGGGGGTTCGGTGCTCAAGGGTCTCACCACAGTCGTGGTATTGAGGGTGGAGGAGAGCGCTGGTCATTCACTACCCCCACCTACAATCCCTGCCGGCCTGAGACTCAAACCCATGACCTTCAGGTTCACCTTTGGGTTACAAGTCCGACTCTCTAACCATTAAGCCACGACTGCCCCCTTAGGCCCCCACTGTGGTACATCAGGATTCAAATTTGTGATCTTCAAATGATAGTATAAATCATTAGATAACTGTGCCACTTTTAGAGCCCAGATTCTTCAGTGAATTCAAACTTTTAGTTATAATTCAAAGAACGAGAGACCCATGAGTCTCCTTTTACAAATGCTAGACTTAATTTAGTATGTAGATGATAAAATATGCATGCAGATGCAGATTTGTAAAATATCTGCATCTCTTCAGACCTTGGTGTCCTTTGGAAGGTGCTTACTTTAATTTAGATTTTTTTTTTTTTAAATACCCCAGTGAATTTAAATCTTTATAAAGACCCTGAAAGAATTTGGGCATGTTGGAGTACTTGTGAGGATGTGTAAGACAATTTTGAGTCTTTGATATCCTTTTAAATATGCTAGAGGGGATTTGAACCCTCTGCTGTCTTCAATAAAATGTTCAAGTGAATTTAACGTTCGTTTATCTTTTATCATTTAAAGTCTCTTTTGCCCTTTGTAAAATGCCCGAGAGAATCTGTAGATTCTGCCATCCTTTATAAAATTCTTCAGTCAGTGTAACGCGTGGTATCCTTTATCAAATATTCACAAGCACCTGTACTCTTTGGTATGCCTTTAAAATGTAAGAGTGAATTTAATTTGCTGTATGCTTTCTGAAATATTCATGTGTACTTGAACTCTCGTATCTTTTATCCAAGGTTACTAAGAATTTAATCTGCCGTACCCTTTGTTAAAAAAAAAATCATGTGTACTTGTAGTCTTAGATATCTTTAAGAAGAGCTGAATTGAATTTAATACACTTAAATAAATGCTAGAGTGACAAATTGCAGAAGTTATGATGGTGAAACAGAATATTAGCTCAGAAATTCAATTTTGTGTGTCCTTTTTTCTGATTAAATGATGTCTTAGCTTTTATAACCTGATGTGAAGCCTCAAACAGAGGATGATGCTTCTGGTACTTTGGAGAGAAAGCCACATTTAGCTGCTAGTGAGCTGCACGTTACCTCTCTCTCTCTCTCTGTCCCACCTCTGCTTTTATTTTAGCTGTAGAAGAAACTATTCGGTGTACAGCTGTGTGACTAAAAGACTCAGTAAAATCAGTTTCACCAGAGAGATTGCCTCCCTGCATTTTTACCTTAGGAATGTTTAGTCTATCAAAATGTATTTTTACTTGTTATTACGTGTTTCTGCCGCCTCACGGCTCCAGGGTCCCCAGGTCACTCTTGAACTTGGGTTACTGTCGGTGTGAAGTTTTGCATGTTCTCTCCATATCCATGTTAGTCTTCTCCAGGTGATCTGCTTTCCTCCCACCTCCAAAAAACATGCCAGTAGATGAACTGGCTACACTTAATTGGCTGTAGGTGTGAATGAGTGTGTTTGTGTGTGTGCATGGTGCCCTGTGATGGACTGGCATCCCATCCAGGATGTAATTCTGCCTCGTGCTCAGTGTTCCTGGGATGTGCTCAGGATCCAGTGCCACTCTACCACCAGGATACAGTGTTTACTGAATATGAATGAATGAATGAATTAAAATTAATTCTCACTCAAATGTGTATTTATGTGTGTGTTTAGGTGTATTATCAGTCTTAGCTGGAAAAAGTGTTTATGTCGCCTAATGTTAGAACAATGGTTTAATTTATTGCAAAATTTAGGTAGGCTTTTTTTTTTCTAAAACAAATAATGACAGTTAATGACAGTAACCATTTGAATGAGTGTTGGATATTTAGAAACAAATCGCACTGGTTTCAGAAAACACTTTAAAACCTCATATTTTCCTCATATTTACAGCAAACTCAAAATGTGCTTCTGTGACAAACGGACTACTAGTGGTGAAGCAGGGCAGAAATATTCACATGTATTGTATATGAAGGGAAAAAAGCTTCCCTGACATAGCACACATACAGCACTGTGTAAACGTTTTAGGCCCTTTTTTGTCTTTTATTTCAAATTTTGTCACATCATCAATAAACACCAGTGACCCAGTTCCATTGGCAGCCATACATGCCCATGCCATAACACTTCCTCCACCATGTTTGACAGATGATGTGGTATACTTTGGATCATGAGCTGCTCCTTTCCTTCTCCATACTTCTTCTCTTCCCATTATTCTGGTACAAGTTAATTGTGCATCAGAACTGGTCAGGTTTTTTTTGAGTTTTTTTTAAATTTATTTTATTTTTAGCAAAGTCTCATCTGGTCTTTCTGTTCTTGAGTGTTACCAGTAGTTTGTATCTTGAGGTAAACCATCTGTATTTACATTCATGAAGGCATCTCTTGATTGTAGACTTGATAGACTTGACAGTGATACGCTGTTTTGTTTTTTCAGCCTAATGACGGCCTCCTTCACTTACACTGACACCTCTTTGGACCGCATATTGAGAGTTCCCATGAACAGCTACCAAATGCAAATTCAATGCTTGGAATCAACTCCAGACGTTTCATCTCCTTAATTTGTCATGAAATAATGAGGAAACAGGTTACACCTGGCCATGAAAATGCTCATCAATCAATTGTCCAATTACCTTTGAGCCTGTGAAAATGGAGGGACTCTGTAAAAATGGACCTAATTTCTAAATGGTTGAATTAAAGCTGAAAGTCTACACTTCAATCACATCTTGATTGCTTCACTGCAAACCCACTGTGGTGGTGTCCAGAGGGAAAATGACGAAAATCGTGACACTGTCCAAATACTTATGGACCTGACTGTATGACAGTATGATGTGCACACTTCACATTCCATGTTGTATGCTGCAAGCATGACTATAATGTGCAATTAAGACCCATCAGTGTTATATGTGTGTGTGTGTGTGTGTATATATATATATATGTTTGAGTATATTCCAGGCTATTAAAAAGGGAATATTAAGAACATGCATTAACAGATCTAACACTGACATTATGCCATCTTGCTAATTAGAAAACAAGCTGCATATGACATCATCGACATAATGAAATGTAATTTGCACATTTTGTTCTGACACTGGTGTAGACTTGTGTGTGTGTGTGTGTGTGCTATCTAGATTGTGTGAATGTGAACCCTGTGATATTCTTTGTAGAATGTTTGCATGTATTTGTAGACTGGTATCTTTGAAAAAAATGCTTGAGTGATTTTGAACTCTGGTTACTTTTGTGAAATATTCACAGGCATTTGATCTGTTATCTTTTGTTGAATGTTTTTGTGGATTTAATCTCTGGCATCCTTTATAAATTATTCACACACGTTTGATCTATGAAACCCTTGGAGAAACTCTCTGGTATACTTGAAAGAATATCTGTGAGCACTTTATGTCTCTGAAATCCATTTTAAAAGTCTCTGAGTGAATATAAGCTCTATAATAGTTTGTAACACACATACTCATACTCTTTGTTATTTAAAAAAAAAACAACAAAAAAAAAAACAGCTGAATTTACATTCGCTGGTATTCTGTGTTCAATAGTATAAATTATTGAACCTGTGTTCCTTGGTGAAATATTTACATGTATCTGAACCCTTTGGTGTTCTTTGAAAGCGCTTCAAAGATTTAGGATTTGTTTTCCCCTGTAAAATACAGAACTGTCACTTTATTAGGTACACCTACCTTGTATCTGCATGCAGTTTGACAGATTTATCACACAGAAACACTTTGTATGTGTACAAGTTTGCAATTACTCTAAATCTGGTGCTATGTGAAATTTGTGAGCAACCCTTTATCCATCTATCACACTGCTAACCAGGTGTCATTTGGGTGGTCAGTTATTTTCACAACGCATAGCAGTGTCTTCTTACTGCCCACTTCATTACACACACCTACCTTGTTGTTTCCCTTTTGTAGAGTTTAAGATTATAGACCTTTTTTTCCACCTCACAGCTCCTGGGTACCTGGTTCGATCCTGAGCTTGGGCTACTGTCTGTGTGGAGTTTCGCATGTTCTCCACGTGTTTGTGTGGGTTTCCTGCAGGTTCTCCAGTTTCTTCCCATGGTCCAAAAACACGCAATTAGGCGATCTGTCTATGCTAAACTACCCCTTGGTGTTAATGAGTGTGTGAATGGTGGCCTGTGAAGGACTGGTGTCTCATCCAAGGTTAATTTCCTGCCTTCCTCGTGCTCAGTGTTCCTGGGATTGGTTCCGGATCCATCACGACTCTGACCAGGATAAACTGGTTACTGAAGATGAATGAATGAATGAATGAATGTAAGTAAGGAATTATTCATGACATGGTGTGCTGTTAAGGGAGAAATAATCAATGACAGGGTGCTGGTGCTGTTACCACCCCGAAGTTTTCCAATAGTTTTCCAATTTTCCAATAATGTTGTGGAACATCTGTGAGAAAAGTTAGCTCCTGTTATTACTCACCTTACAACAACAGCTATAAACAGTCACTCTCTCACCAGCCTCTCTTTTTTCTCACTTGAAGTTAAAAAAAAAAAGGAGCTTGTGATTGTCCCAAGAACCTGAAAGCATGAAGTCCTCTGTTGCAAAGACAGTCCTGTGGCTGATAATGTATTGACTTCTGCACTGACACAGGCAACTCTTTCCATAAATGTTAAAATGTCTCCTTGCAGAAAGTTTCACCATATTAATGAGTCACTGTTTTTCTGTTAAATAACAGCATGTTTTTAAAATCAGTTTATTAGGCTTACATTATGTGGAGCACCTGCCATACAAGTCCCTGTGAAATGTTACTATAGAAACTATAATGCATTAGAACAAACTTGTGATTTGAACTATAGCTGGCTCTGTCAGAGCTGCTAATATAGAAAATTCAACACCTTTGGCCAATTAGATTTCAGAATTCAGCGTCACTTTGGTATAATAACGTCTAAAGACAAAAATACTGTGATTCAGTAAAAATCGCTTTAGACCTAATTTCTTAACCTTCATTTACAGTAATCACCCGGCTAGCATAAGTAGTTAATTGTGTGATTTATAACGTGCATGTATTGAGAGGCAGTCAATATTTAAAGAGCCTTTAAGGGATATTTAACAGTGAATGTGATGTAGCCACCAAAAACAGATAGTATGGGAGTTTTTCCCTTTGATTTCGTTCAAAGTTTAAGCCTCGTGGCTCTTGATGGGCTGCATCAGGTGTGGCAGATAAACTAATAATGACTAATCTTTTAATTAAAAAAAAAAAAAAAAAAAAAAAAAAACATCCCAGAAGATGTTTTTGGAAAATTTTGTACACCCAGATATGTGTTAGTTTGAATTTTACATCAAACATGTTAATCATTATCCTGATTTTATCTTTGTGTACAAGAAGACTATATAAGTGAATTTGCCTGTTTCTAGCTTTTCCCCAAACAGTTCACTGCAGCAAAAGTAAACGAGCAAATGGTGGCACAGGAGCTCTCAGGAGCGCATTAGTTTAATTCTTGCTCATTTTCTGACCAGTGATTTGTTGTTAAGACCATTAAAGGCTTAATATTTGCCATTTTGAGTTTGGCCCTTTTTTTTTTTTTGCCCAGGAGTGTACTTTTGGTCACTTGCAGCATTTAGATGAAAACATACTACAGTATAACTCTGGTCTTATATATCTAGTTAGTGTTGGTCCATTTCCACTGTTGCATAGCAAATGGTATGTTTAAATGATAAAATGTCCAATAAGTGTAGCCACAAGGTAGGTGTATATCATCAACTGTTTTAAACTCATTGTATTTGCATGTGTCTGAAATCTGATATCCTTTTTTAAGTATATAATGTATACTTAATACTTGTATATAATACCTTTTTATAAAATGCTCATCTCTGATCATATTTGATCACTGGTAAACCCCACTGAGCAAATGTAGCCTTCTTTCTAAAATGCTTCAAAGTTTCTGCTCTGTTTTAAAACAAAAACCAAAACAAAAATCCTAAATGAACTTGTAAAATGCCTGCGTTAATTTGGACTCTCTGGTATCTCTGTAGGGATGCAGTAAAGACAAGGACAGGACAGAGCGGAGAGGAACAAGGACAGAGGAGGGACAAGGGGAGCTTCGCCCAGAAGAGCCGACAGTACAGAACAGCATACGCCTGTAGGCAGGGCTGCTAAATTCAGTTTCCACTTTACTCTTTCATTTGGTCTTTTTAGTACAAGTGTTTGCAGTTAGCTAGCATTCTGTATGGATAAAGAACAATTCTACCATCATCTGTGATCTTTTTCGGGTGGGTGGTGAAGGAATTTGTAATGTTGTAAAGTTCTGAAACTTGCATCTTGGTAGTGTTCGAAATTTCTAGCATGTTTTGTCTAATGCATTTTTTTTTTCTTTCAATTAAAGAGGTGAACTTCTCCAGAGCCTGGTCTTGTGAGATTTTTAACTCAAAAGTACTTTTCAGAGTATTGTGTTTGAGGAATGAATTCAAAAAGGCTGTCCATCTACTGTCACAGCAAATTGGGCTGCACAGAAATATACATATAAAACATCTTTATGTATATTTACCACGTTTGGTGATGAGATTTTGGTGAAGAGTAAGATGAAGCCAATTGCACTAATGCGTCAAACAGAACAAAAACACGTCACACAGTAAAGAACAAAGAAGGAAAGACAGGATAGAAAGAGAGAGCAAGAGAGCGAGAGAGAGAGAGAGAGAGAGGTGGAACACTGGAGGGTTGTGTGAACGCTGTTACAACATCGGACAGGTACTGGAACACCACAGCACAGAGAGAGAGACGAGTATTAGGAAAAATGATTTAATATCGGAGACAGAAGCAAAAAACTGCATCACACAAGAACGTACATTTACAAAAATAAGTCTGACTGTTTCAGCTACACAGTTAGGTTAACAGCGAAGGACAGAGAAACCAGAAAAATCTAAACAGCTAAAAGCAAAAAAGTCCTCAAATTACTTGTTTTATCTCTTTGTCAAACTAATACATTTATCCACTGAAGGGGACTAAATATTTCTAAGTCGTCTAAATCGTCTTATCATGGAGACTGCACAATATACTGAACAAAATGAAACTTACCGCCTTCGTAAAGACTCTGAAAAAGACAAACTTGTTTTTTAAGTACTTGTAAGCCAAAAGGAAAACTCTCGACCCTCTTTCCAAAAGCAAAAGAAAAGAAAACAAAGAGATAAAGATAAAGGAAACCAAACGCTGAAGTGAAGAAGAACAAGAAGATGTCAAAGGTCAAAGATACCAAGCCAAAGTTCTAGAAAATCTTTATATTAAAACTTAACCATCCTGGATGCCAACTTAGAAATCAAAACTCGGGAACAGCCGCTGGCCGACCCCTGCGCCGGGTCAGACAGACTCTCAGTAGGTTTTTTTGTTTTTTGTTTTTTTTTTCTTTAATTGCCAGTATAAAAAGTTGCACTGGTACAAAAGGCATAAGTACAATCAGTTTTAGAAATAGGAAAGCCTGCATTTTTTTTTTGTACTTTTTAAATTCCATCCAATGACAGATTTCAAGGAGTCAAACAAACATGTACCACGCTTACATAATCCACTGAAATGCATTGACTTTGGCTTTTCTCAAGACAATACTTAAAACTATTCAAATCCTTTTAGAATCAAACAAAATGATATTAATCTACAGACAACAAGCTTTTTTTTTTATACGGCACATCAGATCAACACACATACAGTATTATTTTTTTGTCCAAAAAACTTGACATAATAAGCAAAAAATGCAAAGAAACTCCACTTTTCTTGTAAAATACACTGTTGTTAAATAGCACTTAAGAGAAAGCAAAAACAGAAAGAACAAACAGATTTAAGAGAAGATGTGTGTGGTGAAGAAAACCCCTGAGTATAGAGCCTCAGCAAGCACATCTGCAAAGACCCTTACGAGTTTGTGCTTTACTAAACATCTAATGTGAGAGTGTGTGTGTGTGTGTGTGTGTAAGAAATGGAGTGTGTCGGGGATTGTGTGCTTAGCGAGATCGCAAAATCTTACCCTGTTTGTTTCGATAGTGGCAAAGCAGACTAAGTTGATACACATATGCACATACACATATGCATGCACGCATGCGCACACACACACACACACACACACACACAAAATGGGAGACATAAGAGATTAAAATTTGTTGGTTTAACCTCCTGCCATTTGACCATATCATAGTGCAGCGATATCAGGGAAAGTGTTGACTCTCCGTCTCCATCATTCTCCTCACTATCAACTAAAAAAACCCATCTTGGCCTCGTTCCAATACGGCTTTTAATACGCCCTCATTAAATCCCCCTTGCCAGAGCACCTCGGTTGAATCCCTGTCGCCATCTGAAGGGCAGTGCCACTACTTTATCAGCTGGAGTGAAGTTTGTTAAGATGAGGATGAGCCCTTGGTAGCGTGAAGGATGGAATCAGTGGACGTCACTTGATTTCAGGAACAAAACCAACCCAGAATACTTTGCAGGCTGACCCAGTCTGACAATTGCTTCTACTCATTTGCTGTTGCTGCCAAGAAATCAGCTTCTCATTGTCTTGTGCTTTAGGACACACCTATATAACAGGCGTTACACACATCAGAGTCACGAATGGAAATCCAAAACGGTGGATAACACACCATTATTAAACAGTACTTGTCAGCCAGCTCTTATGACTATCATGCACACCTCTATCATATGTATATATATATATATATATATATATATATATGTATACTGAGATAGCAATATACAGCAAATGTAGCATATATCACTGCCAATCAAAAGTTTTTAAATGTCTATATCTATATTATATCTATTTTAACAATACATTTGAATCATTCATTAATCATCATTCTGCACGCGTGGGTGACCTTTGCTTGCTCAGAAACTTGGTGCCGTGACTTCTTAATGGTTCTCATTAACAGTAGTTTTTCCATCTGCAGGTTTTTTATTAGAGAAACTACAAATTATTCATGTGCCAATATTACAATACTATTATCTCTGTTAGAACATTTATTGTTTTGACCCATTTAATAATACGCCAGTATGCAGACCAAAAACAATTTCTGACAATTTCTACATTCACTTAAAAAGCAGATCTTTTAGTCTAATTATTACTGTTTGTTTAGATAATAAACTATTCTTCAAATTCTATTTAAGCCATTAAACTGAACACAGATACATGTGCATTGATGTATGTGTGCTCTAAAAAGAAACACGTCTTGTTCTAATTAAACTATTAAACCACTGAAGATGCCTGGCGTCCCCGTTCAGGGTGTATTCCTGCTTCATGCCCAGCGTTCCCAGGACAGGCTCTGGATCCACTGCGACCCTGACCAGGATCAATCGCTTACTGAAAGTGAGTGATTAAACCAGAAGAAAATCATGGTGCTCATAAGCCTTTGACTGGTAGTGTGTATATGCTGAAATGGCAGTATGTAATAAATCATTTGAATTGACATCGCATCCTTTGAGCTGGTAGAGCCGTCAGGACGCTGACTTGTAATACTGCGTGTCGTCACTGTGCTAGCAATTTGGTTTGGCGTGTGTGTGCTTTTTGTGCTTGTGCAACTGGCTAACAGCGAAGACATAACGTCTTAACCATGCCGTGGAATCTCTCGAAGGATGTCCCTCCCTGCAGCTCTGTGTTTGGCAGTTCCAGTTTTGTTGATAAGGTAATACCTTGGGTGTATTATTGGGACAAAACATACACACACACACACACACACACACACATATATATACGCACAAATAACCTTGGCAGCACTCAGGCAGCAGCCTATTCCACCCCACTAATACTGAGCGTCATGTTAAGGCAACGGCAGGATTTGGGTAGAAAATAGTGCTTCAGTGAAGTAAACAGGGGTTTTTAGGGGGGGCCGGCTGTAAACCACGTCTGTAAACAAGATCGTATACGGGCCATTTACAACACGTGTAAACGTTTTCGACAAAAGTGCAATGGGAAATATGGTACTGTGGACAGGTGAGTTCTCCTTTGGCATCAGGGTGCTTTAAGACCTGAAGAAGCAGAGAGAGGCAGCACGAGGCAAACAGGCATGTGCCGATAACTCCTAACACGTTACTGTTAGAGTGGACGTATAACATTATCGCCACTCGCCCTGTGTCTAATTTGGGAGGTGGGTAGGCATTTCTGGGCAGTGTTTGTGCTTCTGAGATAAAGTCCATCCTCTTTAGAAGGCAGCATATGCACAGGTGTCTCTTAAAGTTTGAACTGACTGTAAACTGTGAAGCCGTACTGATACAAAAGAAACGTGCCTTTTTTTTTTTTTTTTCCAAAAATGATGCACGATGAGATTTTAAACTGTGAACGTCTGCTGAACATTGAGAATGACACTGCTATACTGTGATGGCACCACGTAAAGTGAAAAGCTCATCGAATTGCGTCATTCATGTGCCAGACAGCGTACATGACGCCAAACGCTCAGGGGTTGATCTGCTCTCGATAAATCATCTGTTGTTTTCTCCGGGATGCTGCTAACCCCTGCATTAGCGCGAATCCGATCTGCGAAACCAATTACCGCACCATTCTTTTATGAGTATGTGCCTCTGCCCATGTTGAACATACCAAGCGCTGGTTATTTATTTCATTTTTTTTTTTAAATTAACCTAGGTGAATTCATTCAAGTAATGTAAGCTCCTTCTCGGATAACGAAAAAAAATGCATCAGGCAGGTGTGATCTCTGTGAACAGAAATCTGCAAACGTTTTGCACCTTTGTTACATTTCATCGCATGATTTGGTGTAAAAATGCATCCAGAATGAGATGCTGGTTCAAATGTAGCCCCACGTCACCATGTAAACATGTTCTCTATTTAAAAAAAAAAAAAAAAAAAAAAGCAATATGGTGACAAACAAATAATTATAGTATGATATGAAAATTTACTATCGACACATGCCTGGCAATGAGCAACACACCTCTTTACAGCTCATCTCTGATTTCGATTGGCTACTCAGGTTAGCAATACGATGCCAGTTCATGTGTGTGAAGGTGTGTGTGCTGCTGAGACTCGTGCTCAGGGGGCTCACATACACACACCATCGAAGAAAAGAGGGCTGTGAGGTCAACCTTTAGCACAGGTGTGTGTATGCGTGCATGTGGGTGTGTGTGTATGGTTGCGCACGTGCATGTGTGTGAGAGTGTGTGAGAGAAGAAGAGAGAGAGAGAGAGAGACAGAGAGAGAGAGAGAGAGAGAGAACGAGAGAGAATGACACATGGGCACTTTTTACATCTTTACAAAAATGAAAGCAAAAACGTGAACAGTTCAGGCAACAAGACCACAGAGTAGCAAGTTAACAACCGCTTTTTAAATCTATATCCTTAAATATGAGGGATACAAAACACTTACGTAATAAAATACCCATGTTATCAAATCATTTCACAAGTAATACACTGAAGCTGTAGGCAGGATGTACCGTCAGAATTTTGGCACTAAAGTCCACTCATCTTGTTTTTTTTTTTTTTTTTTTGTGTTTCCTTTGTAAGAAAAAAAAAAAGTACAATTCGCTGAACGCAACAACACATCTAAATATTGTTTCCCACAATCGAAATTCAAAATAATAAGAATAATGACATTGATGCTTCACAAGCTGACATTGTAAAAGGTTTATATAGCTAATTACCCGACAAGAAATTTCAAATAGGGACTCTTAAAAAAGGAAAGAAAAAAAACAAACAAACAAACAAAAAAAAAAAACAGGTATACTCTAGTAGCAATAGTACTATGATAGGATTTTTGTCTATGTTCAAGTAAACCGATTTTTAGTCTTCTCTTTAAAAACACAAGACGAATAAGACTATTAGACTTGTGATGAAACCACGACTCAATCCACAAAAAGCACCGACGGGAACGCGGGTCACACAAACTGTTGTTTTTTTTTTTTCCTCTATACATTTAAACAGTATAAAATATAGGTCATTTCATGTGCATTTATACCACGGATTGTCTAACGGTAGATCAGTTCAGCAAAAAGGTGTGACATGTAGGTAGCATTTCCCCCAAACAGGGCACTCTTTTTTCTTGGTTTTTTTTTTTTTATACCTTTACTACTCTAGAAAAAAGTGGTTTTATATAGACTTTAATGAGAAACCGAGCCACTTCAAATGGCCTTATCAAAAAACTTTACACTGCCTGAAAAATGTAAAAACCACAAGCTCGCTCTGAGAGACTCTTAAGTTCAATTAGACAGTTTTCTTTATTAAAACTGCTTGGAAGTAGTCTAGTTCTCGTAGAAACCAGCTCGGTCTACCTGCACGTCTCATACCGCGAAACGCGCTGACAGGAAGTCCCGAAGCCAATCCCTGTATTGTACTTTCAAGTTTACTTTAAATGAATGAAAGAAACAAAAATGAAATGTAAAGCAAATCATAAGCAAAACCGTAAGCTAGCAAACGATGCAAATTCTTTTAATTTCTTTGCCACAGGTTTGTTTTTTATTTATTACATTTGTGAAACGTTAAAAACAGCGCTTCTTAAAATGACGACGCTTCGGGTTATATTATTAAATAGACTCTACCTATTTGCGAGTGTGAACGCAGCTTTAGCGCTTTAGCTTTTTCACATTTGTTATTATTTTTTTCCTTCCTTCTTTCCCCCCATCCCTCCCCCAACTGTTATAATAAAAAGAGAAAGAACACAAACAAAAAAAGGTCAAAAACAGAAAAACAGTTAAAAGCTCCAAATGAGGTCACATGCAAAAAAAAAAAAGAAAAAAAAAAAGAAAAACCCAACAAAGATCAAGCTAAGATCAAAGTCGAGGAGAGATCAGTAGGAGGAGACCAGATTATGATCAGGAGAACTCAGAAAGACATCGGAGACAATGACGAGACGATGAGACTTTTTTTTTTTTTTTTTTTGAACGCCACGTAGACATGCTAGGCAAACGATGAGCAAAGAGTCATGGAGATGAGTTTCTAGGGAAGAAAACGGGAGAGGAGAGTTACACACACAGCCTCTGGCACACAACTACAGCATTAAAAAACCATGAGAACAACAAACAACAGATAACAACAACAGCAACAACATCAACAACGACAACAACAGCGCTACTAGCCAGCGGTAACCCAGCGCAAGAAGAATTTTTATTTTCAGTTATCTCTCTCTTTTTTTTAAAATATACTACACATATTTCACACAGATAAACATATGTAAATGATATGTACATTCACACACACACACACACACACACACACACACACACAAACATACATACATACATACAGCACCCCAAAGAATCCATCGGTCCCTTGTTTAAGAGACACAACTTGATGGATCTTGAGCTGAAAAAACGAATACACGTTTTTTTTTTTTTTGTTTTTTTTTTTTGTAATGCGGAAACAAAAAACAGAACACCAGACGAAGCTAAAATGGAACAGAAGGAAAAAAAGGGAGAAACAGATTGCACATGTAAAGTGCTACTACTCACGGCGAGGAAGGGAGTGAAGGAGGGATTGAGAGAGAGGAGGAAAAGGACAAGGAGCAAAGAAGTAGGGCTTCACAATTAATCAAATAAACTGCAATTTCAGCCTCTGTAATTAAACATGAAAAGGTCACTTTTTAACCTGTGCGGTAGTTCAAGTTCCAGTCTAGTCGTCTACAGCAGTGAGAACAGTGAGAAGTGGTTAAGGTTCTGTCCTATTGACTGGAATGTTGTGAGTTTTAATCCCAGTGTCGTTCCTGAGACCCTGAACCCTCACCTGCTGAGCTCTATGCCTGGATTGGATTCTGCTTCAGTGGAACAGTTCCATATATATATATATATATATATACACAGTTTAAGGCTTCTTGTTATTGTTGCCTGTTGTTCAGCAATATCATACATACGGCAACTAAAAGTCAATCGAATTAACAAACAAACAAATATAAATTATATGATATGCAGAAAACTAGAAAATTCTAGCAGGTAGAGAAAAAAAACCCAGTATTTTACAACAACAAATGCTAGCATATGTCGGTGGACAAGATGGATCCATGCTAACAGCATAAATAAATGATATGCATATATGATGAACAGCACATTCCACGTCCACCCCCCCCCAGGTCAAAGTTCACCTAGATAAAAGTGGCACCAAGAGGAACAAACCGCTTCCAGGAGCAATAGAACATCTTTCATTTCCAGCATCATTTTGCGCATGTGCTGGGTTGATTTTATACGCATTGGTTCTGAAAAAAAAAAAAAAAAAAAGTTTCCAGATTTCTTCTGTATCGCCCTAGACAGGAGTTAGATATCGTAAACGCTACAGCTAAGCCATAGATGCTGGCACGTCTGTGGTATCACGATGTAAGTGTGCAAGTGACACACTACTAGTCAGTTGATGCTTCTATCTAAAAGTCATTTACATGTTAGAATCCAATCCACACACAGAGCTGAGCAGTTTAGGGTGAAGCTGTTTGCTCAAAATTGGCTCTCTGGCGTTCCTGGGATTTTATCCAACTGCCTTCCTTCCACCAGAGCAGAGGCTTAACGGCTGAGCTGCCACTTATTTCATTCTCAATTAATAACTCTAACAGACAGTATCGCTGAAAATGATCAGGACAATCGTGCAGCCCCATTAGACTGAAATATAACTGGGACATGATAGCATGAAGAAAGACAGATGGGAGGGAAAGAGATAGGGACAGAAAGATGGAGAGATAGAGGGATGGGAATGAGGGAGGGAGAGAGGGGGGATGATCCTCTGTTCTCTTCCCACATCAGATTGTGTGGCTTCAGAAGACCGGATGGCGAAAAGCACGTCTTCACAAACCCGACCACTTAACCAGAATAAATAAAGTCTTTCACTTCAGTAGAGGCAGTAGAAATTTTTTTGTGTATAAAAATAGAACTGCTTTTTTACAAATAAAATTTACAGGCCTGTGGCTTTCTGTACTCTGATATATATTTTTTTATTTCAATAAACATCAAGTATTTGCAGTTGAACCCGCCACCCCGCCGGAAACATAAAATGCTTTATTATTAGATTCTTTTTTATTTGTCATCTCTTTTTAAAATGCTCTACATAAAATGCTCTGTTGGACAAACACCATAACAAACAAAAAAACCCAACGCAAAAGGCGTAATGCTTTAATGGCAGATGTGTGTGTGTGTGTGTGTGGAGAGTCTCTTTTGGCAGTCGTTGCCGTTAACTACAGCGAGGCCACATCGGGTTTTGACCCTTTTCTCTCTGGTGCCGTTGGGCCGAGGGGTCGAAGGAGCAGCGGAGCCCGGAGCCAACACCAGAGGTCAAAGGGCAAAGTAGAACGTGCATATTGGTGCTTTTTCGGGGGCTTTGGCCCCGTCCCTACGCATTGACACAAGCCTCAAGGTTCACAACGGGAAACTAAATGTAGTTTAGAGAACTTTCCTTTCGGCTGTTGTTGTCGTTATCATCATAAAAATGAAAAAAAAAAAAAAGGCATGGTATAAATATCTACTTAAAAAATAAATAAATAGTTTTATACACAACTCAAAATAAAAAGGAAAAAGAAAACTAGCAATAGCTATTCATTCATCGCAGGTCATACAAAATAATAGCAAAAATGGAAGCGTTCATGTGAATAGAAACCAAATAATAATAATAATAATAATAATAATAATAATAATAATAATAATAATAATAATACTGCCATCAAAAAATTTTAAAAAGAATGTTCAGGGGAAAGTGACTCCCTCTAGTGGTGTTAAGGGTGAAACTCTCCCCCATGTCCCCCCCTTTTCCCATCCCCGGGGCGGTTGCCGTGGCAACAGTGGGGACTTACCCTAGCAGTGTAGGGACAGAGAGGAGTGGCCCTAGCAATTAGATCAGTAGGGCTTGCTGTCATTCTTAGAGCGCTTCAGCTGCACCTTCAGGCGCTTCATTCCGATCTGAAACCCGTTCATCGCCTGAATGGCTGCTTGTGCCGACACGGGATTGTCATAACTGACGAAACCTGACAGAAAGAAGGAAAGTGCATGACAGAGTGGATTAAATCAACTGTATTAGTGTGCAGGGTCTTAAAACTAAATACACATCTATATTACAGTCCCAGAGACTGTGCTACCAACTTTGAGTGTTACATTAAACATCCAACGACATTTCAATAAAAAAAAAAAAACAAACAACAAAGAGCCAAATGTACCAAGCTGACGATTTTTAGTCGTAATGAGTCGGCATTCTGTTCAACAAAACTTTTTATCGTTATGTTAGGTTATGTTATGTTATGTTATATTATACGTATGAAAGAATCTTAAAGTGCACTTCTCTGCCTCATACATGCGTATTTATGTACATACACCATATGGCCAAAAAGTATGTGGACACCTGACCATCACGCCCATATGTGGTTCTTCTTCAATTAGAACTGCTGGCACAAGGTTGGAAACACACATGTGCCTTTGTATGCTGTAGCATTACGATTTCCCTTCACTGGAACTAAGAGACCCAAACCTGTTGCAGCATGACAATGCCACTGTGCACAAAGCGAGCTCCATGAAGACACGGTTTGCCAAGAGTGGTGTAGAAGAAACCTTTGGGATGAACTAGGAACCATGACTGCACCCCAGACCTCCTCGCCCAACATCAGTGCCTGACCTCACTAATGCTCTTGTGGCTATGAACACACATTCCCACAACCACGCTCTAAAATCTAGTAGAAAGCCTTCCCAGGAGAGTGGAGGTTGTTATAACAGCAAAGGAGGACTAAATCTGAAATGGGATGTTCAGTAAGCACATATGGTCATATGGTCATATGGTGTGATGGTCAGGTGTTCAGAAACGTTTGGCTATATAGTGTATTTTGTATTTTACCTTCCTGTTTAATGTTGTGGAACGTCCGAGAGACAAGTTAGATCCTGTTCTCACTTGCGTTATAGGTGCGATAAACTGTCATTCCCTGTCACCTCCCTCTCCCTCTCTCTCTCTCTCAGTGGAATCACTGTCTTGTCTTAGATTATGTGGAGCGTCCATGTGTATGAGCTGTTACTATAGAAACAATAACTTATTAGAACGAACACATTAATATTAACCTAATGTTCATGTTATAGCTGAAACTACTGTCCAAGCCATGCTGTGAAATGAAAATAATGCGCACCTTGTGACCAGTCAGATTCAAACATTCAACCACACTGTGGTATAACGTTACATCTGTAACTGGGGTGGCTGAACAGCGCTCAGGATTTGATATCAGTATTAAAGCTGGTAGTTACAGGTTGTTGTGTGGGGATTACTACAGTACTATATTATATATTACTCTATAATAACTGGAGGTTATTATAACAGCTAAGGACACTAAATCTGGACTGGGATGTTCAACACGCACATATGCACTTGGTAAACTGCATGTTAATATCACACCGCCAGCGCATTTTACAGTGCTTTGTGCTGTGTCTCCAGACATACATACACACGTCTAACCCTGAGTACTAAATAGTTGTCCTTAATGTCCCTAACTAAAAAACAGTCGTCCCCCATTAATTAGTGAACGCAATATGAGATTTGATTTTTGTTATAAATGTCAAAATTGTAATATTAGCAAATGTTTGTTTTAAAAGAATATTAATATATAAATACTTTACTTTCACTTTAAGTTGCCTATTTATTGCACACTAGATAGGTTCACCTAAATAAATGGTGACTGAATGTATGTGTAAAGGAGTTAATGTGTCTATGTGTATATATATATATGTGTGTGTGTGTTTTGGCTACATACCGAAGCACTTGCTCAGATTGGTCTGTTTGTCGATGAACACTTTGGCCGACACTACATTTCCAAAAGGCATGAACATCTGCAGAATGTCCTGGTCCCCGAACTCCTGCGGCAGGTGATAGATGAAAAGGTTTGCCCCTTCTGGTCCTACAAACACAATACATAACACATGCACACTTATTTTTTCAGGTGTAATGGCATCATGCCTTAGGCTAAACAACTCCGTGTCAGAAGTTATAGTCTTCTGGCTGGTGGAGAAGCAACATTTCTCTATGGTAATGGAGCGCTGAAATAGCAGTGGAACAAACACAAAAAGGGACAATGGATTTACACATTTTCATCTGAAGTGTCACTGTTGCAGGTGCTGCAAAACGTTCTATTCAGGAAAAACAGTGAAAAAAGGCTGGTGTGCTAGGCGATTGTTTACGAGTTGTAGCTAGTCCAGATTTCAGGAGGCCTAAAACCGACAGAAAGAGATTGTGTTGTCATCTACTCATAGTTGATTACTTAAAGCTGTGTATGGGGAATGTGAAATAAGAATTCATACTTCAAGGACCTTGTGCGAACCCTATCATCTGTTCACACATCTGTATTGTGGGAAAGAAAGACTAAAATTCTTCCGCAGTAGGGTCTGCCTGTACAGTATATAGCATTTGCATCACTGTATAGGTGTATATGTGTGTATGTATAGCTGTGTGTAGGTTTATTTCCATTTTTAAAGGGGACTACGGAGATGAAAATTCTAGTGTAGGAGAATATGGGTAGCGTTTGCCTGTGTGTATCATTATACACGGTACAGAATTAATGGCACTCTAGACAAACATGGATAAAAAAAAACAAACACTGAAGGTGGGTTGGTGTAAAAAGAAGGAATCTAATCCCCCACTGTTATGTTTGTGATGTTTTGGGGCAGTTTTTCCTTCAAACGTCCTGGGAACCTTGTTAGGACACATCCCAGGAGATCAGCAGTTATAGAAATACTCAAACCAGCCTGCCTGGCACCAACAATCAGGCCACAGTCAGAATCACTGAGATCACATTTTTTCCCTATTCTGATGGTTGATGTGAACATTACCCGAAGCTGCTGGCCTGTATCTGCATGATTTTATGCATCACACTGCTGCCACATGATTGGCTGATTAGATAATTGCATGAATGAGTAGTTGTACAGGTGTTCCTAATACTGGGTGAGTGTGTGTGTGTGTGTAGATAGGTTTAGGTGCATATTCATCCTTAAATGGGAACAATACTCAGTACAAACAGCTAAATCATATATATATAGGTATATACTGCGTGTGCATGTCTGAAAGTGTGTGTATATGTGCATCTCTTAATAGGGACAACTATCTGTCCGCACAGCAACTAAAATTCTGGCTGTGGAAGGTGTTGTGTGTGTGTGTTTGTGTGTGTGCTCCTTCCTCACCCTCTTTCTGGCTCCCGGCGGCGCTCTGCTGCTGCAGTAAGCTCTGGCTGTAGAGTGTGGGCAGGGCGGCGGCGGCGTACTGCTGGATTCCTGAGTAAGCCTGAGTGAGGGCATCCATGGGGCCGGCCGAGCCGCCGCCATTCAGGGCAGCCACACCTGAGAGCATGTGAGCAACTTTACATAAAACCCAACAATAAAGAAGAAAGAAGTGCACTTACTCATTAGCGCTTGGGACTGAGGGGAAGTGTTTTTTTTTTTTTTTTTTACTACATCACACACACAGAAAAAAAACAGCGAGATAATATACACACCACAGGTGTACAAGACACAATACAAAACAGACACAAACAATATACACATCAGACAATACACAAGGAACAGTTCAGACGTTAATGAAATGTACTTCATTTCCCCTTACCTCAAATATAACCAAACCGTGACAATGTGTTTGGTTTATTCTGAGGTTAATGTAGCTAACAAATTAAGAAAATGTATAGCTGCCAGTTTAGCATCATGCAGATTCATCTCACACATTCATCTTCAAAGATTTGTTATAACTAGGCTCAGTTACGCCAACAATGTGAGTTGTTTGTGATTGTGAGTTGAAGGAAGCTCACTAATGGGAATCTCCTTGATATTATCTTGAGTTATTGCAATGTTATTTACGGATTAGGTTGTTAAGTTTAAATAGCTTATTTATCTCAACTGCATATACGAGTTTAAAGAAAATTTTATGACACTAAGTCATTTCATATTAATTACTTGATAGAAACAACTAGTAAATTAAGATAAAAGAAATAGCACACTATAACAGGAGGAAGAGTTAGGGCGTGTCTCTTCCATGCTGACACGCTGCAATAGCTGAGCTAGCGTTACTGGAATATTTAGCACGCAGCGTTACCTAAATATCTGTAAATGTCTTAGGAATTTTTTAGTTTGGTTTGGCCTATGAAAAGATTTACACATATCTTTACTAAATGATTAATACATGGGGCCCATTGTGCATGAAAAGTGCAGTGTATACTCAAATCCCAAGCTATTATATCTAATTGAATTATATTACCATTTGGGTCAACTCTAAAGTATAGTTCTGCCTTCAGAAAAAATTCGGTGGTGACACCGGATTATATGCTAAGGATAAAAGTGATTTGACTTCCAAATCGTTCTAGTTTTAGCACTGCAATGTCCTTCTGTAAACAACTTTTTTTTTTATAAACCACATGCAGTGTGTCTTACAGTGTCAGAAACCAGATGACACGTTCGTTTTAGATTACTGAACGACTCAACACGAGGTGAGTGTGAGAGGCTGTAATTTCACCGTGGGCTAGAAGAAAAGCCGTACATTTCATTTTTTTGCTGAATAATCACACAAGTCACACAGTTTACAACACATTACAAGACACTCAGTTCACACATAAGAACAACTCACAATCAGTAAGAATAAAGAGTGCTGCTACACACTCACATCAAGCGTACACACAAGATAAATAACATGTATTACACAGCAGTGTAAGCAAGTGGAAACCGTGGCCGACACATGCAAGCAACATCACAACGCAGCATGTCACTATCACCATCTTACGGTTATCTACATCATAACATCAAGAACTACTCCCAAACATCCATTTCCATTCTTCCTTTTAATTCATTTAAGTCACCAGGCTAACTTATTAAACTACTCTGCAACTCTAACTAAACAAAATGGAGGAGCAGCTAATTACACTGGCTATGTACTACCTCTATCCTGCAGTCTGACTACTTGCTCTGCCAGCATGTGCGAAAAAACTATCCTGCAAGCACAACCTCTACTCTAAACCTATACATCTTCAGCCCTATTATTCAGCAACTATTCTGAACTATTCATGAATTATTCAGTAACTACAGCAATACTAATAGGAAAAGGCGTGAAGTTATGAGAAAAACCTAAGTCTGGATGTGCAAGTGGGTCATGGGAGTTCATTTACTTCTTTATTTTAAATAAACATTATTGTTTATAATGCGCTATTAATTTCAAAGTGTATGGAGCACGGCACTGAAAGATCTGCGTCCCACCAGCAGACCCACCAGTGAGATGTAAGAATGCATGAACTCAGGAGGATGTCTACTAAGGATAAGAGCTGGGATGTGGTTTCATTAGACTTGTGTGTGTGTGTGTGTGACGACTGATTCATGCATATTTACTGACTGGCCTTTTGGCTTGACGTCCTGCAAACAATAAATGATGAGCAGGGTGCTTCAACCGCAGCTCTCTCATTTATCCTGCAATAATTACAATACTGACCTTTACTATTCAATTAAACTATATGGCCTTTATAATGAGCAGTGTGTGTGTGTGTGTGTGTGTGTGCGTGTGTGTGTGTGTGTGTGTGTGTACGTGTGTGTGTGTGTATGTATATGTGTCTATTAGAAAGTCATTTCAATTAATGTAAAACAGATGATGTGGCGTTTTGAAAAGCCTGATTTATAAAACCAGTAACCTGTCTGAAAGGTCATTTTGGGAAAATGCAGACATCCAGGTCAGGTCATCCACACACACACACACACACACTTCAGCCTACCAATTTAAAAAGTAACATATGAGGCCCTTAGCTATTGTGCTCTGAATTACAGACACTAATCATACAGTTGAATGGGCTCCAACGGAGACGTCAACATATCCTCCTTTCTGGATAAGTGCTGCACACAACACCACAAACACACAATCACAAAGCTAACAATCTTACAACGGTGAAACAATCACAAGCCTAGAGAAACAGAGAGAGAGAGCAATGGATTTGCCGGGCGTCTGGTTTGTGAAGGTGTGTGGAGACAGGGCGAAGAGGAGTTTGCTAAATGTGTACACACACACACACACACACACACACACACACACACACACAGTAAGTCTCTAATTCTATCTTTATGGGGTATTTCTATGAACTTATAGGTTACTGTAGATAAATAATTCTACAACTACAACTACCCCTAAACCTAACCTCAGTCTACATCTTTCCATTTCCTTTCTCATTTTTTGTAAAATAGCAATTAGGGACCAGCCGAAACATTACATTTTTTTTTACTGCTACAGACAGAGTGAATGTTAACAGTAGCACTTCTCCATGATGAGCTGAAAATGATGATCATCATTTTATCATAAACTTCAATGTTTCAGATTGTTAGCAGCAAAGACAAAAACATAATATGGTAACTGAAAATATAAAATTAATGAAATTACAACTGTGGTGTGTTGCAGGATATCAGGATTATCAGATGTAGCTTCCTAGTTAAATGTTTAGCATAGGTGATATTTTCCTACATCAGGCAACACAAAGGGCCATTTGGCCAAAACATTTAAGAAACATTTTGATACAAATACGTCAGGAGAATTAATCTAGGGATCTAAAGCATTTATTGTGTTTTTTTTTTTTTTACTTTAAGCTACAGAAATATTATAAAAAGCTCGCTCATATTTGAACAGTGAAATCTGCTCTGGCAGCATTAACACAAATAATCACCGTAAATACTGACTGACCGATGATAAACTGATCATTCATATCCTGAATAAGAAACACAAATATACATACTAAACAAAAACGCACACATATAGACGCTAGACATATACAAACAGCAAACTCCTACTGTACCCAGAGAGATGCCCTTCTTATGTTCGATTGTAAGGTTTATTGTGTGTGTGTGTGTGTGTGTGAGAGGGAGGGAGAGAGAGAGAGCGGGCGTCTCTCCGGGTGTGTGTATGCGTGGGATGGGATGGGTGCGGCAGATGAGGTTTATACTCACTGTTGACGCTACCTGCTAGTGCATTAATGTTGTTGAGGCCCACGGTGGCCCCGGCCAGGCCTTGCAGGGTTCCCAAAGAGCCGAGAGAACCCATCGCTCCGGCACTTGAGTTAGCAGTGGAGCCTGCTGCTGAGAGAGAGAGGGATAGAGAGAGAGAGAGAGAGAGAATATGCAGAGAAAGAGAGAGGTATAGAGAAAGTGGTAGAAAAAAGAGGCAAAGATGAAGAAAAATGCAAGAGAAAGAAATAGAGAGAGAGAGAGAGAGAGAGAGTGTGTCACACCATTGAGTGTACTAAGTATGGTACAGAAATATTCACACATTTAATGTTCAAAAATGTCTCACACACATGTGGAGGAAAGGAGGGAGACAGCACAAGATCAGGAAAATGATGATGATGATGATGATGATAAAGTGAAACAGGTCATGGCGAGAAACCGTGTTATGTGCACACTTTCTTACTTTAATGCTGTTCTGTAGAAGGTTGGATTTAGAAAGAGAGAGCGAGGGAGGGTTACGAGAAGGCTGCCAGCGTGAGAGATGAAATGAGAATCATGTAAAAAGCAATACACTCTGTGAAAATGACTCCAACGCTCCACTCTCCGCGCTACACTCGCACCTCTCCCAGGAAGCATTTCCAAAAATACTTCTGCCCTTTTCTAAGAGTTTCGGCAGCGACGACAGACGCAGTAATAGCTACGAATCCTGACAAAATGCCTAAACGGGGATATACAAGGACAAAACGGAAGGACAGACTTGCGCCCATGACGCAGGCTTTCTGATGCAGTGACTAAATACGAGGATGTGGATGAAGGCGACTCGATGGAGGAAGAGGAAGAAGCGTGACGGCTGTAGTGCTGATGCTACAACAGTGAGAATGATGACGATGACGATGAAGGCTAGGCGGCCGCCGGTTACCTGGGCTGGCCAGGGCTCCCAGGGAGCCTGTGCTGGAGGTCAGGGCACTAGCGGTGGACGGGCTGGCCGAGCTCTGAGCTGCCGCGGCGGCCGCTGCTAGAGTGGCCAGATTCTGTAACTGCAGAGCGTTCATACCTGAAGAGAGAGAGAGAGTCAGCCATCGTGGGAGTGTGTGTGGCTGCACAACAACATGGACAGTGGCGTGTTAACACACACTGATCTCAACGAGGGGGTCCTGAGTGCTACAGAGGGTGAACGAGTAGGCACTGGAGTGTGTGATGTTAATTGACTAATGGAAAAAGAAATGGCCATGATTGACTAGGTGTGTGTCTGTGTGTGTGTGTGTGTGTGTTTGTAGAACATGTTTTGTCGTGTATGTGTCAACTAATCTTAAAAGGAGGGTGATAAATTGCAGTGTGTGTGTGTGCGAGAGAGGAAGTGAGTATTTGAGTGTGTATGCGATTGAAACATCCAGGTAAGTGTGTGTCAACTAATTACAAAAAGTGTGTGTGTGTGTGTGTGTGTGTGTGTACTTGGGGCAGGGGAGAGAGTGTCAAACAGAATGCACACGATGCTTTATATATATGCTGATACACACTCTCAATGATTATATAGTATTTTATAAGTTAGCAAACAGAAACACACACACAGAGCATACACACACATGTTAACACACCCCAACTACACTACATGTAGGAGGAAGAGCCCAGAAACTCCAAGCCAGGGCTAAAGCGCCAACTATGGTCTTCTAATGGCTCACAAGAAGCACGGATAAACCCTGTGCCCCAGATTCAATTCAATTCAATTCAATTCAATTTTATTTGTATAGCGCTTTTAACAATGGACATTGTCACAAAGCAGCTTTA
>CM075020.1:12208587-12237210 GCA_037576675.1 Pangasius sanitwongsei | reverse complement strand
CAGAAGGGGCATCAGGATGGGTCAGGCAGCGAGGAGGAGCAGAAGGGGTCAGGATCACTGGCATCTCAGAAGTAGCAGATTGTATACTACTGCGCTAAATAGTCATAAGATTACAGCACATTTGATTCCTATTTTTGCGTACTATTTTGACATGCTATTTAGTGCAGTATTATGTGGTTTGGTGCAAATTAGCTTTAGCTGCGTAGCTACAAGCTACAATTTAACACCGAGAATCTGCTTAAATGATGTTCTTGAAATTTAAATGATCTCCGTAGTCTGCTTGTCCATTTCACTGTAAAAATTTTGCTATCTACAACATTAAAGCAATGTTGAAGGAAGAAGCAAACGTTTCGAGTTTCTCTTCTCCTGCACTGATTTTTCCAGAAAAGCCTCTCAACTCTGATTCAGCATGCTCACTCGCCACTGGCAAGGACTAACTAGTGAGCAGAACGCGGTGCAGATACAAAGATGACACTCAGCCACAGATGTTTGACAGCATCCGGCAGACGACAAATGGCTTGGTGTGTAAGAACCATTACACTCCAGGCTTCTAAATCATCTACAGAAGTAGGAACAAGCTTCAAACCGCAGAAAGATGAGGAAAGTGTATTTCTTAGCATGTGGTGCGTCATCTGTTTTTCATTCATCAGTGAAAATGTGTGACAAGTCTTTGAACCAGGATGTCACTGCGTAACGCTCGATGACTAGGATTCGTTGAGATTGCACTCGGTGATTAAAAATCTCCATGGCTGTCAGAAACTGGGATAATTTAAAAGCCAAGATATATCCCGCCTTGTTCCTTCAATCAGGGACCAGACAAGAATGACTTCCAGGAATCGGATGTATCATATGGATAAGATCCACTGATGCAGACATGCGAACCAAGGAGTAGCTTTTATCCTAATAACACAATTATACACAGACTCGCTATTAGTTACCTACACGCACAGGTCACATAGGTTACGCCAACTAGATATACAGTTATTGACTGCAGCCTCAGCCTTTGTTTATCAATGGCAATGGACTAAAATGGGCAGGTGGTCTGGTGATAGTTTATGTCTTGCCTTACAGCTGTGCATGGGATTGTGATTTTAACCCCTTACTCACTAGACGCTCTTGTATGCATGAGAGTAAATACATATTGCGTCCTGCAGGTCCCGTAGGATCCTAGTGATTTCCACCGCTACCATTACGATATATGTTGCTCTTATATGTATATGTCACTCCTAATCTCCTGTCCTAGTCATCACAAGGGAATCTGCTCAGCCTTGAAAGTCCACGTTTTCAGTAAGTAATATAGATCAATGTAAAAAAAAAAAAAAAAAAAAAAAAAAAAAAAAAAAAAAAAAAAAAAAGGAGCTCATCTTGGACCCCTGAGGGCTGGTTTATAGTGAGAGCCCTGGATTGGATATGAGAAGTGTTCAGCTTTGACTGCTTCATGTTTATTCTGTAGCGTGGGCACTGGTGACTATAGATCAGAGTTTATATCTTGTCTGGTGCATACTGTATGTCTTCTTCTTACACAAAAACACCAACCAGGAAAAAAACGGGTGGGTGCCATCTTTTAATCTTGGAGCTTAATTTTGTATGAGGAAAGGAGTGGAAAGAAGCCAGGATTTACGCAGGTATGAAGTTAGAGCTCCAGAAGAAGTGTAACAAAATGCCAATATCTGAATCTGTATCAGTTTAGTGCTCCAAAGATTCGTACCTGAAGTGGGCGTGGCCTAACTCAGAAGGTTTGTTTTCTTAATAGCTGTAAATGCATCATTCATGTTTACTTTAATGAGGAAAAACGAGTATGTTGTGAAGTCTGTGTGAATGTGTGTGTGTGTGTGTGTGTCAGAGGCCAAGAGGCTGAGAAGAGAAAGGAGCTGTGTGAAAAAAAGGGTTTGCTGGAGGAAGCAGCAGGCGAACAGGCGGTTAAGGAGCTCTTTTGTGCTTCTGAATAGACTTGAAATCGCAGCCAGATTTTTGGGGGCATTTGTATGTATGTGTGTGTTTATGTGTTAAAAATGCCCGCTGATTAGCTGGCATACAGTGAGACTGGTGGTTAAGAAGGACAATTACACAAGTTGCAAGAGGTTGTTTAGGTTCTGTGCATGCAATTTCGTATGCGTACATTTTTTGTGTGCATGTGTGTGTGTGTGTGTGTGTGTGTATACAAGAAAGGGCGAAAACAAGAAATTCAGCACATGGTAGGAGGAGGTGTGAGAAAATGTGTGTGTTTGGTGTGAGAGAAAAGTTGTGTTAGAAGGAGAAAATGCAAAAGTGGGAGTGAAAATGTGTGTATGTGTGTAAAAACTTGTGTGTGTGTGTCTGTGTGTTTGTGTTTGTGAGAGTTTCTTCAAGATCCCAGTAGACAGAGGGTGGTCAGTGGAGAGATTTCACTAGCTCTTAGTGCTCAGTGTGTGTTTCGGAGCTCCTTATGGCTTGTAGCTCCGCCCACGCCAGATGTCAGCTGCACACAGCGCCTGCCAATCACGGCCCGTTGCCAGGCGACAGATGGAAGGATCCAACTGAGATGCACAATTCAACTGAGAGAAGGCGCTAAGATCTTGGTGAGCTCATGGGCTCCTGCTGGTTTGTACCACATGAAGATGAGGACACACGCACGCACACACACTTTTTTGCAGTTGTACACAGTTGGACCGGAATAAAAAAATCCACTCTGGGCGCTGATTATGTTTAAGTGGTGTTATTATCCTTATAGGACGAAACCTAACGTGGAGGTATGGTACACAAGATACACGAGGCTAGATATTACTCTGTACTTTGCATATACTGTATGTGAGCTGATCTAACATTATGAATAACTTTGCCCTGGAAGCACTTTTTGCGTTTTCTACATTGATGTAAAGAGGAAAATCTGAGTTTCATCAAACCTTGTTCTGGGCCTGTGATCATTTTTTTAGAAAATATTCAAGATAAATGATTTTTTAAATATTATTATCACGTTTAGTTAACAGTGACAAACACAGAAGTGCACACTGGCACGCTCTGCTTGCTTGTCTCGTGTATGAGGAAGAAGCTCTCGTGATCTGCATTGCAATATACTTAAATGAACATGTGCAAAATTACAAAGAGCATAGCACTGACTGTCTTGTCATATTTCAGTGGCAAGTTTTAAATTACTTGCTTACTTTTTTAATACAAGCTATCAAGATTGCCGGCTTTTATTATACAGGCTACAGGCATTTATTCTCCATTTTGGTTTGTTTTTCATGTTGCTGTTATTAAATAGATCATTTTCTAAATTAAAGCAAAGAGCTGTTTCATAATTAAAAAGATAATGGTCAGACTGGGTATGATGGGTGTAACACTAGTGTTTTGGTGTAACAAAGTTTTTTTTTTTAATCCATAGTACAGTATATTGGTCTACAGTATAACCAATAAGCTAATCCATTAAAATTACACAGCCTACACCTCTAATCAAGCTTGGATAATGTTTGGAGAATAACCAAAAATATGTAGCACTCAATAGCCTAATGCCTTGCTAAAATTAACTAGCGAGCTAGGTATCTAGATAGTGAATAAACTGCTATTTATTTATTGGCTGCATATCACTCCCTTATCATGTCGTCTATCGTATTATGTGTAATTCTAATCCTGTTCATTTGCTTCATGCAAAATGTGACAGATATGTAAGGCAATATATTGTGAGATTTATACTGTTGCATGTACGCTGATTTGCCATGTCAAGCCAAGATATTTCGAAACTGATTGATCGATATTGTTTTATATATGTCCTGGACAGACACTGCAGAGTGAGGAGGAATGCTTCACCAGCAAATCATTTCCAAATGAAGCAAATAATCGCAGAAGTGAACTGACATCTTCACAAAATCATCATGGCTGAGACTTCTGAGTCTAACATCCAGCAAAAGTACACAATCCAGAGCACGGACGAAATGACCCAGATTGCGTCCTTTAAAGTGTGATGAAAAGCTCTAGCGCATTTGCAAGCCTTAAAAAAGGAAGAGCTGCAGATTGTTGAACACCAGCGGATTCATTTGGGGCACCTTGCCGAAATTTAGGACACCTTTCTGAAAACGCACCCAGGAGAAATGGCAAGGGCTGTGCAGAACTGTCAGGCAACACCGACATCAGGATGGTTCAAGGTTCCTTCTCATCATTTCAAATCTCCATTTCATTGATTCATTGATTTATTCGGGGTCAGGGTCGCAGTGGATCCAGAGCATATCACGGGAAGACTGGGTGCGAGACAAACCCCTGGAATACACCCTGGATCCGAGTCCACAAAATGTGTGCACATACCAACATCTCTAACACACACTCCCTGACTCTTACTACTGATCTGAAATCTACAATAAAGAAAAGGTCATGCTGGAGTTTAAATGATCCAGAGCAGGAATGGTTTAGTAATGGGAGTTTAGAAGAAGGGTTAAATTGGACTTTACAGGGTTACACACTGGGACAGATAGGTCAAGAAGGAAGAGAAATCGACTTACCTGCCATCTGCTGGATCCCACTGAACGCTCCTAGATTACTGGACGAGGTTGCCTGCTGTAGCAACTACAGTGAGACACAGAGAAAGAGGGAAAGAGAGATGGGAAATCAGTCAAAAAGAAAAATCAGAGAACGTCAGACATCATGACATATTTGCTCAAAGCAGAACTCATTCTCAGAGCATGAGGAAATGTGGCACCGCACGTGTATTACATGCATGTAATACCAAGTAAGTGCCTCCTGTTGCTTAACTTAACCCAAAGTCAGGCCTTTAAGCAAGACCATTAACCCTCAAGTGCTTGGATTGTCTCCTTTCTCAAGCACAAGTCACTCTGGATAAAAAACATCTGCTGAACGAATACATATAAATGATGATTATACAGTCACTATGAGAGCTATAAACTATGAGAGCCAGGCTCAGTGAAATGGAGTCTGGTACCCTAAAGTGTTTTGACAGGATGCTTTCAACAACTTAGAGAACTGTAAGCAAATTATTTCTGCTATAATGTTAATTCTAGCCGTAGTCTCTGTTCCACTGAATCTAACATACTTTATGAAAAGTTGACATTCAGAGCACAGTGAGCAAAAATGCCTTTTTTTTTTTTTTTCAAAAATCATACCAATTTAGATCAGTAACAATAAGAACTCGCAAAAAAAGCCAAAATGCACTAATCGCAGCCCACAGACGTGTCTTTGAGTTCATACGTAAAATGTCATTGAGTTTATATATATATATATATATATAAAACCAAGCAGGAATAAGGATTGCCTATCATGTGTGTGTGTACTATCCCATGCTGTTTTAGCCAGCTAGCTAACATGACAGGAGCTCTGAGAGGATTTTAAAGTCATATCCATATGTGGTTTGTAAAAGTCGTAAATGCTTTGAATGCTTGCTGCCAATCTTAGGTTGCTAGCTTGTTAACATCAGCTAAATTCACATTCATAAAACTACTTTTGAGGACTGGTAGCCTACTCAGAAATATTTGGAGTTCATAATGTAGGCAAAAAAAAAAAAAAAACCTGTCTATTTGTCACACTCAAAAACATGCCCATGGGTCTGCGGTTTTCTTCTTGTGTAGCTTTGTTGCACATAATGTAACCAGTACTAGAAGGAACTAAAAGAACAGAAAGCTTGACTAAAGGTCAAAGGTGCTTAGTTAAAGGTTAAAGACAAAGATGGTCAAGATTGCTCACAGGCTAAAGGCTCACAGGCTATTGCTAAGCACTGGAATAAGGAAGTATGGGAAAGAAGAAGATGGAGAAGGAAGAGATGATGCTGTGCCACTGCGCTTTTTTTACCTCGTCCCATTGTCCTAGGAAAGTTCTTTTTTTATCCTGGATATTTAGTTCACCTATGAAATGTTTTCCTCCTTCAACACACACTATTTAAATGGAGGGTGTGTTATAACAAGAAAACTTTAACAAATGCGATGTCTGAAGACTCGAGAACCAAGATTGGAAAACATCTGAAAAATCAACAAAATAATCACCGCAGCCAAATCATCATTTGCTAAAAAAGAGAGCCTGTTAACACAAGGATAAAATTGGCTATCACTTCAGAAAATCATCACAATTCTCTTCACCACGTCTTGTGTCTTATCCAATTAGCACCTTCATCCTGCCGCTATTGGGAATACCAGTTTTGATTGCTAAAGAAAGCTGGCGGAAAGACAGAAATAGCAAAAGGGAAATGCGAGAAGACGAGGTGTCTTGCTACAAGAGAGTGGGCGGAGCCTGAAGAGTGAGGGGCTGAGACAGTGACTGACTGTGGTGCTGATGGGCGTGGCCGAGTGGGTGTGGCCTCTTACTGCCAGGTACTGCGGGGTGAGGCCAGTCAGGCCGGTCAGACTGCCCCAGGCGGAGGCGCTGTTCAGCTGCTGCATCTGCTGAGCTAACTGCTGCTGCAGCCGCCGCTGCTCCTTATCCTTCTGAGTGTCGGCAAACTTCACCACCATGGGGGAGGAGCATCCCTATACACAGACAGACACACAGAGAAAGGGAGGAAGAGAGAGGTTAGAGCAAAGGTGGAAGAGAGCAAATGTGAGGAAAGAAGGGGAGAGTGGAGAAGGGAAGAAAGGGAAAGAGTGATGAGAGACATATGAAAATAGGGCAACAGGAAGAGGCAGGGAGAGAGAGAGAGAGAGAGAGAGAGATTTAGAAATTTTAGAAAGTAAGATGAAGAGACAGTGAGAGGAGACACAAATGAGATACGACCAAAAGATGAACATAAGGAGCGTCAAGAAACAGGAAGAGAAGAGAGGAAAAGAGAGCAGGAGGAAAGCAGGAAAGGGGGAGAGAAAGAAATAGGGGAGAGTGCGACGGTAAAAGTGAGAAAGGGGGAGACAGGAAGAGACAATGAAATAGGAAAATGGAGGCATATGTATGGAAGAATTAAAGAGAAAGGAGACAGAGAGAAAAGGGGAGGCAAGAGCGAGAGAGGTAGGGATGGATGTGATGGGTATGAAGGAAGAAAGAGAGGTGGAAAGAACGAAAGCAGGAGAGTCAGGCAAAAGGAATGGAAGAAGAAAGGGAGCAAGAAGGAGAGATGGAGAGAAAAATAGGAAGAAAAAAGACAATTAAATATAATTGGGCATTTACCAAAAGCCATAACATTATCACACACACACGCACACACACACACAGAAGTAGAGGGAGTGCGGGTAGAGACAAGTGGCTGTGTGTGTATGGGTTGAGAAGGTGATATTATTTCCCCAGAAAGCGATTTCCCGCTTTATAAAGCGATTTCATCATCATGTGCTTCAGAGCGAGAGAGAGAGAGAGAGAGAGAGAGAGAGAGACTCTGCCCACAGTGCATCTGTGCTAATCTGTCTCTCACACACATATACTCACACACCTCAGAGAGCAGCCTATAATGCCTAAAGCCCTAAGGGTCTACACTGAGAGTACACAATAGAGCACATAATGAGTGTGTGTGTGTGTGTGTGTGTGTGTGCCTGGGTATGTATGAGCATGATTGTGTGTGTGAGACTGTACAGCAGGAGTGTGAGCGTGTATCAGTTCTATATTGCAGCATGTTCATGCCTGGCCTCTGTCGATTTCTCTCTCCTAACACTAGCCAGTGTTCAAGCAGGCAGTCATTGTTTAAATGAATCTACATTGATCATTATCACAGCTCTAGTGCGAATAACACTACTCTCACACACACATTAACTCTGCCCCAACCAGGAGAGTGAGATGATGGGAAAAGTGGGTACTTTTGAGTACGAGTTGTTGATTTACAGGGACTGCTGGACATGATGTTTACACTAACCAGGTGTGTACATTTACAAAATGGCAGATAAGAAGCACTGGTCAGTACTCGGCTACTGACTAGCTGCAACTACTGATTATTTATTAAAAAAATATACTATATATCAAAGTATACCAGCATTTCAGTCAACTAATTATACTACAAAACTCTTAATGAGGCATAATTACATAACAGGTCACTAGTTACAATGCAATATTGATGACATTTTTCTGAAAATCGGTCAATATCATCAAGCGCTTATATCGTTTAGATACAAATAAAATACATAATGAAGGCCAATACACTCTGGTGGTCTTGTTAAAATGAGATCAGTCAGATGCTCTGCTTGTTTGAGGCGAATCTTTATCAGTGTGGAATTGACTCCGAAGCTTCTGGGACTGACTCTTTCACATTCAGTTCCTGGAATCAGAGAATTGAGTCTTTTTTGGGATCGACCTTCGCAGCACCTTCGATGTGAACAGAAAGCAGGATGGCGACACGATGATTGCGACTTGATACGTTCAAATATATACTTGTGCGTTAGGAAAATTAAACGATTCAGAGTTTGTCAATGCTATTGAAATTGTGCCTGATATATATCAGTCAAGAGATTCAATGCATCTCATCACTCCCTCATCCACACACAGTGCTCATTCTGCTTACCAATGCTAACATAGCTTTCCTGCTTGTGACATGCAGTGAGGTAGTGTGTACCACGGCGTGCTTCGTAACCTAGGCCATCTAATCGATAATGAAATCCTCTGCCAACTATTTTTATATTCAAATTTGATTAATTTTGTTGATTAGTTGGTGCAGCCCTACTTGCCATGGCAAACTAATTAAAATTCATTTCATGACCATTTAGTCACTAATTAAAACAATACACTGGGACAATTACATAGGACAATTATGTAAGTACTTTTACATGGTGACATTTATAAAAAAAATACAGTATCAGAACATCAAAAAGTGCTTCTCTGTCAGGACTAACCGAGGGCAACATCAGAGCCAATCACACTACAAACGGCACTTCTGGAGTGTGTGCAAGCATTTAAAAGGTTGTTAGAAAGGCAAAAAATATAGCCATACACTCTCTGAGCAGACGTCACGTTTCTCGTTCCATTGACAGGATTGATTTTTTTTTCCCTCCAAATGAGGGATGGATAAAAATTTAATAAAAAAAAAAAAGAAAAAAAAAGAAAGAATGAGATTGTGCCGGAGGTGTCAGTCAAGTGATTCCATCTTGGGCCACGCATCTCAAGAGACCTAAAAATCTCATTACTCCCTCACACACACACACACACACACACACACTGCTCATTCTGCTTGCTCATTCCTGAATCGTTACCCTCAAATTTTGACTTACACATGAGACGTGGTCTGAAGCTGAGTTTTAAGGGACTACAATCCAAAATTAAAGCTACATTATTAGCATTTAATCTTAATGTGGTGCTTAGCAAATGACACAGATATGACCTGGGCAAATGTTAATTATCAGCAACTATCGCAATAATCAACACACACATTAGATGCTTTAAACCAGGGGCGCACACACTTCTACGACAAGAGATCTACTTTTTCATATTACTATTTTTATGGTCAAGATCCACTATGTAAAAAATGCACGTATACTCTAAATTAAGAGTTTGAGAAATTATTTTGAGAGATCTGTTTTTATTCAAATAATAATAATAATAAATTATGCAATAATTATGCAGTCAATTTTCATTCAGAGAAATCGCAAAAGTAATATACAGCAGAGGGGGCGTGGTCGAGTATCAGCAGTGGACGTAGAGGAGGCGGGTCGGACCACACAGGTAACGTGTGATGATTGTCACCTGTGTCTTATTACCGCTAGTCTACTTTTTTGTCTTTCTGTGCGTTCAGTAACCGCCACAACCAGAAAGAGAGCTCGATATAGCTGGCAGAGCTACCCTAAAGTCACTCTTTCACAAATTTGTTCAAATTAAGCAATCTTATGGGACAGGAAATATGTATATCACCCGCTATATTGCAATAACATACATTATTTCACACGGATTTCTGTAGGGTAATACTGTGTCAGAACGCTCTCCATGAGCACACCAGCATATCCTACCTAAACGTTTTGCTCCTGATTTGTTCGTGTAATGTGGTAGCCTTCACACGGCTTGACAGCTATTTAAAAAAAAAGAAAGAAAGAAAGAAAGAAAGGAAGGAAGAAAGGAAGAAAACACACTGACTGGCACCACTCTGCCTGCTATGCAAAAAGTTTTCAGTGCTTCACATTATCTTCTGTGATTTTAGTACATAAGGCAGGTGGTAATATTATACTACATCTCGATTCATTTCTGAGTATGAACTACTACGTGCACTACAAAATACACAACCTAATATATACGCTGCAAAATTAAAAGCAAGTGAAAATATCTTAAACGTATCTAATATTAGGTTATTAGCATATTACTATTAGGTTAGTCAGTCTATTTTGAGAAATCTGTACTAGTGATGCATCAAAATGAACATTTCTGGCTGAAACCGAAATTCAGGACACGCAGGACCGAAAATCAAAAGTAACAACCTTTTTTTCAGTAGTAAAAGTGAGGGCTTTAACATCGATGTCCAGGAACTCATGAATGTGAGCTGCAAGTATGTTTCACATCTCTGGTAGACATTAAAAAAATACTTTCAAATACTCGATTAGCCTACGGAATCCAACGTCGAACACTGAGAATATTGCAGTGACATACTATTTGTAGCTGTACTTTGCCCCTACGCACTATTGTCTGTAAATATTCAAAAACTGTGGCTATCGATGGCGTCAGAATGCTAGCAGGGGCTTTCCGTTTCGCTTCCGTGGTTTTGCTGTATTCTGTATATTGAGCAGGAATGCTGCGTGTTCACGTAGTAAAGTAGTGGTCATAATGGGGAAGTCATTAGGGATTTGATATTCGTCTCTTGATACTTGGCATTAATGGTGATTAGAAAGTGCTTCTCTAATGTTCCTCTTAGAAAGTCTCGAAAAAAAATTGTCATCTTTGACCATTTTCAGCGTAATGTTTTAATGCACCGACTACTATCTCTTCTTCCTAATTTTAAGCTTAGAAATGTCCTTTACTGGCACCCTGGACACCCTTTTCCAACATAACAAGACAATTTGAAGCTTGAAATAAGTGAAAAATATCTATAAATAGGTATTAATAAATATTAATAATACTATATTTGTCCTAAATTAATCAACTTGCCTATTTTGAACATAACTATTTCCCCCAGAATGCTGCATATGTCAGAAATGAACCCTAGCATGGTGACAAAATATGTGTCTTAAATATTGTAGTGTATCATTACTGGTATACTGTATGCCTACTTCATATTTCTGGAGAAGGAATGAATTATTTGTAAATGTATTTATTTATAATTCAGTGTTGTTAACCTACAGTTACTAGTAAATGTGAAGCCTTCTCTTCAATACAATTTTAAAGACAACTGTCATCTGTGTGCTTGTAATGATTTAAGAGTCGAAACGTGGATGCCGGTTTAATAGGACACACATACGTACACGATCACAAACACAATCACAGATACACACTCCAACTGCATACATACATAACGAAAGGACTGAGAAAGAATAGAGGGAGAGGGAGAGAAAAAGAGAGAGAGAGAAAGAGAAACAAACAGAGCAGATCAAACAGGGGAGCGTATCTGGGGAGAAACGGGCCAAACTACAACCCTTAAAATAGCCCTCAGAGAGAAAACTAAACAAACACACTGTGTGTGTGTTTGTGTGTGTGTGTATGTGTGTGTGCCTGTCACATCGGTTTTCATTAAGTCGTGACATTCAGAAAGGCCACAAATTCCTCTGTGCGAGAAGAGAGGGGAAGCGTGCGAACACAAGGGGCTCTTACGAAAAATAAACAACAAACCCGGAACAATTTAGTTGCCTGGAATTACTTTCGCCTGGGCATACGCAACAACCAGGAAAACACACAAGCTCACACACACACGCAGCAATTTGGACACTTTCTTCACCACAAACAGGTTGAGAAACTATTATTGTTCTGTAATTGGCTTGGTTAAGGACTTACCACAAAACCATCTTGTAATTATTCACAGTAGGGATGTCAATATGCAATCTTTATACCATTATTAAAGCTTTTATTATGTTTACAATACTATCCCAGCACGCAAGAGGAACGCATAGATAATCTGATGAGCATTGATTTAGAAATGTGATTCAATTTTATTTTAGAGCCATACCAAGAAAATAAGCAAATAATGACACCACCTACCAGCCAATCAGAAATGAGTACTTTCTGAGGCGTTTTATTAGACTCTCAAGGAAATTCTTCCTCAGACAAAGCATCAGTTCCGTCTGCCACGTTTCCCAAACTGTAGTGTAGTGAACAGGATTATGGGATTGCCTTCTCTAAGAACGTAACATTCCATGCTAACAGTATTACACGTGTTGAATGATGGCACATATCCGCAACCACGTATGTAGAAGGAATGCATTATATTATACATGTTATGTTATAGTGAATAAATTTTGAATTTCATTTTAAAATTCTTACATTATTTTAAAAACCCTACTTGAAAATATTTGTCCTTGTATGTATACTTTATTCTACCATTTACTCGCTGACATCTGGCTGATTAACAGGCAGACTTTCAATGACTGCATTTTGTTATATGAAGTAATTAGAATGGATTTGTAAGGTTAATAATGGCAGGAAATTCATCTCTGTGGCAAGAAGTAGACATACACACACACGCGCACACACACGCACACGCACACACACACGCAGGCTCTGTATAAGACGGCTGTCAGCTCTCTGTCAGTGGAGTGACATTTTGACAGGCAGGAAGATGGACAGCTAAACACTAAGGACCCGGTGAGTGCTATTACAAGTGTGTTATTAAAACGTCTCGGATGTGGCGAGTGCGTGACGCAGCTAATGGCAGTCTTCCTACACCCGGGGGTCCTTCCTGACACCCACGGGTGGCCATGGCACTGCCCGTTTGAGCTGACACTGAATTTCCAGTCTTTCTCTCTCACATTGTCTGTGTGTCTCTCATTCGTTTTAAAGTTTTGTCCTACTTTAGTGTAAGTTTGAAGCGACAGACTTTTGGCTGACGATTGGAGCTGTGATACTGGCCAAAAAGAGACTGAGGGGTGTGAGAGACAGAAAGAGATAGCGAGAGTGAAAAAAAGAGAGAAAGATAGCATTAGAGAAATAGAGAGACAGAGATATTGTGGGAGAGTGGAAGAAGTGATGAGACAGATGGGAGGGGGAGAGGTGAAGAGAGTGGAGGGAGAAAGTGTGAGAGAAGAGGACTGATGAGATGGTGACAGACAGGAGAGAGTGATGGAGAGAAGGATGAGGAGAGAAATAATGATAGGCAGCTGAATAGAGAGAGAGACAGAGACAGAGAGACAGAGAGAGAGAGAGAGAGGGACGAGAGTACAGTACCTCCATGGTCTGAGACTGATGCATGGCTTTGATTGCATTCTGTGCCATAGCCCTGGTAGAAAACGTGACAAACGCACATCCTGCAGGAAGGGAACGAAGAAGGGAGGTAGGGTGGGAGGGAGGGAGGGAACGAGGGAGGGAACGAGGGAGGAAGAGAGACAAGAGAAAAAAAAAAAAACAAAAGAAACAAGACAAAAGGGTTGGACAGGTCGTTATAAAGCCAAAAAACAAAGATTGTACAGAGAAGAAAGGCAGACAGAACTTACTGCAAAAGTGGCTTAGAGTAGAACATTCAACAACATTTAACAACAATCAACACTCAGCTCTTACCTTCAACACTGAACACACTGAACATCAGAGCAACACAATAGAACACACAATCAGTATGAATATAGCTGTGTTTATGAGTTTAGTGAAGTATATTTCAGTGCGCAAAGCTGTCAGATCGCTGTGTAGTACACATCCACACACAGGCAAGCTCTCTCTCTCTCTCTCTCACACACACACACACACACACTCTATATAAGATACACGAAACAGACAGAAACATGTTTCTGACATTTCCAGCTTCTTTGTTACTCGTTCAATGCACTGTTATGCCTTTCGGAATGAAAAACTCCCCTGCCAATGACTGACTGACACGACTGCTCATCGCTGTCACTTGTTACTACTCAATTACTCATCCGCAACCCTAATTTCAACTTTGTGAAATGTACATTTGGCAAAGCCAGTTCTTCCAATCAAAGAGCAAGTGAGTGCTATTTCTGTTTTCGGCCTTGCTTTTTGTTCTTGGAATGCCTGACTACTACCAGGCTCTTATCATCCTCCTCTCTAACTGATTTATTTAGCTGTTCTCAAGATTTTTTTTTTTTGCCAGTATCTTCTTGACGATATCGAAACTATGCTGTGTAGCTCTCTTGTGCCTGCTGCTCTTAGCTTTGATTAGCATTTTTAAGCTAGTAGCTCATACCGGTGCCAGTGACATAGGCAGTAGTTGATATTTTTAAAATAAATAAATAAATAAATCTTACTTGCTCAACCGTATTTGGCAGGATTAACCCTTCTAGGAGTTGTGGTATATGCTACATATAACTTATGATTATTATCATGTTGTAAAATGTGGTGGCTGATGCTTTATCACATGAGTCTTGGTAATTTGGTAGGTCCTCACTCAAATCCATCATTATGCTAGCTTTGTATTTGCAGTTTTAACCTCTATGCTAGTCTTGGTCAATGTACCTCTATGCGGGTCTTCTTCAGTGTGGATTTCAGCTCTATGCTCTCCTTATACATTGTAGATTTCCGCTCTATGCTAATCTTATACACTGTAGATTTCATCTCTTTGCTAGACTTGTGCATTGTGGATTTGAACTCTACTGTAACCTTGTACATTGTGAATTTCAGCTCTATTGCTAGCCTTGCAGGTTTTGAATTCCAGCTCTATTGCTAGCCTTGTAGATTGTGAATGTCAGCTCTATTGCTAGCCTTGTAGATTGTGAATGTCAGCTCTATTGCTAGCCTTGTAGATTGTTGATTTCAGCTCCTATCTACATAGTAGATTCTAACCCCAGTACACAGGCAGAGCTGGTCAAACTGCTAGACCCTCTTTGCCACCTGGTAAGTCATTTTACAGGTTCATTATTACTTGTTTAAACTGGTCATTAAATGTTTATGATTTTCTAACTGCCCTAATATTATTTTGTTAACAGTCTATCTGTAATGCAGCATTAGTAAGTGGCTGTAATTCAGAAACTGTTTCCAACTACCAGCACTTACCAGCTGGCAAGAATGATCTACCAGTTTGACCAGCTTGGCCTGGGTGGCAGCTAATAGCTGGTCAGACTAAGCTGGATTGCTCAGCAGGGCTGCACTTTACAGGGGATTGTAGTGTTGCTTACTGGATACCCAAGGGGAAAGAAATTAATATATAGTATAGGGCATGTTTTAAAATATGTAAATAGGCAAATATGCACACACACACACACGGCTCCACCTGGCTGTGGCTAGACTTTCTCTACAAGCCATTTTGTGTCACACATTTGCATGTTTATGTGCCTGCTAGAGCATTCTTTGCCCTAAATGCTCGAACAGAACGAGAGTAATCTCTCTGCTGCAATCATGACAAGCGTTCCCACGAGGCCGAGCGGCTGCTGGAGACCTGCCTACGGTGGCAGCTGGGAAATGGAGTCGTTTATGCAGGTGGTGGGCAAAAGAACAGGCCATATGGAGACATGCTGGGGAGATGGCACTGCCTCAAGAGCTCTCTGTGCTCTACTGTACACACACACACACTCATGCACACACACACACACACACACACACAGATATAACAAGTCTTAGTGAATGAGTAAGCTACTTTAGCCATCTAAGCCTGAAAGATGAAAAGTGAAAGAAGAGTTTTTTTGTTTTATGTTCACTAGGAGGCACTAGCTGCATTTATTTTCATATGCTGTACTTGCCGTCCACCTTCCCCTCTCTCTCTCTCTCTCTCTCTGATGTGACCTGCAACCCAAGTTCCTGTAAGGGCGTGGCTTCAGTCCATAGCCAAAATGATGCTGTTTATTTTAAGACAGTTCTATTAAACCAGGTTTAGACACTCTGTTAGAACGGCTGCTGCCTCCACTGAGAATCCACTAAAAACAGAATGACTTTAATCTTTGTTGAATTCTCATCAGTGCTGTCCTTCTACCAGAAGACAATGGGACACAGAAGCGAGGGAGCATTTCCAAAGAATTATCTTTGTTTAACTACTGCCTTCTTTTTAGAGCGCTGCATCAGACAGCAGATATAAATATGTGATAGGCCACATGGAGGAGGAGAACGAGAGCTAGAGCCAGAGAGAGAGAGAGAGAGAGAGAGAGAGAGAGAAAGGAGGACAGTTTGGAGAAAGTGGGCTAGCTCCCTTGGTGATCTATATTTATTGGTAGTGAAAGTCTGCGGTGATTGATAGATCTCTGAGATGGTGGAGATTAGAGAGATAAAGAGAGAAAGAGAAAAATATGGAGAGGAGAGGAGAGGAGAGACAGAGAGGGGGACAGCGTGCTTGGTGTCTGTCAGTTGCTTCTTTTGCACTGGAGCTACATGACTAATGCAGGTATTAAGTAATAAAAGGCTATCTTACCTAAAATTCTTGTTGTAAATATCTGTCTCAATCTGTAATTAGTACTTCATTATTATCACACCAAATACCAAATATGGTTTAGGACACGGTATGACTTACTATAATCAACATTTGAACGTTTCAACAAACCTTCACTGTGTAGCTGAAAGCTGGAATATTACGGAGTCATTATAAACGTGTTTTCTTTTTTAAGCACAATTTGGTGTCCACCCCCTTCACCCCACCACTCAGGGGTCTGAAGCTTGAATTGTAGTGAAAGGTGTTGCGGATGATAATACTTTCAACTAAATAAATAGTACTGAAGTAATTAAGTGAAATATTAACTAAATACTTGACTTAAAAATCTGATTATATAGCTCCACTGATGTCATATTAAAGACAGTGGCTAAAGAGACATACATTTACTTCCCTCACATGCAACATGAGCCAAGTAGCTGCAGCACAAAACTAAGCGATCTGCAGATATTAAACATCATTCTCGACTACATTCTGTGTGAAATGAAAGTATAAATGAATTTTTCGCCAAACCCACTCTCATAACACAGTTACAGCGGCTTTAACTGATTGGTTTGTTTGAATGTTTGCTAAATAAAGATCACTTGCGTTACTAATGCTGATTCCATCCAGGACTAACATCCCAGTGATCAATATGAAATAATGCCTTAATTAATATATTCTCTGTGGTTAATAGGCTAAATTTATAACTGAGGTGGAATGGTACTTTCTGCCGTTTACCCCAGTGACCCGAGTTCAGCTTATTACCAACATTTAGTAACATTGTAATTTAATTTATGTTAATTTATGTGCACTTCATTTCAACCATAGATGGAATACATATTAGTTAATGCAAGTGTTCATTATTTAGTTAACATTCAAGCCCCAATTAATAGTTCTGTCTGTATGCGTGTGTGTGTGCAAGAAAGAGGACGAGTGTAGTGGTGTCCTGTTCAGTAAAAGCACATATCCCCTGCATCAGGGCACTTTCAAATATATCTCGCAGCAAGGGCTCAGGGACTGGAGGTAATCTCATGTGGAATTAAAATATTCATGAGAACCAGGGAGGGAGCGAGAGAAAAAAAAGAGAGAGATTGAGGAGGGAGAGAGCAGGACAGAGAACGAGGGAGAGAAATGAGTCCTGTAGAGGACAAGATGACAGGAGAGGAGTGGATGAAGGGGTGGAGGAGTGGCTGTGAAATGAGTGTGTAAGAAGAGTGGTAGCTGAGTGAGCAATACAGGATGGTGGAGGTACAAGCTGTCCCCCTCTAGGCCTCTGAGACGAGGGAGAAAATTATAGCAGAAATGTAATGGTCCGATGGAAGGATTTATGTGTGTTACAGAAACTTTGCCCTCCTAGCTCAGAAATGTGTATGCGTGTACATCCTTCAAGATAAGGAGAAGATAATGGAGGACAGCAGGAGACCACTTTAATCCGTTCCCCGGGAAACAAGATAGTTTTGAGTCTTATTTAAGTTCTCAGGAATAGCAATAAACACGTCCACGTTCGTATTCTCACGTTAATTTGTCCAAAATAAGCACAGTCGAAGAGCTAGTGATTAAAGCAGCACTCACAGACTTTTGCCTTGCTGTTGATTAAAATCAAGCAATTACAGATGGTCCTTGTGTTCTATGTGTTCTGTTCAGAGAACAGCAAACATTAGCTAGCTAGTTTGATTTTTCTGCAAACGACATTAAAACTCCAGTGTGAGCACTTAATAATTAACAACTCCCCCATCCTTCATGTCTTGGCTTACTCTTCATGAACTTGCTTGGTTGAAGTTCGACCAAATAAACTCCCAAATGTCCTCTACCATTAAAGGGAACTAGCTTTTTCACCATTCTAATTTTATTCCTGTTCAGTCTCAGCACTTTTTTTTCAGTTTCTTTGCATTGACAGGAACAATACAATCAAACACTCGCAAATATGGATAGACAGATGTGATAATGTCTGTGTCAAATGGACACTAGCTGGAAAACACTGGAGCCATTCTAATCAACTGATGTATTTATGCTGTGAATGCGTGTGATGTTTCCTGACACAGCACAGGAGACAAATTGCCACCACTGTGCATGTAATGGTTCGCTTAACTTAGAAAAAGAGGCTTAGGAAAAATCAGCCTAACTACTGTAAGAACATCGATACTGGATTTGTATCAGCTATAAGCTAAAACTCAGGGGTCTAAAATCAGTATCATATACCAACCCACAGAAAATACTTATTTCTGACTAGCTGGAAATGATTTTCTTTGATTAAGTACGCATCTAATGTCATTCCTAATGTAATACATCTAATGTAAGTCAAAAACACAATAAATAATGATTTAGGCTATTGTATAATACATACATATGTATGGCTGTGGGTCAGCATAGCTAGCATTAAAACTCTAACAAATAGGCATAGGCTTAGGGTGCATTTACTAATACAATGAGTAATTGTTTTGCTTACAGATGATCTGAGGATGTTGCTATGGTAACAAGTGCTATTGTTAGGAATGGACTTTATTTTTCTCAGGCTGTAGCCAGGTTTGGGTTCTGGTGCTGTGGGTATGGTTGTGTTGGATGAAAATGTCCTTAGGCTATAAACAGGTCTGAACTGAAAACTTGTCTCAAGTCAGGATCAGAATTTTCTCTAGCTACAATCAATTCCAGTTTTTTGCCTGATAAAGACGTGAAGCCGCAAGCACATCTTCAATACAGGGTGTTGGTTCAAGCCTTTTTAAAATCACAGAGTCTCCTCCCGTTCATTACTTCCATCATTAACGACTCCGTGTAACGTCTGGTCACATACCAATTGTCTTCAAAATAGCAAAGGTTACTTACTGACTGGTAGCAGTCATCTCGTTTCTTTCTAAGATTCTTGAATGTGCTGTATGCATTTAACTGGTTCTCTTTCTTGCCCAGACTGACCTCCAAGATCCTAACCAGGCTGGCTTCAAAGCGATACACTCCAAACAGTCCAGGTGGCGGTTACTGAAAACCTTCTGGCAGCTAGGTTAACCAAACTATCGTCCGTCCTCATCCTCTCAGCAGCTTTTGACACGGTGAATCACCAGACTCTCCTGTCTATCTTCAACATCCTTGGAATTAATGGCGCTACAGAGTAGTAGTTTGCTTTTTACCCCAAAGGATGGTCATATCATGTGACCACATCTGCTCAATGCAGACTTTCCAGTGGTGTCCCACAAGGCTCAGTGATGGGTCCTCTTCTGTTATACCTGTTCTCTCAATGAGGTCATATCATCACGTAATTTTTCATACCACAGTTACGCTGATGACACTCAACGCATCCTCCCCTTTCTTCCCTCAGACAGTATCGCAGAATGTCTAGCAGACATCTCGTCAAAAAAGGCAGCTGAAAGTAAATCCCAGCAAGACCAAACAGGTGTATATCACTGGAAATGCCTCCACATGTCCTGATCTTGTGATCTCCCTGGAGAACCCTCGGATCACACCGTCGTTCCGTGCACCCAGCCTTGGGGTAGTTCTGGACAACCAACTATCCCTCACTCCTTAAATTGCTAACCTGATTCAGTCATGCAGGTTTCTTCTTTACAACATCAACAGGATCTCGCCATCTTCTGGCCAGGATCTTTCTCCATAGAGGCCACTTGGTAGGTCATCTCAAGATTGGGCTACTGTAACTCACTCCTGTGTGCTATCTGATCCCTGCAAGTGATCCAGAACGTAGCTGTGCAGGGTTCTCTCACACCATCCCATTGCTGCATTCCCTCCACTGGCTTCCTGTATCTGCCAACATCAGATCTAAAACATGATTGCCTACAAAGCCAAAAAACAGACCATGCAGCACATTCCCTACGAAACTCTAGCATTTGACCCACCATCCCTCAAGATACAAGGAAGACATGCATCAAGGTTCTTCTCTGTCCTGGCACCCAGAGGGTGGAATAAACTTCCCCTGTACTCCCCTGTTTTTTTTTTTTTGGCTTACTCTTTAACAGGGTTTTAGCTTGATTGTTATTCTTAGAGCCTGGCCTATTTGTACTAGGATGCTTTTGAAGGACATGAACCACTTCTGTAAGTCTTAGCTGCCAAATGCTGTAAATGTAGACAAATTTCACAAGTTTACATACCGAATCCCCACCATATTTTAACCAAACTAATCAGAAATGTGCAAGTAATAAGAGAAATGCTAATGATGCCAATGTCAATTGATATATTATCAGTTATAGAACCCATGGACCAACTTGCGTGTGTGGGTGTGTGGTTGTGTGTGGGTTACCTCGGCTAAGTCCGTCCGGCCCTCTCAGGATGCGACACTCCTCAATCTGACCGAAGGAAGAGAACATGACCCGGATATCGTTCTCGTTACACTTCTTTGACACCATGCCGATAAACAACTTCCTGTCCTCCACCGCTGAGAACGAAAGAGAAGTAGAGAAGAAGGTGGAAGGACAGAAGCAAAGTGTGATAAGCAAGTGTAGCCTTTTATCAGTCTTTCATTACCACTACGTTTCTTTATCTCTGTCTTACTATTCACTCATCTTTTCTGTTTTCTTTTTTTTTTTATTCTGTTCCTAGTCTGTATCTGATCTGTGTCTAAGTGCTCAAAATCACCCCTTGGCTGGATGTGTGCATGTGTGTGTGTGTGTGTGTGTGTTTACAGCAAAAAGGTCTTATTAGGGAAAAACAATTACAATGTTAACATTAGAACCTAAACACACACACAAAGACACACAGACAGACACACATAAACACACACACACACAAACACTCACCATTTGACTTCTCACTGTCTGCAGGCTTCATCTGAATGGGATGGTGCATCTGTAAGACAGGACAAACACTGGTTACACACACAGCACACAACCACAGAACACAGTACATTGTAACAAAAGGCATGGTCAATACACACACACACACACACACACACACACACACACACACACACACCCCTTTTCATGTCAATGACTTCTCATGTCCAGAGACCTTTGATGAAGATGAGTAATAATCAATTCGTTTGTGTTTGTGCATTCCCTTTTTTCTTTTTTCCTCCACTGCTCCTTTTCTTTCTTTCTTTCTTTCTTTTCCTTTTCTCCATCTTTCTATCATTCACGTCTCTTTTCCTACCCCTCCTTCCTTCCTTCCTTCCTTCCTTCATTTTTCCAGCCAAAGGAAAACTCTTTTTCCTTCCACTTCTTTCTATTCTTTCATTCATTCCTGTTTTCTGGCTTCTTCCTTCCTGCCTTTTTTTTTTTATTACTTTTTTGTGTCTAGTGCTTTCCTTGTTTCATCCTCTTTTCCTCATCCATTCCTCTCTAATTATTCTTTCCTTCCTTCTTTTTCCTTCCTTTCTACCATTCTTCTCTTTTTTCCCTTTAACATTCTTCATTCATCTTCCTATTTTCCATTCTTTCCTTCCCCTATCTTTATTACATGACATTTTATTATATTACATTTATTTCTTCTTCTTCTTTTCCTCTTCCTTCCTTTGTTCCTTCAATCCATCCTTTCATCCTCCCTCCTAACTGTTTCTACCTCACTCTTTGTTTTCAACTCTTGTTGCCTTTTTCACTCCTTCCTTTCTTCTTTCCTCCCTTCCAGTTTCCCTTGCTTCCTTCCTCAACCTTTCTTTCATCTTTCCCCCTTCCTCCTTTCCATCTTTCCTCCTCACGTCTCAACTTATCTCATACATTACAGACACACTAAGAGATGATGTTCATCTCACTTGTGATCTTCTCCTCTCCTCTCATTTGATCCAAAAACACGTTCCTGCTTTCTCTACTACCTTCATCACTCTCTCTCTCTTCCTCTCTCTCTGTATAGCCTTACAGCCACAGTTTGCCTTTGATCTACTGTCAGACTTTGACTTCATTCTGTCTAACACACACACACACACACACACACAGACACACACAGACACACACACCTCTACATTCCCTGGAAGTGTCTCTTCATCATTTTCCATCTCTCTCTCTCTCTATCTCTCTTTCTCTCTCTCTCTCTCTGTCACAGAATTTCACGGTTGTGATAGACAGTTGTGTATGTGTGTGCTTGTGTGTGTGTGCGCATGTGCGCGTGTGTGTGCAGATGCTAAGTGGATATGATAAGGTTACACAGATGCTTTAGACCTATTGCCAGCACACTTTACCATTTTCCACTCCCAAACACACACACACACACATACACACACACACACATTGTGCAGTAGAGGCTTTCTTTAAGACCCTAACTTTGTTTTTCTCTAATCAACATAAGGCAGACGCATCACCTCAAACCATCCGACATTCATATAAAGCTGATGTAAGGAATACAGATTTGAATATTACACAATGGCAAAATGAACACAATCCATCATCATAGCTGTCATCAGTGCTTCCTCCAAGACATGTAAAGCCAGCCAAGCACATCTTTACAAAAGTCACAGGGCAGTGTAACTCACTTGGACGGAAAGCGCTATCTACCCTCTTCCACATACATGCGCTCACAGATGCCTACAGTTGGCTAGTGTTGCTGTGATTGACAGAGCAGAGAGAATATACCATCTCTTCCACCCTGAAAGCACAGCCAATTTTGCTGCCTTATACACCCAGCTGCGGAAACCTGTGGCGTCGTCAGGATTGGACCTTGTGACCTCTAGAAGACAGGGCGAATGCTTTTCTATTGCTCAACTCCAGAGCCCATAACACAGTGGCATACAACATCATACGCCCACTTAAGCAAGTCTGTTAACTTGTTAACTGGAATGTATTCTACACGAATCCTACACATATAAACGGTAAATGGTGTGTGTTTCATGTTAATTATAAGCAACTGATCGTAAAGTGAGCGCTTCTCGTAAATGATATGAAAATAAACAGTGGCAACCTTCAAGTCGATGAAATGTCCGCAATGACCTGTGAAATGACCTGAAAGCGTTTCTTGTTAACGGTATGCGTATAATATTCATTTCAGGGCTTGTTTCAGGTAATGAAAATGCTAAACGAAATGGAATATTCATATGGCATGTACATGAGTGGGTGCAGTCTAGCTCCCACACGGCAGATGCTGATTCATCAGCTGAGCTGAAATCAGTGATCGTTTTGATGGATCAGACGTGAAATAGTTCGCTCTCAGTACTTTTTCTGAAAGAAGTTTGATGAATAAGAGCCAACGAACGAAATGCAAAAACAAAACCCATACGCACACACGGTTACCGCCATTGAAGTCTTCTCACCAAATCAAGCGTATTCTTTTTCTGCTTGCATGAAGAAAGCAGGGGAAGAGTAGTGAGGGAGAGGTAATGAAAGAGAAAAAAAATGATGGCACTAGTAGATGGAGGGCACTCTTAAGGACATGGCCTAGATTAGCTCTTGTGCGTCCTTAGCTTAGAGTCAAGAGCAAGAGTGGACACACCCTCACACACACACACACACACACACCCTCTCACTCACACACACACACACACACACACAGAGGGCACTCTGAGTGTCCACTGATTAGTATAGGGAGGAAGAAAAAGAGAAAGACAGAGACAGAGAGAAAGAGAGTTTCTGCATGATGCTAATGAAGACCTCTTCACTGAGTTACACAAACTGGGATACACAATTATCTGATTGCTGTAAAGTGTGTTTTGGTTTAAGTTAATGGATTAATCTCTGTTGGATATGATTTAATTTTCAGACTTTCAGAAGTCCTCGAATTGACCAAAATGATTAGAACAACAGTACACAAAGCTCACGTGCAAATCTCAAACACATCAGTCGCACCAAATGACAAGGGAACAACTTACAGTCATATCAACATCTACAAAGCCATCGACTTTGTCGATATGTTCGGTTTCTAAGCTGCACTGTAAGCTGAGATTATCTAAAGACTCCAGCAGGAAGTGTACAGCACACAGAGCTCATCTGAGATCAGAGATATTCGCTGCCTCCTTAGAAACATACAGGCTTAACTGAGCATGACATCATATTGCGCACGTAAAAACTGATTGGACTGAACATGTTCTACACACTCCATCTAGCACCCTAAATGCTTTGTTTCTCTGTAGTTTGTCCCTCTACCAGACAGAACCCTATATAACATGGTTTCTTTTCCAGAAACGGTTCCAAGTAGAATCCCTAAAGCCTAAAATGGTTAGTCTTCCAAAGAACAGTTTATGAATTTTTTTTGTAGCTTTTGGGACATTTCCTGACAAAGCTATCATTCTAGTAAGAACATGAATTTGAGCATTTGGCCCACAGGCCCAGCGGTACTGGTTCCCCTTGGTTTCCATTTTCTTTAATCTCCAAGGTTGTAGTTCATGTGTATCTAGTGTAACTGTTTTATTGATATCTTCATTGAACCGGTTGTACATTTGAGCAAGGTGATACAGTGTGGTATGCTTGTGTTACTGAGGGTACTTATTTGTTTCCGATTTATAAACCTAGATTCTTTTCTGAAACGTGACAGCGTCTGATCTAACATTCTAAACACACTACAATGCAACTAAATGAACAGCAGTGCTGCACAGCTCAGTGCCATTAATGAGCAATGTCAGGACTCTTCACATTCACATTTCCTATCTAGTCTAGTACTGACCTCTTGTACCACAGGGCTTTTGAATGCTTGGCTCTGATTGGTCAGAAGGTGCTGATTACTTTTCTATAACAGCACAGCTCAGACAGCATGACTTAAAAAGTGGATTCATTGGTCTGGTGAGGAAGCGTCATTTTTAGAAGGAGTCTGCAGTGTCAGCACTTTGTAACAGTCAGCGGAAAGGCCGTAAGTTTAAGTTTTCAAGTCAGGGAAAGTCTTCAAGACAGAGAGCTTTGCAGTTTCCTCAGTAACATGCCGCTGCATTTTATTTCTTATTAAATTCAAGAGATAGAAAAAGAGAGCCTGGTGAGAGAACGACTCTTTATAGCTGTTATAATGTGTTATAATGTCAAGCGATAACAGGAACTAACTTGTTTTGTGGATGTTCCACTACATTAAATGTAACTATAAAAAGATAAAAATGATCGATGTCTCATTCTTTAAAAAATAAAAAAAAACGTTAGCACTGGAGGAATAAAACATATAAAACATACTGTTACTCTGGGTGATAACAGTAACTCTGCTTTGTGTCGGGATTCATCACACCACCCGACTGTTTATTATTTATTTTAAATAAGTCTGTTCTGGTCCAATCTGATTGGTTGAGCAGCGTTCCAGGAGTGCCTATATTACTAATAACCACACTGGGACGTTGCATTGTTTGCATCACTCGGTTCTCGTCTGTGTTTGGCACGTAAAAAAATTCCACTTCCTAGTTCGAAACGGTTTTTACAGTAGAGTTAGCGAATTTTCAGGAATATAACTTTTGGCTTAAAATATGAAAGTTCATCAGATGAAGAGGAAGAGGAGGAAGGGATGCCAATTTTCACCGGAAGCACCTTTAACGGGGATGTACAAATCAACGTGAGCCAGCTAGCCAGCCAGCCGACGTGCTATAAAGTGATAGCTGTCTTTGGTAGCTATTTCCGCAAGCAGAACAAAAAAATAAACCGGACATTTGGCCATAACGTGTTCGAAATATCACTTACTCGATATTAATTTCTTGTTGTATAAAAGCAATATCGCACTCGTAATGGTGCGGTTATACTGAACATCTGATATTCAGTATAACCGCTCTCTTGCTCGTGCAGTATTGCTTAAATAACCTTTTAAGTTTTATTCCTTACATAATAAATAGTGCAGTGTAGTTTAGCTTTCTCTACAATTTACCTTTCATAGCTTTCAATGTCTTCATATTAGCACTGCCTGAGCTGCCAGTGAAATGATTCATTTCCGTATCTGAGGAGACGAACAGCTCAGCGTCTGAGTTATTTTCTTCTAATTGATGTAATTCCACCATGAAGTGAACGTGCTATTAACACCATGTATCTTGGATGAGTCCTAATGAACAGACTAAACACTTACGTCCAACTGCCTCTGACTCACAAGTATTACATTTCCCTTCTGTTAACGGTACGTTAGAAATTCCCACAGAACGCTACAGCGCCTTCCCAACAATATAAAGATGCATCAAGCTTGTTGACCAAATTTACATCATCGTGTAAATCATGTACATCATTATTACCCTCTTTCAGTCGCAAATAATAACCAGGAGGTAACAAGTGCTCACCCCAGTTAAGGTTTTGATGTTGTGCAGGGCGTTCTGGGCCTCAAGAGCAGCTTTCCGTGTGTAGAATGTGACAAAACAGCATCCTAGAGAGAGAGAGAGAGAGAGAGAGAGGGGGAGAGAGAGAAAGAGAGAGGGCAAGGGAGAGACAGACAGTGGGAGAGAGGGAGAGAGAGAGAGAGTATAAATTAATATGAATAAGAACACAACTGGATATCGGCTGCTTGCTGAGTGAAGGAAAATTCTCGCTGTTGAATCCAGAAGGAAAAACGGGAGAAAGAGGGATAAAGCAGTTGTGAGGGAGAAGGAGTGCGAGAACTCTGTGTGTGTCTTGTTTTTTACTTTTGTGTACTGTGTGTAGAAACAGAGTGCGTGTGTTTGTGTTTAAACAACCTTCTGCTTGTTTCTGAATAAGATTCTATTATACAGTACAGTGATATATATATATATATATTCCTTCTAACACTCAAGAAAGACAGCCGTGTGTGTGTGTGTGTGTGTGCACGTGTGTGTGTATATATAATATGCCAAGTGGATTTCTATCAAATCTGGGATCAAAGCTAAGGACACAGGCAGGCTGCATGTGTGGACTAAGCCAGACCATCGCACAAATTTTGGCCAAACTGTAATATGTGAGCATCTGCGTGTTCACACACACACACACATACACACACACACACACACACACACACACACACATCACTGATCACACAGCCCTGAAAGAGCTTAAAATGTTGTGCTATAAAAAGTCTGCACTCTTTTCAGGAGTGTTAGAAAATCTCTTTGCTGTTCAGCCAAAGTCACCACTAATTACCACAGACACTAACGATCGGCCACGTCCCAAATCCACACTGAGTTTACCGACTCGCCTCAGATATTATCACTGATGTCTGCTACAGAGGGAATCTGACAGGCCCAGTTATCCACCCACACACACTGCAAATGATGTGTGTGTGTGTGTATGTGTGTGTGTGTGAGTGAGTGAGAGAGAGAGAGAATTGGCAGAATTAAACATGGACTCATTCCGGGCTGGCAACAGTGTAATCCTTTCAGTGGCCAAAATGCTACTACATACACACACACACATACACACACTCAGCCCCCCCCCCCCTCCCCCCTCCCCCCCCTCCACACACACACACAAACACACACCACAAGTCATATACACACACACACTGAAAAGTAAGACTCCCACTTACAGACCTTTATACGTCTCAACACATTTCCCTTATGGGGACCAGGGCTTTGTCCAAATGAAGAGATGAAGACAAATGTGCACACACACACACACACACACACACACACACACACACTTCACCTGCGACTAGTGAGTAATTGGCCATGGGTGCTGAGCTAACAAAGCTAATGGCTGCTCTAATCGGCTGTGACGCTTCAGCAGAAACAAATAAGTCATAATTCAATCTCACTGAGCAAACACTCCATCTCTCACTGCAGGAGAACAAAAAGTGTGTGTGTTTGTGTGTGTGTGTGTCTGAGTGAGTGAGTGCGTGTGACTGTGTTTGTGAGTGTGTGAGTGTGTGTGTGTATGTGAGTGAGTGTGTGTGTGTGTGCGAGTGTGTGTGTGTGAGTGAGTGAGTATGTGCGTGCATTTGTGTGTGTGAGTGAGTTTGTGTGTGAGTGTGAGTGAGTGAGTGCGTGTGTGTGTGAGTGCAAGTGTGTGAGTGAATGAGTATGTGTGTGTGAGTCAACAATTGAGTGAGTGTGTGAGTGAGTGTGTGTGTGTGTGTTTGAGTGAGCAGTTGAATGTGTGTGTGATTGAGTGTATGTGAGTGTGAGTGAGTATGTGTGTGTGTGTGAGTGTGTGTATGGGTGTGTGATTGCGTGTATGTGAGTGTGAGTGAGTGAGTGAGTATGTGTGTGTGAGCAATTGAGTGAGTGTGTGTGTGTGATTGAGTGTGTGTGTGTGTGTGTTTGAGTGAGCAACTGAATGAGTGTGTGTGTGTGTGTGATTGCGTGTATGTGAGTGAGTGTGTGTGTGTGTGTGTGAGTGAGTGAGTATATGTGTGTGTGTGTATGTGTGAGTGTGTGTGAGTGTGTGTGTGTGTGTGTGAGTGAGTGTGTGTGTGTGTGGGTGTGTGATTGCGTGTATGTGAGTGAGAATACGTGTGTGTGTGTGTGTGTGTGTGTGTGTGTGTGAGTGAGTGTGTGTGTGAGTGTGTGTGGGTGTGTGATTGCGTGTATGTGAGTGAGTATACGTGTGTGTGTGTGTGTGAGTGAGTGTGAGTGAGTG
>CM075020.1:12176554-12194532 GCA_037576675.1 Pangasius sanitwongsei | reverse complement strand
CCCCCCCCCCCCCCCCCCCCCCCCCCCCCCCCCCCCCCCCCCCCCCCCCCCCCCCCCCCCCCCCCCCCCCCCCAGATTCATAAAAGATAACGAAAGAGGAGGGAGATGTTGAAAGTGAGAAAGACTAAAAGTAGAACAGAAGCAAGTAATTGAAAAATTCCTGCTGATTCATTTCACTGCAGATCCACTTGGCTGGCTGACTAAAACTTTGATCAAAAGTGTCTTCAGCAGCAATTCAGAGAGCTTCAAAGATCAGCATGAAGTGTGTGTGTGATGTCTCCAAATGTCAGGAGGCTCTGCAGGCCTCAAAGCAAATTCGAACAGCTCTGAATTGGGCTGATTTTGCCAACGCTTCGCTTTCAGAATCAGAACCAGAACCTGGACAGAGCAGCTTCAAAATTAAGGCATGTGGTCCAATATGACAGAGCATACTATGGCCTTCTTTGGCACTGTTTGGAATGATGAACATTAAATCCCACAGCAAACATGGCCACTTATCGTTTAATAAGCTGAACTAATCAGGATTATTTATTTATTAATAATCAGATTATCAGGATATTTATTTAATAAATTTCACACAGCATTTCCTCTCAATTCATTTCCTGACATAATCAAATAGCTGCACTAGGATATTTGATTTTTTTTCCTTTTTTCACTAACCTATTTCACTATTTGTGTATTTCAGTAACATATTTTTATCATTCATTCATTTATTAAATTTCAATAATGCTTTATCATGGCCATGATGGATTCGGAGCGTGCATTTTTTTTTTACAGTCTAACAGGCAAAGAGATGTGTTCATTATTACACTGCTGTCGCACTAAAACTGGCAGGAAGTTAACAGAAAAAAGAAAAACATTCCTCTCAAATCTGTGTAACCTAAATTTCATAATCGAGGACATGTCTATATGAAAAACATTGGCGTGTCTCTCAGGTGAAGAAGCAGTCTTCCTACATCTGAAGGAGACGCGGCACGTATTTAAGGACATTATGAACGAGTGAAAGAAGAAAGAAATCTGCGACGACCGTTTCAGAACAGAGAAGATCCGTGACACTGCCTCTCGTATCTAGAATGCTGTCCTAACATGTTTATCCCACCAGTTTCACACCAATTCACACATCCAGACCCAGGAGTCACGGCAGTCTCATGACGTCGCAGGTGTGAATCACAGACACGGATATTCACGTTAGAGAGCTAGACATGCGACAGAGTGCACACTAGTGAACACTAATAAAAGTGTCCTCCATAGACATGCATTGATTTCTGTACCAGTGAAGGTGTTTTTCTTTAAGATATTATTTAGGTGCCTATAGTTCTTTTCATACAACCATAATTCCAGTCTAAATTTGTGTTTGGGTTTTTTTTTTTTACTCCTAGGAATGAGTCACATTACTAGCTTAACATTCTGAAATAAATATTCCTATGTAGTCAACATACCGTAACGTAGCTTGGTAATATTTGCAGGTGAAAAATGGCTACTTGTTATATGTTTACAGCGATGTCTCTTTGGAGGTCTGCTTGGTGGTTCTTGCTGTAGGGTTGCGAGTAGAGTAGTACCTCACCGGGGCTTATAAATGAGCTTTTAAACAGAAAAAAAAAAAAAAAAAAAAAAAAAAGAAAAAAAAAAAGAAACAAAACTGGCATCTACAGGGGGCGTATGCTATTGTTTAACTATTTCATAGCTCAGGACTATTCAGTCTTAGGAATTTTACACATTGATACAGTGATCATGAATGACTTCTTTACTTATAAAACTTCACCATTATCAATATTTAATGAAATAAAATAAACATAATGTAAATAATGAAGGCAGTAATGCAGGAATTTAAGTGTGTCTGATAGCACTTTTGCCAAAATGCTCAGCAGCCTGAAAAAAACCCCAAAAAAACCAAAAAAAACCAAAAAAAACAGGGAATATAGGAACCACAGAGAAAAAAATAAGATATGGGGATAGAGCAAGAACGACACGGAGAGCTAAAGTAAGAACTGCAGACACAAATAGATACAGATAGAGGAATAGAGAAAAAAATGGATCAGTGTATCTGTTCCACTTTCTTGGTGCATCCCAAAATATCTGTATATATCTATATCTGTCTATCTATCTATCTATCTATCTATCTATATATATATATATATATATACACACTGTATTCAGAAATCAAAGTGTGAGAGCACACAGTGTATGAGACAGATGAAGAGTGACGCAGCACTTCTTCTCGTTTCGTTCTTTTTTCCTTTTCGAAACGTTTCTCTTACATATACGCGTTACTGTGTGAACCCCAGGGCTGATCTACAGTATTAGAGTCCTCCGTATTATCTATCCAATAGATGACAGTGGATTTTTTTCACGCGCAGCAGCCATTTTGTTAAATTAATTTTTATCTACACCACAATGTCTGTCAGTCATTTAAAAGCCCAAAAAGTAAAATAAAGACGACTGTTTGAATGTTTGATTAGTTGAGAGCATGTCTCCTTGTGCATGTTATTGACTGAAATTGCTTAGTCATGTATGTCCTTGTTTTTTTCTTTATTACAACTGTGAAAGTTTTCTTTTTTTTTTCATATTACTTTCTTTACATTCAGTCCAAAAGGAAAGAAACAAAGATGTATTTTAGATTGTAAGAAGGAATGGAAAAGGGAATGATGGGTAATGGATGCCACGTCGGCACAAGGCCTCCACACCCGTCAGAAAGACAGAACTTCATTAGCATATAGGCTAACAATAGATCTAACTGTAGCATAATAGAGGAAAGAAAGAAAGAAACTAGCAATAGATGCAAATACAGAGGGAGTCTTTTGAATATTTATCTTACTGCTGAGAGAAAAATGTGTGTGAGGTGTTAGATGTTAATTAGCACAAGTTCTCTCCTCTCCAAAGGCCATGTCTCATTTGACACCAAAAGAAAGAAGGATGGAGATAACGAGTTAGAATCACCAACAAAGGAGGTACAAGCTTAAAAAAAACAACAGGGAAAAGAGAAAGTGTGAGAGAACACAGACCTCTGCACCCGGTTCATCCACCTCTTACAGAAGGAGCCGATTCTCTCGGCCGAGACGCCAAAATCCTTAAACGATTTAAACGCCATCGCCCAATAAAACAGTTCCCCACGGCAACTGCTGGCCCAATAACTCGGTCTGTAGTTACTACAGCGATGAGAGCACCCGCTCAACGCCAATCGGCGGCAATAACGGCGGGGAGAACGAGCATCACACACCGCCACAGGAACTATTACCAACCCAGCATGCACAGAGGGGACAGCGAGTGTCAGGGTGCTGAGTGTGTGTGTATATGTGTGTGTGTGTTTGCTTGCTTGTCACACTCACAATTGCTAATTGTTTTGCTCATGGCGTCCAACACCAGGAAGACAAAGGCACAAGTCACAGGATGTAGCAGGAACCGTACACCACATACACACACGCACACACACACACGCACGCACACACACACACACACACGCACAGCAGCTGATGGGTGTAGATAAAAGGTTGCTGCTGATACATGAAGCACCTTTTTCCCTCTTTCACACACATTTATGCTATCCTGATTAGGTGATGAGAAATTACTGTGTGTGTGTGCACATGTGCGTGTATGTGTATGTAAGTGTGCAAGTCCTGGGGCTCAGATTAAATTGTCAAGTGGATCCTCTCCTGCCTCCGCATTCTCTTCATCCTTCTCTTTTTGTCTCTTTCCCTCTCTCTCTCTCACACATTCATTCTCTCCATCTCCCTCTCAATTTGAGCCAATTGTCTGCCTTAATGGCTTAACTAGACTTTCTATCACCCTGTGGCCCTCTGAAGTGTGTGTGTGTGCGGGTGCGCGTTTTACAGTTATAAAGAACACACTGGCTTGAAACAGCACCATGACCACCTCAAGGCTTAGCAAGAAAAACACACTTTATCTCTCTATCCCTCTTTTTTTTTTTTTTTTTACAACCCCTCTTATTGAATGAGATGACAGATGAGGTCTTTTTTAAATGCACAGCAGATCTACATTTATTGCATTTAAATCATCTGAATGGGATTTGAAGAAGTCTAGATTATCAGTTCAACACAGGTTACGAATATCATTTCCAAACCTGATTCTATGATGATATATTACAGAGGTGCCGACATTGCTAACGTTACAGTCCTAGCAGGCAGAGAGGAAAAAACAGAAGCCGTAGCGTATGCTTGTAGACGGCTCCTTGCTAACAGCGTAAATGGTCAACTAACTCCAGTCTGCAGAAGTGTTTGGGTTTATAAACAACCAGCTACGTCTATAAGCTATACCATCACTATGACATTAGCATACGTACAGTCCGGTGTGAAGTCCAGTTCATGCACATCCTAATAAACTACTTTGAGTGAAAGAAATATAGTAACAATTCAAAACAATTTAGCAAACAAAATAGGAAAGCAAAAGTCTTTTTTTTTTTTTTTTTTACGGACCACAATCCCGCCTTCTTGTTTTCTATTGGCTTACAAGAACCCGATTTGCAAATTCACAGGTCAAGGTTCACCAGGATAAAGTCAGCACAAAAGGCAAGTAGCCACTACAAGTGGAAATTCTGCACTGTTTACCTCTCTCGCCCTTTCCCCTTCAGTGAATCTCCTTTTAGTGACTGCCTAAATCAGAGATGCTGGCACCTCTGCATATAATAATTACAAACTGACATGCAGGACGACACACTGACCAAACAGACATGTCTGTTATGTATCATACATTTAAATGATGGAAATCTCTACAACAGTTTGCTTGGGTTCATGCAGCACTAGTGGTCAGGCCATGGCACTCTCACCACCATGGCCCGGGTTTGATTCCCAGCCAGGGAATCAACCCCAGCCACCGGGGTTGAACAAGACAGTGCACTCCCAGTGCCGGTCCCAGGCCCGGATAAATTGGGGAGGGTTGCGCTAGGTAGGGCATCCAGCATAAAAAACTGTGCTGTGGCGACCTTTAACTGGAGCTACACCTGCTAAACAGCTCTGGTTCAGTTGGATTGTTAGGTCTTTGAGTGAATATAACAGACACACGTCATGGTGTTTGATGTTGAATTCGGTTGCTGTTTAATGGTCAATGATGGTGCTTGATGGAGAATAATGGCCTGTACTCTAAGTTTTAATAAACGGCTAGATTCACTAGTACATCCAGAGCAGAGTTTCGTGTATCAGCCTGTCAGGAAGTTAGCACTCAGGACCGTTAATTCTGTTACAGCATAACTGTTCTCCTTTCAGTTAAACTACGTGGGACTGATATAGATAGCTAGTTAGTAGCTAACTACTTAGTCATTAGCTAACTAAACCAACTGTAAAAGGAATATATACATTATAGAGGACATCTACGTTTTTTTTTTTTTTTAAATTAAAGATCACCACGATGTAATTAATAGCTCTGAGTAAACAACTACATTTTCCAAACAGACGTAGGTGCTTTAGCACTAGCTACATATTCTAGATGTGTATAATTTTTTTTTCTGTTGTATGACAGTGGTGTGTGTTCTGGATAAAAGAAGTGAAGAAGACTGTCACATGCTCACCGGTTAACCAACCCTTCGCATCATTAGCGCAAAACCCAGGCAGTTCCACTCAACTGAGCAGGAGACCCATACAGGCAAAATAAATCGAAATACTGCTAATTATGATCTGACTGAGAATCTCTTTCTCTCTTCTTGACGTGCAAACACACACACACACACACACACACACACACTCACACACACAAAGCACGTTGAAAGGCAGCTGGGGAAGTAGACAACATGTAATTTCCTCAGTTTAAAAAATGCGCAGCTGAGAGAGCTGACAAGCATGCGTACGCATGTGGTGTCCAAAAACAGTGTGATCCTTTTTTTTTTTTAATCACATGAGCAGCCGCACTCGTCTGCTTGTTTGACAGCTGCTTCCTCGTTCTCTGTGTGTGACGACAGGTGATGTTTTAATACCAGTCATCAGCAAAATCACCCTGATCCTAATTAAGCTTATTGCAGAACCAGAAACGAGTTATTCAGCTCAATGTGGCAAGCACGGCATCTCACTTCTCCTCCATTTCCTGCCTCTGGCTTTTTCTTTCTCTCCCCTGCCTCTATCCTGTCATTTTCCAGCTTTTCTTGCGCATGATTCCAGCTAGAATACCAGCCATTTTAAGCATATGTAATTTTTTAAACGTCTCTAGCGTCGGCTCACTCAGAAGCAGGTTTAACGAGACGCCTTGATAGGTGTTATTTTCACGTCTTCATACGGTGCTGTGTCCGTGGCGAAGGATTCCCATGATGCACTGCAAGCATGCCAGTTTTAGCACTGAGAAATCAAATGATTCTATATCAAAATCCTGTTTGTTTAGCGTCCTTTAGACAGGTGACAGAAGACTACATTACAGCGACTGACCAAAAGCTCAACAGGTTTTATGTTACAATGCACTGGGTCAGTACTTTCTAGAGTATGTATTATACGCACTAAGCTATTTACTAAAAGGTATGTACAAATCAAAACATTCGTATATTTTACCCAGGAACGTGAATGTAGTTTACCTGTAAAACTCATTTAAAATGCATAACTGGTTGCAGTCTTACATTTACATTGCATGAGGAATAAAAATGTAGCTGTACAGTACTGCAATAAATAAATAAATAAATAAATAAATAAATTAAAAAAAACATGACAGCAAAAACATGACAGAAATACCTTAAATAAAATCAAATGCATCATGTGTTTCCTATTATAATCCGAATATAAGATTATTAAACATTTTTCTCGACATTTGCACTAATTTCAAGCTTGGAATTTCTAGCAAGACGCACAATTATCTGCCGGTAGAACTGGAAATTCTATTTCTATAATTAAAGCTTGAAATATCTATCTAAAACATGTCTAAAAACAGGCTGAATAATCTTATATTTGGATTTATTTGTGATCTCATGATAGGAAATACTGGATATGACTATATTCAAGATTTTCACTTCCTAAAACGACATTTTTTGACAGTACCTTTCCATTTTGACAATATTTAAAAATAAACTTTATTTCCCATTTTCGTTTGCTTATAAATTAAGAGTAGCAATCTGAAACGTCTGGCAATTTTGAGACACTTGTACAGATCACTAATTAGTTTAAGCTCTTAGCATAACATAAACTCCTGTATACTAGCTGTATCGTTCTCCTCAATGACTGCCACTTGCTGAAATGAGTTTTAATAAGGATTTGTTTTTTCAAAGCATTGAGCATCTACCCTTTATCTACAGTAACGTGTTTTTCTTTTCAACCCCCAGGGTACAGACACTCAGGCGTTCAATTACCTTGTGTTTTTACTTGTCAATTTTTGTCCTTCCTCTCAATTGCTAGACTGATGTGTGTGTGTGTGTGTGTGTGTGTGTGTGTGTGCTTTGTTTGTGTCCAAGGTCAGAGAGTCAACGTTTCTGCAGCAAGACAGCCCCTGTCATCACAGTCTTCAAACTACACCATTCACTTGTGAGCAGAGAGAGAGAGAGAGAGAGAGAGAGAGAGAGAAAATAAAGGGAAAAAACTGAACAGAGGAAAAAGGGGGCAAGAGAAAGAGAGAGGTGAGAAACAAATAGATAAAAACACAGGAAAGGGGTACAGGAGAGACTGAGAGATGAGGGAGTAAAAAGGGAAGCATTTAAAAAAAAAAGCTACTGCACATGGAATAAAAATATTTTTTAAGAAATAAAAGTATTAACAAAACCTTTTTAATAAGAAATAAAAGCTTGACTAAAGTATTCAATTTCAACTAAAATCAAAACAAGAAAACAGCACACAACTCTCTCTCTCTCTGTGTGTGTGTGTGTGTGTGTGTGTGTGCGTGTTGCAAAAAGAAATGTTGCGTTAATCACTCCACTTGTTCTGAGTGCTGCGATTAGGCCCGTGTTGCCATGGTAACACTCGGGATGGTTAAAAAAAAAACAGATGAAATAAAACATAAAGCAGTAAATGTCAGACTCGCTAATGAAGCTGCCGAGATGCAGCATTCTCCCGCTAACGAGCAACACACACACACACACACACGCACGCACACACTCTCTGTGATAAGTCAGATGTTTTGCTTCACTTCAGAGCCCAAACACTCGCCTAACGAGAGACAAAAATATGCATTTATTAAAAGTTTTAATAAAAAAGCAGTAAGTTTGCAAAAGTGAAGTGCACTTGATTTAAAACGCAAGCTCAAAAGAAAATTATTTTTAAAAAATAGCTTATCTCCGATATGCACTGTATACCCTTCTACCACAGCGCTGCCTCGAATCCACACATTCTAAAGTTTATAATAATCAGATTGAATAAAAACAACATGATGTTATTTTAAAAAAGAACACATATACCCAGTGTTACGGAGAAGCTTTGTGTAAGGAGGTGTTTATTTATCAGGTAAGGAAGAAGTCTCAGGTGTCAGCACTTTGCACAGGTTTATTAAGTTTCTCTGTAACATGACAAACATGACAACAGGAACTAGCTTATCTCGCAGACATTCCACGTAACTATAAATGGTTAAAAAGCGTAACGTCATTCAGTAATAAATGAAAAATTCAAATCACTGACAACCTGCTGTGGTATAAGGGGAATAAAGCACTTTGAATCATGATGTTATAGGAAAATAATCAACCTCGGGGTGGTAACAGTAACTCCGCATTGTGTCGGGCCACTTCGCACCACCCTGCTGTTGATTATTTTCCTCTGACGGCATGCCTGGTCATGTTTTATTCCTTATATACGCTATACGCTGTGTGCCTGAGTGTGCAGTATCTTATTTTCATATGGCAGTAACATATCAGATCAAACACTAACACTTAAAGAGTTTTATTAACTTTACTAAAATACGCGTCGAGCTGCAGCTTTGCTGTATACAGATGCAAAAAACCCTCCTGAGCTGCGTTCACTCACATACTGATAATCAGTTATGTACCGTTCTGCAATATTTAGTGTGAAATGATGCTACGATTGATCCTTCAAAATATCAGTCTTTCCCTGTGCTTTGTTTGGATGAAGTGAGCAAAGGAGAATTGTCTACGAAAGATCCAGGGTGACTATAAAGTTTTAAGTTCATATAAACAGTGTACTTGTAAGAATAGAGAGGGGTTTTTAAGCCAAATGCATTGTTGGATTTTTTCTAATTTAGTCTTGCCAAATTCCTACTCACCAGTTAGATCTCCCCTATCACATGGTGCCTACCAATCCGGGAGGGTGAAGGCTCTCACGTGCTTTCTCCAGCACACGTGAAGCCAGCCAGCCCCATTTTTTTTCCACCTGCTGATCATGCTCCGTTACAGGACAGCGTAACACACCTGGAGGAATGTGCTATCCGCCCCGTTCCACATACACGAGCTCACAGACACCCATGAGTGGCTAATGTCACTGTGATTGACAGGGGAGAGAGAGAGAGAGAGAGTATGCCATCCCTCCCACCCTGAGAGCACGGAAACTTCTGCTCTCTTGGACTCCATGGCCATATAATACATACTCCTGAAGGTACCAAACCAGTGACATGCATTTGTAACTTCAAAGCTCTGAGTTTTCATTCACTCGCTGTACTGTAGTCAGTTATATGTCACCTGGCTATAAGATACGCCAAATGGAAAAGTACGCTGTCGATTAAGAGGAAGAAACTGCAGCTTGAGAGGAACTGGCCTATTCCATGGTGAGTGTGTGGAGGTTTAATAAAACACCTGAAGATCAGCACAAAGGGGCGAGTTTATCAGTGGAACATTTGTGACCTGATCACTCAAGGTGCATGTTAATAGCAGGTGTCAGACAAAGCGTCAGGTGAATACCAGACAGGTGTGTGTCACGTGCAAACTCTCCGCTGTGATTTTTTCACACCTCTCTGCTGAAAGCTTGCGTAAATAACGCAGAGTCTGCACTTAGATCATCCAACAACGCACTTTTTAGACACCAGCTGGGGGGTTAATTATAAATTACACAGCGATTTGTTTGAATTTCCTTGTTTTGTTTTGGTCACCTTAACACCCCACTTGCACTAATAATTTAATTCAATGCAATTAAATTGAATTAAATTGAATTTAACAGGGCAGCATGGTGGTACAGGAGTTAGAGTTGCCACCTTACAGCTCCACAGTCCCAGGTTCAATCCCGAGCTCAGGTTACTGTCTGTGTGGAGATTCACGTGCTCTCCGTGCGTCTATGCAGGTTTTCTTCAGGTTCTCCAGCTTTCTCTCTCCTCCCAAAAACATGTCGGTAGGTGGATTGGATATTCTAAATTAAATCAAATAACCTTAACCTCAGTAACAAAAGGAAACCTTTAAAAGCTGCAGTTTTTCTATAAAAAAGAGCAGCTTTCCCCCGTGGAGACAAGCTAAGTGTCCCCACAAGGTCCAAACTGTCAGATATACTGTATCTATCCTTGTAGAGACATTTGTTCCCCACCAACATATAAAACTCTAAACACCCACACACACACACACACACACACACAGTCAGCACTATGAGATAATTGCCCAAATCCTACTGACATTACCCACTTTCCTTCTGTTGCCAAGGCAACCAGGGCGGGGACTGGTGACTGTATAACTTCAAATAACTTGCACAGTCTTGTTTTGTGTAACGTGGACCAACTGTCTTCATAAGCACAGTAACATGACAAAATGACCTCATGTTCTCTCTCTCTCTCTCTCTTCAATTCAACAAGCTTTACTGGCATGACTGTATACGTGTACAGTATTGCCAAATACACTCTCACTCTCTCTCTCTCTCTCTCTCTCTCTCTCTCTCACACACATACACACACACACACCTCAGCATGCTTCCAGGAGTCATGCCTCATGATTCTGGAGAAAAGCCACTACCAGCATGTCCATTATGTGTGTGTGTGTGTGTGTGTGTGTGTTGGCAGGGAGAGATTAATTTCAGACATCAGGAGAGATGATAATGACCTCAACCTGGACCATCATCAAAACTGCCACAAGTGAGCTCGCCCTGGCCTGCACTTCACCTCAGAGTGTGTGTGTGTGTGTGTGTGTGTGTGAGTGTGAGACATGCAGCTTCTGCACAGAAGGTTCTTCATCTGACAGCTCCCCATCTGTTCTTCTGTGTCTGTCTCTCTCCATCTTTGTCTGTCTTTCTGCCTGTATATTACAGTTCCAACTCACACAGCGACAACTTCAAGGACACAAATACAACCTTCACACACACACACACACACACTACTGATTTATAAGTACTGTTTAATATTACTTGTTTTACACTACATTACTATGTATAACTACTGTATTAATATTGTTTATATGATTCTCATTTTGTTTAAAAGTAGATTTATATTTTAGATATTTTTATATTTTAGATATTTTTAAATTATATATTTATGTACAATTGATATAACCAATAGCAATATTTAACAAGTGTAATACTGCGTACTGTGATGCAATTTATCAATTTGTACAATTTTTTTATTTGATTTGAATACAATGCTCAAAAAAAACAAAAAACAAAAAACAATTCTGCGTATAATACAGTGTTAGCTGCTGAGAGACCACAGCGAAGCTGACGTGCATAAGAGTGTAAGCAGCGCCACATCGCTTCCGGCATTATGACTCATGGGAGGATTCGTTTTTATGACTCGAGTCAGCGTTTTGCAGCACAAAGCCTCAAATCGCACGCACACACACCTTTTCTCAGAAAAAGGAGAGAAGAGCGGTTTGTTTTGAAGGTTTATTGGAGTTCGGATGGCGAGCATGTCAGCCCGCATTTACTAGTCGGGAAAAAAACCTGGTCATAGGCAGATATTAATGCAGGAGCAGATGGCAGAGTTCACATAGCACAGATACATCTCTCCACTCCTCCTCAACTCCTCCTTCTCTCTCTCTCTCTCTCTCTCTCTTGCATACTGTTTTCCGATCTTGAGAACATTTTCACACACGTCTTTTACAGGAACGGCGAGAAACTGGCGAAGACAAAAACTGCGTGAACGGAACAAACAGAGAATCACGTAGCAAATGAAATCAACAGCCTGACTTCAGCATCTCCCAACACACACACACACACACACACATTCATGAACCAGTGGAAACGAAAAACAGGCAAGGAAGGAAGTGAGCCATATGCTGCCAATGTACTTGAAAGAATCTGTGCTGACACTGCACACACACACACACACACACACACACATAGTGCGATAAGATGAAGCCTCAAATCCAGGCGTAAGAACTCTCACACCCGCTGTGATGCACCACTCAACACGTGTCATCAGGACAAAGTGTGTGTGTGTGTGTGTGGGTGTGTGCTTGCTCGCATCAAAGTCTGATGTTAATGATGTCCATTTATGCGAGTTACGTGCTGTTATTAAGTGGAGGAGAGTGGCACACAGGTGCTCAGTCGCTTCATTTGATGCTTTGTGTACGAGGAGCATTTTATCCACGGCCTGCTGCTTCTGAAAGGAGAGAAAGAGGGAGGGAGAGAGAGCACACTCTTCTAACTGCTGCATTGATCTCTCATTCATGGAGGGGGATAGACACGGAGATGTACACATTAGAATGCAAAAGCAGGCACACGACTAAAGACAAGAGGCCAAGGACACGTTACATCACGTGTGTGTGTGTGTGTGTGTGTCTGTCCATGTTAATCAGAATTTAAGAAAAAGACCACACCCCATCCAAACCACACCCCCTATTCACTATACACACACCATTATTAGCCCACTGTCCTGAAACCACACCCTCTACAGGCCACATAAACACTATCACTCCTCTGTCCACCTTATCCACTATCCTGACACACCCTATCCACTATATAGGTCAACAAGACACCATCACAAACATCTTACCATTCAGGGTGCATGTAGGACGTGTCCCAAATTCTATTCACTATACAGGTCACCTTAATACCATTACAAACATCTCACCTTTATCAAGCTGATGTGGACATGTATGAGAGGAGAGGAGAGGAGAGGAGAGAGAAAAGAGAACAGAAGAGAGCAGAAGAGAGCAGAAGAGAAGAAAGAGGAGAGAAGAGAAGAGAAGAGCAGAAGAGAACAGAAGAGAAGAGGAGGAGAAAAGAGCAGAAGAGAAGAGAAGCTCTTTTTACTGTAACTCAAGATGACTACAAAACATAAAACTGCTCTTTTTGATGCTTCAAACACCTTATCCTCTGTGTGTGTGTGTGTGTGTGTGTGTGTGTGTGTGAGTGTGTGTGTGTTGTCAGCTCAGTACAGGAATAAGTAGGCATGCTGTGTGTTAATTAAAGACCGATGTGGCTCAAGGTTAGTCACCTATAAGCTCAGTAAAGCTTGCCCCTGTTTCTATTAAGCTTCACATTTAAGATGAATGCAACATTAGCACCTTATTTCATTCACTGTTCTCTCATTAGCACATGATGTATGAAGTATTCTTTCTTTGTTTTTCCCCCCTTTTAAATGTTCTAACACTTCCTAAATGAAACCAGAACATTGGCTTCAAGGTTTCTAACCCAAAAGGTCTATACTCAGGGTTGGTGATGAGATGAAATGTTCTGATATTCTGTATGCATTACAATACGTGCCTGTATGTTTATGCTAAAAACAACTCAGCAATAATGGCACGTTAAAATTAACTGATACAAAATGACTAAAATTATAACAATTGAAACAGTTGTGGTAATTGTTAATATTATACCATCATCCAATGCCAAAATTATAGCACACTCCGAGTTGGTCACACACACAAGTCGCTTACACAACTAAACTTATATATATTTAGATAATGGAGGGAAAAAAAACACACAAAAAAAACCACACAAGTGTGTAGAAACACTAACTGTCGCATTAGTCCTGTGCTTTATTTTCCACAAAAGCGTACTGAGTGTGTCTCAGAGCTTTGAAGAACAACAAATCAATGCAAGTTACTAACGAGCACTTTGTTAGGAGCGGCGAACACAACTTCAGGCTAAATGCAAAGACACACAAGCGCAAACAGAATTTCTCCTCACCATCTCGTTCAGTCAACTGAGACCACAAGAGGAATCCATCCATGCCTCAAATCTCTAATCCAATTACACAGAGAGCCCTGGCACATCCTCAGCCAATCGGTCACTTTGTCCCACCCGCTTTGTTCTCACATGTCTGCTGTCACTCATGTTAATCGATATCAGAGATTCTCTCTCGTGTGTGACTGAATCAGAGACAGTAGAGACATTGATAGAGTGATTAAGCAGATTTAACTGATCTAAATGTCAGAAGTGATTACTACTTCTAGAATGAGATCACACACACACACGCACACACACACACACGCACGCACAGAATGTCTGCAGGCGAAGTAGCACCATGATGATAGATGTGTTCCATCACCCCTTAAATTGAATAATCTTAAGTGTCTCTGGTCAATTAGTGTGTGTGTGTGTGTGTGCGCGTGTGTGTGTGTGTACGCGCATGTGTGTGTGGGTGTGGACAGTGCATGCCATTATTGAAGAGGGAGCTAAGTCAAGTGGACAAAAGTTAAAGAGGCCATGCTTTGTTATGATCACAAAGTGTGTGTGTGTGTGTGTCCTACCATTCACAGACAGGCTCAGTACAGACTTTGTATTAACAGCTGTCTCAGGTGATAAGATCACTAGTGGACTTGTGCTAAATACAGGTGTGAATGGGGTCACATACCTGGTGGTACTCTTGGTGGTCTGGGACGCATGTGGACACTTGCATCTGTAGTGTGAACATCCCATCAGCTTCTCACATCCCAAAGACCAATGTTGAAAAAAGTAACAAGTTTTGTTTTGTCTGCAGACATTATATTAATTATATCTCAAATGTGCAACCTGGGCTCCTGAGTGGCACAAAAGAAAAGCGTTCAAATCCCAACAACACTAAATCTGTCCGAGTCCGGGAGTCTGAGAGAGCGAAACTAGCTGTGCTGTCAGGGTGGGAGAGATGGGGTTACTCTCTCCCCCGTCAATCGGACGGACTCTATTTACTTGTGAGCTCAAGTATGCAGAAGAGGGCAGATAGAAGAGACTGCACAAAATGTCACACAGCCATATATATGGATTTTATCAACCAAAATATAGCGCAAGACGTTTTCATCAGAAAATGCTACTCTAAATATGGGCTACAGCTTTGCTAAGTTTTGGTATTGGCTAGTATTTTAGGGGCTTTGAAGTGACATCGGGTTGCTTTTGACATATTTGGCAACCCTGCTACTGACGAAATGTGATCACCAGTGGTCACGCATTCGAGACACCTGAAAATACCAGGTGAGAACAGCTATCTGTCTTGGCTGTCTGCTTGTGATCGGATCACCTGAGTCTGAACAGAGCCTTAGAATAAAATAGAGGGGGAGAGAGAGGGAAAGAAAGAAAGAAAGAAAGAAAGAAAGAAAGAGAGAGGGAAAGAAGGAGAGAGAGGAAACCTCAAATAGTGAAACAGTACAAATCTAATTACAGAAAAGAGATCAGGACACACAAGGACATCTACGGGGACAAACAACTGCTCAAAACACACAAACACGCACACACACACACACGGTAGGAGGGAGCAATCCAGTTCCATTAGTGAATACCTGTGTGTGAAAAGGTCAAAAATGTGTGTGTGTCTATGTGTGTGTGTTTGTGTGTTTGTGCGTGTAAAAGGTCAGCGCCCTAAAACTGTCAGTTGCTGCGGAGTTTGAACCTTACCAGTATCCAGCCAAAAATAACACTCTCTCTCTCTCTCTCTCTCTCTCTCATATACACACACACACACACACACACACATACAAAGCACTGAAAAACATGTTTATAAGGGAATAATGTTTCATATAACTGCAGTTAGCATTTTACTGAGTGAACGACTGAGGCATATATCTTTAAGCAGAAGGGAGGAAACACACACACACACACACACAGTGAGATCATTCAACGCTTCAGGGTATTTTACGATGCAGCAGAAAGAAGAGGTGCTTACATACGTGACTGATGGGGTCACAGAAAGGTCAAACACTGAACTGAGTTTTACACACACTCATGTTACTGTCTTCATGGGCTTTTTCCATTCACTTGTGTTTTTCCTATGGCTAAATAATCTTGTATCTAAGTTACCACCAATAAATTTTAGATCAGATGATAAAATCTGAACCAGTAAATTTTCATATTATTCAGCCTCTACTTCTGGCTTTTTTAGTTTTTTTAAAATAAAACATTTTTAGGAGAAAAAGGCACTTTTCTTCACTTCTTCACTGCAACAGAGTGCATGAGTGCACATATATAATTGATGTTTACTGAGTAAGTATCTACTCCGTCCTCATTATAAAATATATGCCGTCCTCATTATACAAAACCTTGCCTCTCTCTCTCTCTCTCTCTCACACACACACACACACACACACACACACACACACACGGAAGAGAAAAGGAACTTGGGCACAAAAAAAAAAAAAAAAACAGGGAGCGAGAGAGAAATGAAAAGTATCTGGAGAAGTTTGAGCAAACTTTTCCACTCCTTACACACATATGCAAACACACACACACAAGCAAAATGAGACCAGACCACCATAACCTCAGCCAGCAATTAAATAACCACAGCAATCAGAATATTGTTTACTAGACAACTTCAGCCAATCACAACACTGAGCTGTGATCCATCACTCAAACACAGTGATTTGTTTTTACATTACGTCATCAGTTTGTTAAGATATTACTGATCAGGGCTGGAATGATACAATAAATTATAACAAGTCTAATCATTTTTAGCAAATCACGTTGTTTACAGATTCCAATATAACACATGTCGATATTCAGTTACACAATATCACACACAATACCGCTGTTGTCCTCTAAGGGTCCTTACAAATGTGAAGGCTGCACTACACAGAGTCCTTCACGGAGAAGGCAAGGCCATAATTCTGTGCAGATTTGTGTATGTGTATACGTGTACGTGTGCATGTGTGCGTGTGCGTGTGTGTGTTCTTTCCTACAATATTACTGATTTACATATCAGCCGGGAAGAAAGAAAAGTTGCAATTATAACAGCAAGGAGAGATGAACTTGCATCTCAGTGTTGATGAAGTGCCACAATACACACACACACATGTGCACACTCATCTACTTTGATGTTGCGAATAAACACCTGGTGAAAACTAATTATCTACACATCATGCAATTGGGGCCAATATACATGTGGTGTTAGTGACACACACACACTCACACACACACACACCTACTGCTCTCATGACAGAGTTCATTTGTGAGCCGGCAGGAAATTAAAACTCTAAACATGCCGATGACGCACCATTAGGAAGAGCAGCAGTAATAAACAAGCACCTAGAGAGAGAGAGAGAGAGAGAGAGAGAAAGATAGAGAGAGAAAGAGAAAGATACAAGTGTACGAGTAACAGGAGGGGGAAAATCATAATCTGTAGGATGCAGGAGGCTCAAGATGTATAACACAGAGAGTGGAGGTACTCTGTGTGTGCGTGTGTGTTTCTTCGTTTGTGTGTTCTATCAGTTTTCACGCACTATCTGCCGTCCCTCAAAGTCTGAAGTTTTGCCCTTCAATCTTACTCTACAGGTTCAGACTGTATACGAATGTGTGCACACAGCATGCAATACACACACACACACACACACACACAGTAATATGTCTACACCATTGGTAGTGAAGGTTAAACACAAAGAATTATAACCAAAATTCTCCATCAAACACCAATAAACCCCATTTTTGTGTGTCGTGCCTGTATGTTGAGAATTTCTAGGTGTTTGTTAATTACTGATGACGATAAACGGTTTGATGGTAAATGTTCATGTTTGCTTTTTAATGTTTGATCGAGAATCTGACATTGGATGGAAAATGCTGATGTTTGAGAATGCTGTTTTTTGTTTTTGTTTTTTTAGCTTTATGGGGCTTTATTGAGAATGAATTGAATTGATGAAGAGTCCAGTCTTTGATGGTGAATGATAATGTTTTTGATAATGTTTTTGACAATGTATTTGGTAGACAGTAGTGGTGTTTGATGGTGAATGAAGATGTTTTGTTGGAGAATAGTGGTGTTTGATGGTGAATGATGCTGTTTTGTTGGAGAATAGTGGTGTTTGATGGTGA
>CM075020.1:12141827-12166420 GCA_037576675.1 Pangasius sanitwongsei | reverse complement strand
ATGCACTATGGGAAGAAGGCAAGCCGGCAGAGGCAGTGTGATGCTCTGGGCAATGTTCTGCTGGGAAACCTTGGGTCTTGGCATTCATGGATGTTACTATGACATGTACCACCTTTCTAAACTTTGTTGCAGACCCAAGGTACAAGTATACCCCTTCATGGCAACGGTATTCCCTAATGGCCGTGGTCTCTTTCAGCAGGATAATGCACCCTGCCACACTGCGAAAACTGTTCAGGAATGGTTTGAGAAACATGACAAAGGGTTCAAGGTGTTGAAAGTAATTCGGATTCCCCAGATCTCAATCCGATCGAGCATCTGTGGTATGTGCTAACAAACAAGTCCGATCCATGGAGACCCCACCTCACAACTTACAGGACTTAAAGGATCTGCTGCTATGCCTTCTATGTGGAGTCCATGCCTCAACGGATCACAGCTGTTTTGGCGGGACAATGGGGACCTACACAACATTAGGCTGATCGGTGTGTGTATGTGTACGTGTGTGTGTATGTATATAAAACCACCTGCCTAATTTGAGAATAGAATAGAAAATATAGAAATGTTCTCCCTTTCAAACTGTAGCTGATCAGTCACAACAGGTTTGGTGTCTGAAATTTGTTTCTGAAGCAATGAGGCAAATTCTGTCTCACCAAAATTGTGTGAATCACAATTAATAAAATAATCACATCTTCTGGCATTAAGGAATGTCCTGGAACCAGAATTTCACCAGCTGATGGAATCCACCTGAGGCTCAAGATGGCATTGTCAATTAACTCTTAGCTCTCAAATGTTTGGTTTGGATTCCACTTTGGATAAAACCATCTGCCAAAAGAGATGCTTGTTTTCTCTAAAAATCTGGCTGAACAAATGCAGAATTTGGTAAATCCTCATCTTCTGGTCTATACTGGGTCTTTCTGAGTCAACTGCCTTCCATAACCATAAGAAATTACAAATTTACACCAATCCCAGCTCAGTCAGATGCAGGATTATTCAATTATACTAATGATATTCTAGCAGATTGGTCACTTTCCAATCAAGCTGGTTCTCTTTTTTTTTAGAGCTCGGATAAAAAATAATGGCCTTGGCCTGGTGAATATGATTTATTTTCATACAAACTTGGTTGCCATGTGTACTAGATTATATTAAATTGGGTGGATTGTAAACTCTGGAGTCAGTCTCCCAAACCTGAGATGAGGTTTGTACGTTACTTAACAACCATGAACACACAATAATAAACCTTACACACAATCTCATCATTGACCCACACTCCAGGTTAAATCAAGCCTTAGACAAACATTGTGTTCTGGTGGAGAGAGTCATTTGATCTTGAATAAAGCCACTGAAGTCAAAAGACTTCAAACAAACACATACGTTCGGAGACACGTCGACGGAGAATTAAAGATAAAAACAATAGAAACAAGTTGGAAGTGGCTTTTAAAGTGCACAGCATGACAATACAAGTGCTTTTGGAGAGCCAGATGTTTTACATTCATTCTGTGTTTGTGTGTTTCTATTTGTGTGTGTGTGTGTGTGTGTGTGTGATGTTTTCCCTAGAGGAGAGGTGAGCAGCTCATGCAGTGAAGAGAGAGATTAGCGAGCATTCACTCGCTCTCTGGAAAAACATGCCAGATGGATGCTGGCCCATAACCTTCCTCCTTGTATATATATATATATATATATTTGTGTGTGTGTGTGTGTGTGTGTGTGTGTGTGTTTATTGATAAATAAATAAATGAATGAATAATAGATAAATAGTAAAATCCACCAAAAGAAATTAAAGAAACATATTTGCTTCTGAACATTTTTAAAAATCTCATTTTAACATAAATAATTTTGTTACATAGTTTTAAGCTTCAAGGTGAACTAAGGCCCTGTCCCAAACGGCGTACTAAGCCCTGAGGTCTTCCTCCAAGTAGGTACTTTGGTCCACACTTTCCTCGAGCTGTGAACCTGTGATGCACGATTGATCAAGGTTTTAAGGGTGTAAAAGTGAACATTTGGGACAGTCCTCAAGACTTCTTTACTTCCTGTGGCGTTTAGTCTGTCGCTCTTCAGTAATACTGGCAAAGAGTTGTTTTCTTTACTTACTGAAGACTTAAACTTCATTTTCCACTGGAAGACAAATGACATTATCATTTCATTAATCCTTTCAACAGAAGTGTTCATACTAACAATTTAAAATACACTGTAGCAAAACAAGCTGACTTCATGCAGTAGTTTCATCTTGACCATCCTTTGTGATTGGTCCTCGATCACAGTCTGAAGGGGTTTAATGTAAGTGCAGTTTCGTCTGCTTTGATTTGGTAAAGGCACATTGACGGAACTGGTGAGATTCCTTTACAATCTTAAATGACATGGGTCAACATGGCCGTGTGGACTTTTTTTGATGGAAAAAGTGATTCCAGTTGTCCACATTGGCTACCCCTATAATGTTATGACATTCAGCTACATTCTTCAGTTTTGCTCGTTTTTGTCTATTACAGCTGGCCATGCTGTGTCCTGATTCACAATGGGAAGTCTGTGCAACATCACTAAAGAACTGCACGCAGAACATTAATTAGATTAGATAAATTCGATTTTGGGGGAGACAGACTTCCATTACTTGTTGGCTACATTTGCTACGTAGCTGCAGTGCAAAGCTAAATAAGCAAACGACGGTCACTAATCATGTCTCGGCTGATCTACTGCATTTGGGACAAGGCTGAAAAAGTGTAGAGGATATACAGAACACTATTGTACTGTCCACTCTTATGAAATTCAAAGAACCCACACACACAGAGAGAGAGAGAGAAAAATTTTGTTAGGCCCAGCATTCACCCAACCCCTAAACAGTTTGTGAAATATAATAATAATAACAATAATAATAATAATAATAATAATAGGCATGTACAAATACTCTAGGCCTCTCAGGTTTTGTTTTTTTTTTAAATCATGCTCTAATACTAGTCTAGTAGTCTTACTAGACAGAGAGAGAGAGAGACCCTCAGACAGACAGAAAGAGCACAAGAGAGACAGACAGACAGACAAACAGAGAGAGAGACAGACAGAGAGTGAGACATAAACAGAGAGACAAAACAGAAACAGAGAGAGAGAGAGAGAGAGAGAAGGGGGGGGGTGGCTTGAACATGGCCCATCATCGTGTAGTGCTCTAAGGAGAGCAGACAGAAACAGGACAGTGACAGTAAACAGCTCGCGCACTCCAAACTCCCATCCTTTGTTCTCGGGCCTGGAACGTAACCGAATCACGCGCGTGCAGTAATCTGATTTCAACACGTAGCCAATCAAATTCGGAACAACCTCGATACAGAGAGAGACACAGAATGAGTACGAAACAGAGAAACAGAAAAAACAGGGTGTGCATTCCTGTGCTTTACAGGCACACGAGGGCGCGTGTTTGTCTCCTTCCCAAAGCCGTGCACTGTGCGCGAGCCATCAGGGTCACATGCTTGTCATGAACTCTCCCACAGCCCAACACTGCAGGATCACACGTGCACAAAAAAACAAGTGTTTAATTAATACCTTTCACCTCCTTGTTATATAAAACACTGTAAGAGTTCACTGTAAATATAGAGTGTACGTTTTTGCATGTAAATATGCATAAGCAAGCTTCGAGCGTTCGAGCCAAATGGGCGGAGCATAATGAATCACGTGTTCGTGTTAATGCTGCACGCGCGCTCATAGCGCAATACCGAAGGACAGCATGTGTTAACGTACTTACAAAGAATAGAAGAAGAGCGCGGAAATGCACACTAGAGCCTAGAGCTGCCCTTATTTATAGTTCCAACAACACACACACACACACACACACCGCGCCCAATGCAGTTCCGCACTCGAGCCGAAAACCCGGACCGTCCGAGCGCGAGAGGCAATGACCGACTCATAAAGCGGACCCGATCCCCGACATCCCCTGCTGTACTGTTACCGGATCTGATTCCGATCCAGCAATGCACGCGCTTGGAAAAGAGAATTCACATGCACTCACATCCGCTCGGCTGTGGTCAGCAGCCCGCCTTCCACCATCATAGTGGGGAGGAAATCCAGACCGTAGCACGAAGACATGGATGTGTTCTGTTCTCCTGGTCTCCTGTTCCACACGCGTGTAGTCTGCAGACGCGTGCCGCCGAGCTCCCGCCTTGTCCCGGGATCTTTCCTTCCCGTTCCTGTTCAACCCCGGTGTGTCCTGTCCTCCTGTCTTGTGCTCCTATGCTGTCCTCCTGTCTTGTGCTCCTATGCTGTCCTCCTGTCCTGTCCCAGAAGCCTGACAGTGTGTGGTACTGGGCAGCGAGATGGAGAGGGACAGGTGCAGCCGCACACAACACTGAGCACTCACACACTCTTAAACGCTCCCATTCTCACGTGTTTACACACTCCTCCTCCTCCTCCCCCTTCTCCTCTACACTCCTTCACCCCCTCTCATTTAGATAGATAGATAGATAGATAGATAGTCATTGTTACCCAAATGAGGATGGGTTCCCTTTTGACTCTGGTTCCTTTCAGGGAGTTTCTGCTCATTAGGGATAAATTTATAAGTTTAAAATGTATATCCTGAATTTATATATTTCTGTAAAGCAGCTTTGTGACAATGTCCATTTTTAAAAGTGCTATACAAATAAAATTGAATTGAATTGATTTGACTGATTGATTGATTGATAGAACTACACATCATACATTTAACATTTATAGTTACATTCACTGTTGTGGAAGTTCTTTCCATTAAAGCCAGAAAAACGCAGCATGTCATGTTACTGAGAAAGCCCTGTATCCTGAAGACTCTCCCATGGTGGAAACATACTGACTGTTACTGCCACACTGACACTGGAGACTCCTTCCACGAATGTTAAACAAACGTCTCTATACAGAAAGCTTCACCATAGCAACGACTTTATGTTTTTCATATAAACTTCAGAGCTGTGTTGTTATAGAAAATGATGTAGAATGATATATGCTATAGAGAACCTACTGACCAATCAGATTTGAGAACATTAGCATTGTATCTTCCTTACTGGAGATATAAACGTGAATGTTCAAAGTTTTTGGACCATGAGGCTATCCAAGGAGTAAAATCATGTACTTGCTGTAAAATATACTAATTGTTGTAAAATCACAAAATGTATACATAATCAACAATACAGATGATGATATTAATACACAACAGTGGAATTAATGCTTACAGTGTTCCCATAAACCGAGCCAACGCTTGTTTTTAAAAAGAGAGTCCCCCCCCCCCCTTTTTGTGGGGCTTCCAAAAAAAAATTAATTGGTACCCTCATAAATACACATATGAATATGAATATTGAACACTCCCTCAACCCAATATGCCCTGTCCACGTTCCCTGGTAAATTGCTATAGTACAGTTTTGGGTGACTGTCTCACCTACATTGTGTCTTTAACTCTTATGTTGTTCATTAATGTCTAACTTAATTAATGTTAGCTGTTAATTTGACAATGTAGATGTTAATGTAACAGTATGAACATTGATATAATCACAGAATGTGACAGCGCACGTCTTACGTTCACACTGTAAATGTTAATTTTACCATGTAAGAGTTCAAGTCCAGTCCAGTCAAAACTATATCTTTTAATAAAAGTAGGAGTTAACCTGATAGACAGATAGATAGATAGATAGATAGATAGATAGATAGATATTTTTAATAAATAAATAACATCATCTTCACTGGACATATAAACCTGAATGGTAAACCTGAACAGTTTTTTTTTTTTTTTAAACGCCATATGGTTTTTGCACAATTAGGCTAAGGAGTAGATAGATACTGAAATGTGCACTCGTTTATTTCTGCACTTCAGACATCATCACCCATCATGTGACCGTGGAATGGATGAGCTACTTTGCTTTTGTTTCTCCCCCTCTTCTGTACCTCCCGGGGGCAAGCCTTCCTTACTTCAGCTTCTCTAGCAGGAAATGGGTCATGGGAAACACACACACACACACACACACACACACACACACACACACACACACACACACAGAAAGCCTGTGCAACATCCCTCTACAACCCAGAGCTATCTAACCGTCTAACCATCTGTAGCGTCTAACTGAATGTTCATCTAAAGCCATGAAGCCTACATCATTTACTGTAACCTAGGATTGTACCTACTCAATATTTTGATCATTGATTCTGGCATAAAACAACCAGTTAATATGTTATTTGTCATGATATTGTGTATTTCGTAACACAGTTCTGTATTTGTGTTGTATTGCCCCTCAATGCCCAGGATACATTTTGCAAACATGGAGTCAATGGTTATTTATTGATTGTCAGGCTTTTGATTTTCACAGAGTGTCCTTTTAATCTGTCTTACTGTTGCTTCATTCAGTTCTACGCAACAAAAATCCAGGATTCTACGTTAACACTTAGTGTTCATTAGGTGCCACAGAGCCACCCTTGAACCCACACTTAACCCTCATCTGCTCTGCACTGTGCTCAGATGTCTATACTATGCTAAAAAATCTCCATGTAAATGTATTAAATGTATATTTGTAGACACACAGAGCCTGCTTAGCTTTCCACAAATATAGTGGATTTTTATTCATAAGTAAGCAGTGTTGTTCTGCCATCATTAGATCAAAGGATTTCCTATACACTTGAACCTAACAGCAGTAAGAATAATTGTACTTCAGAGGCACTGGGGCCATTTCACAAATGCACATGCAGCGCAATTGAGAAAACTCATAACATGCCCTCAGAACAAATGCAGTTATTCCAACAGTCATTCTAAGAAACAGTTAAAACAGTAGCTTATGAAGAAAAATAGTTATTCCAGCTGCCGTCTCGGTAATCTTTCAAATGCATGGCCTCTACACCTGTCAGTTCCAGTGAAGGAGGCGTGGCACCCAACACCTGTCAGTCTCAGTGATGGAGGCATGGCTTCTATGCAAATCAGTCCATGAGAAGGAGGTGTGGCCTCTATGCATGTCAGTCCCGGTGAAGGGGACGTGGTCTCTGTGCCTCTCCAGCAAAACAGCCAACACTGCTCATTACTGGTTCACAACGTATCACAGTGCGTCATATTGCCCTACATCACATCATCGCATCACATCATCGAAACAGTGGCTCATCTGAATGCAACCTTTATACCCTAGATCACTGGTCATGTACTGAGTTTTTGTCATCAATAAAGAATGGGAGCAGGTAAGTATGTCGGTCTTCTCTCTCTTCCCGAAAGACTTGAGGATCAATAACCACTGATATTTGTCCTTAGGCCAAATGACTTGTTTTCCCCAGGTTTAGCCGTGTTAGCATAGCCATGTGACCACTGAGACATACCAGAGACATGCATATCTGTGCAGATATCTGTGTCTCCAAGCTACAATAACTATACCAACATATGACACCACTGCTGTCTGACAACCAGATGCATGTGCGAACATGTGTGAGAGACAGCAGATACGTATATAAAATGTATCTGTATGTGTCTTGAGGGCAGGCTACCTTGAGTTGAAATATATATCACTGAAATATTCTGTGCTTGTCAGCAGAAAGTCTAAATTGTGTCAATATTTCTGCAGTAAGCATCTCTTCTTTGAGTACAAACTGCCTCTATTAGCAGTATTAACGCATCGATATCCAGACCCGCCTTAACGAGCTCTGTGCAGAAGAAACATGGGAGCTGTGGGTAATTTTATTAATGTGTGTGTACGTATTTGGTCTTTGAAACTCCTGAATTGCGAGCTTAATCTAGCATGCTATTGCCAGGACGCTCCACAAATGCTTAATTTAACTCGAACACGGATTGGTAATATTTCACGCAAGTGCTGTATTTTCACAGTGGGATAATGGAGCAAAAAAAAAAAAAAAGGCAATTTGATGAATTCAGAGCTTTTCTGATGGATTCTCAGCTCTTAAAGGAAAGAAACAGGGCTCGAGGAAGAAGCTAGGGAGAAATGAGCAGGATGGAAGAATATAGGGCACTTTCCTTAGCTGCCATTTATTATTTAACCTGAGTGCAGCACCCTCATGGAATATGTCTCTGTGTGAGTGTGTGTGTGTGTGTGTGTGCGTTTTATCACAAATCAGCTTCCTCTACAGGGAGCCAGGATCTTCAGTGTATATTGGAGTAATAGGTGAAACGGTATGATAAGCATAATGGTTTCAGGTATAGCACTATATTGCCTGATAACAATTTCCTACTGTCAAATGGAACAACATTACATTTTTTTATTACACTGCAGCTACAAGCTTTCAATTAATAGGGTCTTTACGCCTCAACACCTGCAGGCACGGCTAGGGCAACTGAAAATAAATCCTGTGCTATTTTGCTCTTGCCACTTGCTACTTCCTGACACTACAGCCTGCTGGTCAACTACAGCAAAAAACATCAGCTTGACATAGTCGCTACGTCCGGTTTAAACACGTTAATATTTTATTGTATGCTGAACTGTACTTACAGCAGATAATGGCACTATCCTGTCAGTGAATTCGGACCATTTTTTTTCAAAGACTCTGGATTTAATTTGATTAAATGTAATTTAATTTAATTGCGTATTTCATTTAGCTGTCTGCTCCTGTCCTCCCTCACGGTCAACGGGACAAGAGTTAAAACTCCTCTTCTGAGTAGTGCATTCTATTTTTTTTAAATGGCTTTTTCTATAGTCAGCATAAATCGTTAAACACTCTATTCCTCTTTTGTCCTTTTTGTCAGTAATGTTTAAGAGGATCACGATTAGCCTTTGGATGATTTCGTTAAGGAAAAATGTACATTTTTATAGGCTCTCAGAAATACTTCTTTTACCAGTATACACATATATCATGACATTAATGATATAACCATTTCAGATTTCCATATCTTAGTACTCCATCATACCCATAATTTTCATTAATCCCCTTGTGCTGTCCAGTATACACATCCCTACATTAACCTCGACACACCCCTCCCTCCATCTTCCTCCATCACTCTCTCTGTCTCTTCTTTGAGGGTCTATGGAGGCTGAAGCTGAAAGCTGTTTGTCGCTGCTGTAATCCCTTTATACGCACAAGACAATGGAATTCAGCCCCCTATGGGTCACGCTCCCATTCTGTCCCTCATTCCTTTCTCTCTTCCTCTTTGTCTCTCCCCTCTCATGGTTCAAAGGTTACTCTCTTGGCATTGTTAGCACTGCCCTCCCTCTCATTTTCAAGAGATGCTGGCGCTTTGTGGAGCTGCTATGGGCAAAGCCCCACCCTACCTCTCTATCCATCTTTCTATCCCTCGTTCCCCTCTCTCTCACCATCTCCCCTGGGCCTGGACCCAGCTGGCCTGTAACACATATTGATTGACCATGTAGGAGGAAGACAGAGAGAAAGCGAGTGAACAAGACAGAGAGTGAGGAAATGAGAGTGAAAGAGAATGAGAGAGAGCGAGAGAGGAGAGACAGACAGCAGGCCCTACAGGCTGCAAAGCACAGGGACAAAAATAGCACACCCAGAAGTTCAGATCGCAGACTGAGAAGTATCGAGAGAGAGAGAGAGAGATGCATCTAAACAAGCAATAGAGAAATGTAAGTGTGTGTGTGTGTGTGTGTGAATGTGGGTCAGTGAGCAGGAGATGTAGCTTCATCCATCCGTGTTTTCGTTACAGAAGTAATACATATGTGTTTCATACAGAGTTATCTTTCTGTATGTACAATACACAAATGTGTCATTTTATGAATTGCAAATTCATAATCAGATTCATTCCTACGATTGTAATCTGTTTTGTAGGTACAGTGCTGATATCTTCAGGGGCGGGGCCAAGCAAATAACTGGAGAGAGATGAGGGGGAGGGGCCAGGTGGACGCCTTATATGAATTGATTAGCTATACTGATCTGTTTATTAACCATACTGTTCTAGAGGTATGGGGCTAGATAGAGGAGTGTATGTAGATGTTCCAGAGATGTGAGGGGGCAAATCTAGGTGGCGAGACTTGAAGGAGCAGGGCCAAGTGTACACTCTAGAGATCAAACGGATGGGGCTTATACATTAAAGGTTGAGTGTTAATGTGAAAACGCATAATTCAGTCATTCATTTATTCCTGTTCGGAAACTAGGAAACTAGGAATTCATAAGCCAATATGCCAACTATAATTTCAGAATTCAACTCCACTGGAAGGATATGGAGGGGGGAGATTATGCATGTACGTGTACACAGGATGCATCTGTGTATGCGCTTGGATCTGCCTGCGTGTGCGTGAACAGACGCATCGTCGTATAGACTTGCTGGCAGCATTCTGTCTGAAACGCCTGTGTGTGTGTGTGTGTGTGTGTGTGTGCTCATGAATATTTGATGAACTCATGGATTATGTAAAGCAGCCCGCAGACTCATTTGGGCTTCTGAATAAACACAATGGATTCAGAAAGCACGACCTAGAACAAATTTAATATATCTCTCTCACACATACTCATGCGCACTCACATACACAAACACACACACACACGTGTGTGTGTGTGTGTATATATATATATGTATATATAAACATGTATACACATCCTGCAAGAGGGCATTATGTCAGAAACACACACACAGATGTGTGAGATTAACAGAGTAATAGAGTAATGAGATTATTATCAGAGACATGTAAGCACACACATTGGCATGCACTGTGATGAGATTAATATCTGAACCATGCACCCATACTCATAAGCATACACACACACACACACACATCATGATCCAATAAAGGATTTTGATTTTGAATGATTGCTCAGTCTCAGGATCACTAATCTGTGTAATATACATCCATACGTCATTTTCTATAGGCTGCTGCCAGCCAGGATAACATGCATGACACATGAGCCACAATCACATAGACGTGCGATGAATCTGTACAAACACGCAGCGCCAAACAATATTAAAGAAATGCAGACATTTCTTTCTTTCTTTCTTTTTTTTCTTTTCACTTCTTTTCTTAGTGAAGTTGCATCAGATGACCTGGCTTTCTAGGTCACTTGAAATAAGCCCAAAAAGAGACAGTTTAGGACAAACAGCATGTTCACATCTTCTTCAACGCCGTTTAAAAATCATTACTCTCATGAAGATGTCAGAACTTCACTGTGCAAAATTTATGGCAAAAGCTGTACTGAAAGAAATGTAGTGTACTTAAGGTTTAGCACCATTTTGTTTGCTACAAATGCCCAAATGTGTTACTTTAGTTTAATAATTTTGACGGCATCACTATTATTCTAAAACATGGAAACTAGTAAAATTAAAGAAGGCCCTTCTATGTGTAGGTGTAGCCGACCGTACACTGTGGCGCCAGTTTACATATAATAAGTACATCGTCACTTATCATCTCAACTGTATATACTGCAGCACAACACAGCTGGACTCTAACCTCCAGTGGTACTCAGTAAAGCCCATTACTCAACCAAATCACCACAACATTTATAGATCTTACATATAAACCTTACACAACAAATGAAACCATATCAGACTGTCATTTTTAGAGCATCTCAATTCTTCCATCCTTAAGAAAGATATCAGCTGTATAACTAGCAGCCAGCCTCCATTTTCTTCTGTCATCAAACTTCTGTGTAAACATATCGAAAAACGGGTGGGTAGTCCGGCTTCCTGTCTCTTTTTCTGCTCTGTCGTTTGTATATGGGTCTAAGAAGATTAAATGCGCATACACTGCAGTACATTTTACATTATTAATAGGCATAAATATGATATAATCTTACTATTTATTTATCAGACAGTAGGATGAAACTACAGCATGAAAATACATCTCGATGACTGAAATAACGATGTGTTACATACATACATACATACATTACAATTATAACCAAATAAAAGTCACAATAAAGTATAAATTAATCTCAGTGGCATATTATTAAGAATATTCATTTTTATATAGCTGTTTTGAAAACACTTTTTTTTTTAAATCTTAGACTAAATTTAACTATATACATTTAAACTATATAAATTGTATCCATCATTTTTGTTTTTCCACCATTTTTTTCATATAAAACATATAATGCCATTGTAAAAAAAAAAAATTACAACATAATCATTGCAGAACACAAATATACAGACAAATGTAAGGATTTATTGTAGGTATGAAAGGGTTAACCATGAATGAAGAAAATGTGGTTCAGTCTCAAATCAGCTAACAGGAGCCCCTAAAACACCCAGAGAGATCTCAACTGGAGCGACTTCTGGCCCAGTGCAGTCGACCGTAACTGGTTTAAGTGGATCAGCCTTGGGTGAAAATGACAGAGACTATGTCTCTAGATGTTTTACATTCGTTAGAAAGTTGAGTTGCTTTCTTTCCTTTCTTTTCCTTCTTGTTCTCTCCCTGTTTTCTTTCCTCCTACCTCCATAAACCTTGCCTGTCTCTCTGTATCTGATCAGCTAATCCAACTATCTCTCCCTTTTCTCTCTCGTGTTCTCCTCATTAGTGAAAAACCCAGGGAGTAGCGGTCACAGATTCTCATTTATTTTCATTTTCGAAACTTGTGAAGCTTCACTGAGCCTTCAGTTCTACTGCAATCATTCTGATAGAAAAAAAAAAAACACACACACACACACACACACACAAACCAAAATGTGCTCAAACCACATACTCACCATATATCTGTATGCCTGTTTGTATCCACATATTTGGTTTTCTATCCTTGCCCCACATACACACATGACAGCACTCTAGCATAACGCATAGTTGTTTAAACATAACCACTAGGGCTTTGCTTCACCACAATGGCAGGGTTTACAAGCCACTAAATACAGACTACAAATCCCAACATTTATAACAGAGGTTTTACAGGGCTCATAAGTATGGCTTAAGGATGGAAATGTAGTTTTTCATGCCCGAGAGGTACAAATTACTGAAAGGATTAGAAATAACATCTGTCATTACTTCCGGCCTGTGCAGTGCAAGGTGCTCTTCACATACACCCACACAGGAATATAACAAGCAGGACCAATATATGACATGTTGCACTGTTAGTTACACATCTTACAATCGATTACAATTACAGTCACTGAGGCAGTAGTCATCTACAGCAAGTCAATTCATAATAGTGATAAGGTTACTGGCAGAAATCAATAGGCCTTTTGGTATGGAATAGTATATTGTGTCATAGAGTCTTGAGGTGAATATAAAAGCCATATTCTCTGCAGTTTTAGTCTTAACTGTATATTAGTTTTACACACATAGAGTCATAAATCATGTGCCAGATGTGAATGCTTTAAAAGGTCTGTTGAAAACACCCAATCGTGGTAAGAGGATAGCTAACACATGGACAGGAAAGAGTCTTTCACACATACACAGTGTGGTAGGCACGGACAGTACTGTTTGACATATCTTTACTGGAGGCAGGAGATATATAAACGTGGTAGACAACTGTATGTGTGCATGTGTGTGTGTGATGTCAGGAGGCATTGGCTAGAGTCGTTGGGGAGATTCATGGTCCTGTGGGGCATATTTAAAAGCTATTTAGTAAGAGCACACTCAATGAGCTGGAAGCCATAAATCCACTCTTTAAACCAACATGCCCTCCTTCCAGCCAACACAACTGTCCTGTTCCAGTCCACTGCACCACTCCAATACCCCTATACCCCATTACACTCCGATAAACTACATTCTAACACCCGTATACCCAATTACACTCCAATAAAGTACATTCTAACACTGCTATACCCCATTACACTCCAATAACCTACATTCTAACACCCCTCTACTCCATTACACTCAAATAAAATACATTCTAACAATGCTATAACCATATTACATTCCAATAAACTACATTCTAACACCCCTCTACCCCAATACACTCCAATAAACTACATTCTAACACCCCTCTACTCCATTACACTCAAATAAAATACATTCTAACAATGCTATAACCATATTACATTCCAATAAACTACATTCTAACACCCCTCTACCCCAATACACTCCAATAAACTACATTCTAACACCCCTCTACTCCATTACACTCAAATAAACTACATTCTAACAATGCTATAACCATATTACATTCCAATAAACTACATTCTAGCACCCATCTACCCCATTACACTCCAATAAACTACATTCTAACACTCCTATACCTCATTACACTTCATTAAACTACACTCTAACACCCTTATACCCAATTACACGCCATTACACTCCAATAAAGTACATTCTAACACTCCTATACCTCATTACACTTCATTAAACTACACTCTAACACCCTTATACCCAATTACACGCCATTACACTCCAATAAAGTATATTCTAACACCCCTATACCATATTACACTCCAATACACTCCAATAAACTACATTCTAACACCCCTATAGCCCATTACACTCCAATAAACTACATTCTAACACTCCTATACCTCATTACACTTCATTAAACTACACTCTAACACCCTTATACCCAATTACACGCCATTACACTCCAATAAAGTATATTCTAACACCCCTATACCATATTACACTCCAATACACTCCAATAAACTACATTATAACACCCCTGCACCTCATTACACTCCAATAAACTACATTCTAAAAATGCTATAACCATATTACATTCCAATAAACTACATTCTAGCACCCATCTACCCCATTACACTTCAATAAACTACATTCTAACACTGCTATACCCCATTACACTCCAATAACCTACAGTCCAATAAAATACATTCTAACACCCCATACCCCTTTACACTTAAATAAACTACATTCTAAGACCCCTCTACCCAAATACACTCCAATAAACTACATTCTGACACCCCTCTACCCCATTACACTCCAATAAAGTACATTCTAACACTCCTATACCATATTACACTCCAATACACTCCAATAAACTACATTCCAACACCCCTGCACCTCATTACAGTCCAATAAACTACATTCTAACAATGCTATAACCATATTACATTCCAATAAACTACATTCTAGCACCCATCTACCCCATTGCACTTCAATAAACTATATTCTAGCACCCATCTACCCCATTACACTTCAATAAACTACATTCTAACACTCCTATACCTCATTACACTTCATTAAACTACACTCTAACACCCGTATACCCAATTACATGCCAATAAAGCACATTCCAACACTGCTATACCCCATTACACTCCAATAACCTACATTCTAACACCCCTCTACTCCATTACAGTCCAATAAAATACATTCTAACACCCCATACCCCTTTACACTTAAATAAACTACATTCTAAGACCCCTCTACCCAAATACACTCCAATAAACTACATTCTTACACTCCTATGCCCCATTACACTCCAATACATTACAATAACCTACATTCTAACACTGATATACTCCACTACAGTCCAATAACCTACATTCTAACACCCCTATACCCCATTACACTTCAACAAACTACATTCTAAGACCCCTCTACCCAAATACACTCCAACAAACTACATTCTAACACCCTTATACGCCAATACACTCCAATAAACTACATTCCAACACTCCTGTACCCACTTACACTCCAATAAACTTCATTCTAACACTCCTATACCCATTTACACTCCAAAAAAACTACATTCTAATACCCCTATACCCCATTACACTCCAATAACCTATATTCTCTCAGCATATATCCTATTATACTGCTATATGCCATTACACTCTAAACTGCATTCTAACACTTCTATACCTCATTACAATGTCTAATTACATTGCACTGTCTAATGACATTCTAATAAACATTTTCACACCCTATAACCAATTACACACAAATAAACTAACTCAACAAACACAACTGCATTCAAATACACTGCAATAAACTATGTTTAAACACCCAACAACATTCTCCTGCCTCATTAAATCTACTGTAATATTCATACTACTGTAATATTACATACTACATTCTTATAACCCCATTACACCCCACATCCTCATTCCACATACCCCCATATACCATTGTACAACCCATACACAAATCCACATCCACATTCAGCACAACACAATTACTGCTCAATTCTCACATTATAAAAAAATAATAAACAGTGAGAGAAAAATGAGGGAGAGAGGGAGAAAAAGGGAAAAACAAGCTGTGAAGTGGTTGACAACCGCATTGTTGGACTGTCCCATTGTCGACAATGCTCTCATCAGCTTATTCGTCCCTCCCTCCCTCTCTCCCTCTCTCCCCACCACTCTCTCTCTCTCCCCCTCCCTCCCTGCTTCTCCCCTAAATCCCACTGTCTGAGAGACATGCAAACAAAAGCGGAACATGGTTCTGGCAGCAGGGTGAAGCTCAGCCCCCTCCCTCGCTCACTCCCTCCTGCTTTTCCCTCTTCTCTTTTGCAAACCGTCCTTCATGCAAATATTAACGTCACGAAAACATGGGTCTGACTTTGCATGCTTACTATGTGTTACTCAAATGCAGATAAATGAAAACAAATCTAACATTCATGGATACGAATAAAAGCACATGAGAAAAAAAGGCAAAGCAATTTTGTAGTTAAGTGTCCAGGGCCAGCATCTCACAGAGCAGTTGCTTTCAAACCCAGTTTCAGCTGTCCCTTGTAAGTGCACTGCAAGTGCTTTCTTTCCTCTTGGAGCACACACACACACACACACACACATGCTATCCACCTGAAAATCACTCGACATTATGAAGCTCTGATCTCTACTCCTGTCATACATTAATGGTGAGATAGAAAGATACAAGCTGAAAATGTTACATTATGGAAAACAAGGGAGTGTGGCACCGACAAAACACACACACACACACACACACACACATATCCTACAGCAAGTACGAAACCAAGCCGTGTGACTGTGTGTGTTACCTCAGCAGCAGCTCCTCACTGGTCCTCATGGTGATGGGGTTGTTGGTGGTGGAGGAGTAGCGCATGCCATCCACACACACATTAGGCACAAAGCCTCGTTCAGACGAGTGCTCCAACATCACTGTAACTCAACACGCACACACACACGTGCACTGCACTGCGCACACTCACACACACACCCACGATCCTCGCGCTTTCGACTATGTCCGTGTGCACGCTTGTTCCAGTCTCTCTCTTTGCCTTTCTCTTTCTCTTTTGAATCCCGCCAACGTCCTCTCGCTCTCTCGCTCTCTGGTACAGCACTCCCACACACTCACCCAGCCCTCAACCCTAGCTCTCCTCCTCCCCTCCCTCTCTCTTTCACTCTCTCTCCCTCTCTCTGCCACTCTCTCTCCTCCTACCTCCCTCTGTCGGATTCACTCGGCTGTAATAACCCTTTCTGACAGCTCATGTTGTTGTTGTGGGCCAGTGGTAACACTGTATTGCCTGCTGTTGCCCCAGACAACTCGATCCAGCATATGAGAATATTGAGCAAACTGACATTCTAATATATGCCAAGTTAACATCTTAATTATGCCTCTATACAAAGTATTTTAATGTGCATGTCATAATAATAATAATAATAATAATAATAATAATAATACATACATACATAATTATATACTTTTCTATATATTTTGAGCAATCATAATATTTTAACACTGCGACAATGTTACAGTGCTACAGTATTCTAATTTAGTACATGTAATGTGAACTGTGATGAATTTGATACTAGGTCATTCTCTCGTAGCAATCATAATATTTATATCTACACTTTAACATCCTAAAACTGCAAAACTGCAAGAAACTGCAGAATTGCACAATTCAATTCAAAAATTCAAATATGCTACATACTAAAATATAACACTCTTTTTTTTTTTTTTTTACAATTTTTTTTCAGTCTCTTTTACAATTTACAATAGTAATTGAATTTTTTTTAATAATGCCCAAAACTGGAGAAGAGCATTACTTTGTAGATACTTACATCCTAACGTAGCAACATTCTGACATTATAACCCTTGAAAATTGTTCATTTTAATGTTCTAAAATTTAAAGACTGTACATTGTAACAATCGAATATAACATTTTATGGCACTGCTGTAGTTCCCTGTTATACTTGTAGTGGCTGTAGTACGCCTCTTACCAAAACAGGAGAGCTTTATCTTACAGAATGTTTTAAATTAAAAAATTAAAGCTAATCTTATCCTTAACCAATGTCATATCAGATAAGCTTAAACCCTGGAAATATAGTACCGGTTCTGTAGCATTGTAGTATTAGATATTTTTCAGTTCCGCCATACTGCACTGTATGTTCTAATATGGATAGTTAAAAGAAATCAAAATATTTTACATTCTCTAAAAAATAAAGTTGTAATATAAGTAAAATGTAAGTGTCCTAAATTTACTTACTAAATTGCACATTTCCTTGTTGCTGGGGAGGTATCTTTATCTTTTGTACCTTTAATATGTATCTTTCACCTGGAATCGTGCATATGGTGTAACTTTAATAAACAGTTATTATCTGTTTTATATATATCTTAAAGATGTATAAGATAATAAGAATATCTGAACCAGTTACAGCATCAATATGCCATATGCAGTTCTGTCTCTGTTAAGGCAAACTATTAAGCCTCTGTCTTTCTGTTATTAAGTCTAAGTCTCTCTGTCTCTATTAAGGCAAGTCTTTGTTGTTCTTGGCATTTTATATGGTGTAATTAATGATCCCCTTACTCTTGGCCCTTTCCAAGTCAATGTTCTGTTTCAGTCATCCATCCATTCTCTGTACTGCTTAACCTACACAGGGTCATGGGGTAGCCTGGAGCCAAACAATCACGCACACCCATTCACACACTACGGACAATTTGAAAAATTCCAATCAGCCTACAGCGCAAGTGGACTAGGAGAGGGAACCAGAGTACCCAGAGGAAACCCCTGAAGCACGGGGAGAACATGCAAGCTCCGCGCACACAGGGCGAGGCAAAAGCGCTAACCACGAAGCCACCGCGTTCCCCCGTTTCACTCAGTTATTCAGAATGATCCTGGTAGGGCGTATTAATTTTCAGTTTCAATTTCAAGTTGAAATTGAACAAGCCTTAAACAAGTCCAGGTTTAGACTCTTAAAATAAAACAAAATACCACAAGAACAATACAAAGACATTTTTAGAGGAACCAACATGTGAAAGGGAAACCCATCCTCTTTAGCAAGTGAGATTGTAGTAGAAAAGATAGTGTATATTCCAAGAGCAGGACTGATCTTAGCAGAAGGGCTTGGCTCAATCAGTAGCCGCTTTATCCTGGTCAGGGTAACAGTGGATCTGGAGTCTAACCCAGGAACACTGGGTGTAAGGCAAGAATACAACTTGGATGGCACACAGGCATGTTTTTGTAAGGTGGGAGGGAAATAGAAACCAGAAAAAAAAGAAAAAAAATCTTGGTGTAGCATCTTCCTTCCAATCTGATAGAAGATTTTAAAATCACTTTTTTAAAGATGTGGAACTCGATAAGGCAGAACTTCAGCTTTAAACAATATTCTAGCTGTTTCCCTAACTGAATAACTATAGCCCTCATGTTATAGGTCATTTAATTGGAAAGTAGTAAGCATATACCATGATTTATTTCTTCATATTGTTTCATCCATAATTTCACTTACAATAGTTTATCTGGGATATACAGTATTTATTTATGATGTTTCAACTGGTTACTACTTAAACTATAAATGTCAAATCTGCTGTTTTAGTTAACATGCAACATACAATTCTTCTAGTCCAAGCCCTAATAATGCAGTATTTTATGGTATTATTATAACAGTCCACAAATTATCACTCTTGTGCATAACCATTGTGGCCTGTCTAAAATCCTTAGTAATGAAGCAGGACTTGCTTCCGAGAAATCCATGAGGTATTACTACTTCTAACAGAGGAAATCAGAAACAAGATGAATCTTAACATCCTGGGGAGGAGAGCTGTGTCTGTTTCGATCACCTAGCAATGAAAGTGAATGAGCAGGGGCGCATTGCAAAAAGCATATCATTACACGATAATAATCTCCACTGTCATTGCTCTTTCTCTGCACCATCTGTTTCTCACCTCCCACTTTTCTTTTTCTGCACTTATCCTATACCTCCTTCTTTGAAAAGCCTCTTACTCAGGCTCTTCCGAATGTCTCTCAGGGCACCTTTTTTTTAAAGGTATGTATATATGTATTTTTTTTTGTATGTATGTATGTATGTATTTCTATGCTTTATGAATGTTTCATTGTCAGAAGTGGTTTCAGGCCAGCGATTCATTATGGAAGAAAATGTAAAGCAGCAGCCTACAGATGACTCCCAGGTCATTTACAGTGGATAATGGATAAAGTCATTTCCTTTCCAAAACATCTGCTATCATGTAGAATTAAGAGACACCTAGCTTGAGTTTAACGTGAGCAATACGCATTAGGATCAAAGCCAGAGAAACACAAGAACTAGAAACAAGGAACTTGCCAACACATGGACAACGGCTCATGTTGCAACATGTTTGCATAACTTTGCATAAAACTTTCCTGAATGCTACTATTGGATAGATAGTAGATAGTAGATAGACCTGTGAAGAAAAAAAACACTGCTATAGCAGAATGCTGCACCTGCTTTATTGATTATTGATTAAAAAAAAAAAAAAAAAAAAAAAACCTAACAGCCTGGACACCGTAATCTGCTTGTCCTGGGCTAATTATTAGTTCACCCCTGGGAAATAACACTCGGCACAAGATAAGATTTGGCAGACAGCACATGCTAAACATATGTGACCTCTAGCAATATGCTATAGATAATGTAGCTGACTCCAGGCTTTGTTTTATTGAAGTAATCTGTATGTTACATTTGTAAACCAACTTACCTCTCTCAGCCATTTATCACTGACATACACTCGCACTGCATTATGGTTAATCCTCATATGAGAAAAGCTTTAGGTATGACTAGAAAGTTTTGAAAGTTAATAATAATAATAATAATAATAATAATAATAATAAAAAGAAGAAGAAGAAAAAAGTGTTTTTTTCTCAGTCTGCAGATTCACTGATGCAATATTAATTATCTAATTATTTCAACAATCTTACCCTACATAAAAATAACATGAGTTCCTTGAGTTAATTTGGTGATGAAATTATACCACTTCCAGCCATATTTTATCTCTTTTGCAGTAAAAAAAAAAAAGAAGAATAGTTTTAAAATAAGGCTCCAAAACAAGCACCGGCGTCTTGTCGAGGGGAAAAGATTTATAGGGTTTGCTTTATGGCCAAGGATTATTTTACGAAAGTTTACAGAGAGCAAACTGATTTAGGACAAGACCTCCTACGAGCCCATGCAAACAGTGTCGTTTCCATAACACTTTATTTGGACAGACTAATGTAGACAATCTATAAAACATCTACAGACTGTTATGACGCAGCCTATCAACTGATTCTCAACAACAACGGTTTCATCAACATGTCATAAAATAGAGCAGGGACGCGTACATTACGGACAAGTTCGATAATCTATACATGATCTACTAAACATCAAGAGCTATAAACACTGGACTATCCAAGTAATGTGTTACTGGTGTTTCTAGTGGTTTAACTTCAACTTATAGTGACCTTAGCTATTCATTCTCTAGCGAAAAAAACAAACAAACAAAAAAAAAATTATATTACTAACTTTATGCTCTCTGGTTTCTGGTTTAAATATATTTTATTGTATAGTATATGACATAAAAAAAAGAATGAAAAGAGTGTGTGAAGCAGATTATTCTGTGTGAAACATGTGAGCAAGCGTCAGTGGTACACCACATCAACTCACATCAATCTCTCTCTCTCTCTCTCTCTCTCTCTCTCTCTCTCTCTAAAATGAAAGCTTGTCTGAGGGAATGTAATGGCTGTCTAGAACCAGCCCCTTGGAGTGGCAGGCATATGGGCACAGCTGGACAGGAGAGCTGGCAAAGAAAGGAAATGCCACGTTTATTACCGATCAATTTTAATTCGAGACGCTTTAAACGTTGGGAGATCTGAGGAGTTGTGGGCTGATCCATTGTTACATTGTTCATTATTTTTGTGCATATGGGAATCGAGAGGCATGGAGAGCAAGCTAAATGAGAGAGATGGAGTGACAGAAAATAAAAAAAACCTTGCTGACAGGCATTAAGCAGCACTGTGCCAGCCACTGATTTCTTGTGATCTCCAGCAAGAACACTCGATTAGTCACGTCTGAGCCGAGGGAGCACAGAGGCCATTATGAGTCATTAAAAGCTTTATTCACCATTAGCAGGAAGAGAAGAGAAGAGAAGAGAAGAGAAGAGAAGAGAAGAGAAGAGAAGAGAAGAGAAGAGAAGAGAGACTGGCAGTGTATGCCTTGGAGTAACATACACCACACAAAAATAACCTTAGACGATCTTTCCCTCCATCCCTCCCTCTCTCTCTTTTCACATCCTTCTCTCCACTCTCCTATATTCTTTTTATGTCTCCCAGGTTTACTGCTCATTCAACCCCCCATGAAGATAGACAGAAGGAGAGACAGACAGACAGGTAGGTAGGTAGGTAGGTAGATAGATAGATAGATAGATAGATAGATAGATAGAACCTCCAGCTACACACAGATACACATGAAAGCTGATTCATCTTATCTACATCTTATCTCATGTGTCTCCTCACTGTACCCCAATCCTCTTTCATCCCGACTATGTGAAGCCTCTCTCTCTCTCTCTCTCTCTCTCTCTCTCTCTCTCTCTCGCTCTCTCCCTGCTGAAGGCTGAAGTCATGCACCAAAACAGATAAATAATTTAGGCAAAAGAAAAAGCATTGACACAGCAGTTTGGGCTTGAAAGCGGGAGGCATAAAACTTGCATCAGCTACACACTTTCACAATCGGACCATCAGTTAAGAATTAATCACATCTTTAACATGCATGTGCTCATACACACACACATACACACACACACACACACACACACGCACACACACACACACACAGAGGACAGGGAGCTCTACAACCCCATGAGAGTCCTGTATTGATGTGTGAGGTTAGGAGATGATGTGATAGGCTTTAAAATACAGCTGCTTTTGCATATACATCCCAATCTATAACAGTTAATTAAAGCCTCGAGGACTTCGGGGGATTTGATCACCATTGCCACATGTACACATTTGTTTTTTAACAGTGCAACAAAGCAGTGTTGCGTTCAGCATATATTCCACAATTCACAACATTAGGCATAAATACGAATGACTGTAATCTGAATGCTTTACTACTATACCACCTAGCAACATCAAGACCATCATTGCAAAATGCATTATTATGCTATATTCGAGTGATATAAAATATTTCTTAATATTCAGTATTAGAATCAGTATTAAAACACATTTTCCTAAATAATTATTTCAACAAGGTCTTGTATTAATACATACACTCACCAGCCACTTTATCTGCCACATCAATACACCTGCTCATTCATGCAATTATCCAATCAGCCAATCCTGTGGCAGCAGTGCAACGCATAAAATCATTCGGATACAGATCGAGAGCTTCAGTTCACATCGAACATCAAAATGAGCAAAAATGTGATCTCAGTGACTTATGGCACTGTTGGGCTAGTTTGAGTATTTCAGAAACAGCTGATCTCCTGTTTTTTTCTAGAGTGGTGCCTAAAACCAAAACCATCCAGTTCTGTGGGTGGAAACGCCTTGTTGATGAGAGAGGTAGGAGGAGAATGGCCAGACCGGTAGAAGCTCACAGGACGGCTATGGCAATTCAAATTACAACCGTTGCTGTCTGAGACGCATCAGGATGCATCACCATTCACACCACAAATGTAACGTAGCCCGTATGTCCTAGATGTGTCCCAGACCACCTTGCAAAATGGTCTGAGTGACTGGATCACAGTCCACTCCTGTATTTTGCACGGTCTAATTGTGATCTGATCACCAAAGATGGATGTTGATACCAAAGCTGAAAGGGGCCAGTGTAGCTGTAGTACATAAAAATTAACAAATTATCATGCAGCTGAACGTAGTAAGGTTACAGGGACAGCCATCTTGAACAACAGAAATTGTTCATTATTATTAAATTTTTCATATTCGCAATACTAGTACTAGTAGCCATCATAGTACCCATCTCCCAAAGTTTGAAGGTGTTATTGTAGCAGAAATTGGGAAGTTATAGCAGATGATAATACAGTTGCACTTGTAAATACTGCATATAATATACTATTTTACAAAATCATTTATTTGAAATAGAGATTACACCACTCACGAATATATTATGTACAGTATATGGTAAAGAACAGAGTGCCAAATGAGCATCTCTCTCTCTCTCTCCATCTCTCTCTCTCTATCTCTTTTGCTCTCGCTCTCTCTCTCTCTCTCTCACTGTATTTGCAGACTGTCTACTCTGAAATGGCTCAAAAGATAAGATGTAGAAATCAATATTAGCAGTTTATAGCATATCGCTCCAGGTCTGGCAATATAAGCGCATGAAGGCACACACACACACACACACACACACACACACACACACACACACACACACACACAAATCATGTGGATTTCTGTGATGTGTGTAATGGCTCCAGCCAGCTTTTTAAACGGTGGCGTTTTTGATAGCATAGCGACTGCTTGATGCATGTAACACCATGGCTCATTCATACACTTAAGGGCTTCTGATTAGTGCTATCAGTTAAAACGCTAAAGCTTCTTATCACCAATAATGATATAATTAACTGAATGTTAGCTTTGATATACACTATATTACCAAAAGTATTCGGTCACCCATCCAAATGATCAGAATCAGGTGTCCTAATCACTTGGCC
>CM075020.1:12124561-12138317 GCA_037576675.1 Pangasius sanitwongsei | reverse complement strand
GTGTGTGTGATGTATGCTGTGTGTATATGATGTATGCTGTGTATATGTGATGTATGCTGTGTGATGTATGCTGTGTGTCTGTGATGTATGCTGTGTGTGTGTGATGTATGCTGTGTGATGTGATGTTTGCTGTGTGTGTGTGATGTATGCTGTGTGTATATGATGTATGCTGTGTATATGTGATGTATGCTGTGTGATGTATGCTGTGTGTCTGTGATGTATGCTGTGTGTGTGTGATGTATGCTGTGTGATGTGATGTTTGCTGTGTGTGTGTGATGTATGCTGTGTGTATATGATGTATGCTGTGTATATGTGATGTATGCTGTGTGATGTATGCTGTGTGATGTATGCTGTGTGTGTGTGATGTATGCTGTGTGTATGTGATGTATGCTGTGTATATGTGATGTATGCTGTGCGTGTGTAATGTATGCTGTGTGTGTGTAATGTATGCTGTGTGATGTGATGTATGCTGTGTGTATGTGATGTATGCTGTGTGATGTGATGTTTGCTGTGTGTGTGTGTGATGTATGCTGTGTATACGATGTATGCTGTGTGTATGTGATGTATGCTGTGTATGTGATGTATGCTGTGTATGTGATGTATGCTGTGTGTGTGTAATGTATGCTGTGTGTATGTGATGTACGCTGTGTGATGTGATGTATGCTGTGTGTATGTGATGTATGCTGTGTGTATGTGATGTATGCTGTGTGATGTATGCTGTGTGTATGTGATGTATGCTGTGTGTGTGTGATGTATGCTGTGTGTCTGTGATGTATGCTGTGTGTGTGTGATGTATGCTGTGTATATGTGATGTATGCTGTGTGTGTGTGTAATGTATGCTGTGTGTCTGTGATGTATGCTGTGTGTATATGATGTATGCTGTGTGTATGTGATGTATGCTGTGTGTATATGATGTATGCTGTGTGTATGTGATGTATGCTGTGTGTATGTGATGTACGCTGTGTATATGTGATGTACACTGTGTGTATGTGATGTACGCTGTGTGTGTGTGATGTACGCTGTGTGTGTGTGATGTACGCTGTGTGTATGTGATGTATGCTGTGTGATGTATGCTGTGTGTATGTGATGTACGCTGTGTGTATGTGATGTACGCTGTGTGTATGTGATGTATGCTGTGTGTATGTGATGTATGCTGTGTGATGTATGCTGTGTGTATGTGATGTACGCTGTGTGTATGTGATGTACGCTGTGTGTATGTGATGTATGCTGTGTGTCTGTTATGTATGCTGTGCGTATGTGATGTTAGAGGGCAAGTAGTGTTTCAGTGGTTTAGCTCCTGTTAGATACGTAGCTGTTTTTTGTAAGCAATATGCAGCATTAAGAAAATAGCGAGTCAAAAGCTTAATAATTAATAAATTAATGAATAATTAATACATAATTAATTAACAATAATTAAATAAACTAGGCTAAAAAAAATAAGGAATAACACGCAACGAATCGTAGAGTTATAAGAAAATTATACATGCTGGGATGGTGTGATATGGGCTGATGCAAACGAAAAAAATATACCCTGAATTCCAAAGTGTGTTATTCTTTTTATACCACAGAAATTTGGCGATTACAATGTACTGTATAATTTTTTAATCAACAATATGCACTTTTGAACAATTTATAGTTAGATTTAATGTTGTGGAACATCCACGAGACAAGTTAGTTCCTATTGTCTGTCCTTCTCTCTCTCTCCCTAACTCACTCTCTCTCTCTCTTTTATTCTCTCTCTCACACACACACACACACGCACGTACGCACTCACTCCCAAAACACGCAGACAGTGTACACTCTTCTGTCCTGGGAAACTCTGCATAAATATTAAATAAATGTCTTATAACAAAAAAATTAGATGAATTAAATAGATTCATTTTTCATGTTCCAGATGTTCTCATTCAAATTTTCGGCCTCATCTGCCACCCATATTTTAATATTATTCAGATTGACTGAATAATTAGGTTATTTTTGAGAGGACCTCTAGCTGGTGTTCTGACATATATATTGGTTTGCCAAATATGGTATAATACTTACATTAGTCTGATGTTATCATCTGCTTATCACTAAAACTAACCAATGTGACGTGAAATGATGCGTTTCAGTAAAGAGCGTGCTTGTAAACAAAAACACAGCTGTCATGGCAAAATCACCAAACTGTGGCCAAATCAAAACCTGCCTGCAGGCCTCAATGGCTTCACATAGCTAGCACACACACGCGTGCACACACACACGCGTGCACACGCACACACACACAGCTCTACCACGACACCTGCTTCCTGTTTACTGTTGAAATGTTCCGATTTTTGTTATTTTTTTTGTCATTTTGTCATTTTTCTGCCAGCAGACAGACAGTCCCAGTGTTTTTTCCCCAGTGTCTCACTTCTAAATTATATCACTGACACTCTCTCTCTCTCTCTCTTTCTGTGTATATACTGTATATCTCCCACTCTATCTGTCTCATCAGTTCGAATGAAAAGATTGCACTGGATGCAGGTGGGCTGTCAAACTGACATGCATGTTTGGAAAAGCTCATCCACTCTCTCTCTCTCTCTGTCTGTGTGTGTGTGAGTGTGTGTGTGTGCCGTCAGGATACTTTCGCTGTCAGAGCAGGTTGTTCCAAAATAGCAGCAAAGTCCTCCTACACTCAATTACTGGTTACCCATAATTCCACTATTCTGGTGAAGTGTGGAGAGAAGAAGAGACAGTATGGTCAAGGCGAATAGGAGTGTTTGAGGATAGATAGATCACAATGGACCTGTCTGGATTGGTGTGTGTGTGTGTGTGTGTGTGTGTGTGTGTGTGTCTGTGTTTAAAAAGTAGTCTAGTCTAGAAGTAAGAAAATATTGTAGACAGAAAGACAAAGAGAAGGAGGTATGAGAGATAAGGTCCTTTATCGGCACTGAAGGCAAATGGTCAATATCGTCATCTCTCTCTCTCTCTCTCTCTCTTCCGTTGTGTTCTAATCAAAATTTGTTGTTTCTTGGTTTGGGCAGCTTTTTGGGCAGTATTGCATGCTCCGGGGAAATAAAGGGTGCCTAATTCAGATAGGCCCTATGAGCGCCTTGTTTTTGGCTGAATTCTTTGAGGCATCCTTTTTTGTGTCTTTATGACAATCCCATAATCCTCTGCAATTCAATGAAAGTTTTAAACATGGAGGACCAAACTCACTCTAACTGATGAGTATGTTCTTAAATGTAACTGCTTGTCTTGTATCTGCTAACAGTCATATTCATAACGCCACAGTCACAAAGGGACTTCACACTCACTGAACCTTTATTAGCTGCTAACTTGCAAATCCGAAAAAATGTTGCATTTGCAGTGCAGTGAAGGTTATATGACCCTGATGTTCTCAGTTAAAAAGCCACCCAGTGAAACAGGAACCTTCAGACGTGGCTACTATGCAGCTGCACCCAAAAATAGAGTAGAATAGATCTAATGTTTCTTTCTATCACATCCCTCCTTTTTTGTTAGTCGACTCATTACACACACACACACGCACACACACAATGATGCAGCAGGGCTATTACTCATATCAGACTCCAGCCAGCATCTTCAATTAAAAACCTGTAAGAATTTAATATCAAACTCTAAATTTAGTCTGACATGCTGTGAAAGTAATATTCACTATTTATTTATTTATTTATTTATTTGTGTATGAGTGTGTGTGTGCTTGTGTGTGTTAGTACTTGATGTCCTGTGATTGAAGCAATAACTAATCACTGCATGTAGTGTCTTGTGTGTGTGTGTGTTTTACTGGAGATAAAAAACAAAACAAATTCTAGAATCTTCCTAAATCTTGCCATTTCATGAGATATAATTTGGTTTACTCTGTGTGTATGTTTGTGCATTTATGTGTATGTGTGATGTGAGTGTGTGTGTATGTGTGTGGTCGGGCTTCACGTTGCTCATACAAATTTGTCACGCCAGCCACAAAGATGCTCAGACTCACAGAATGACAACTGTTCTGCCACTGCTGTGAGTTAAGCACAGGAGTTTAACATTTGAGTTGCACATACACACACACACACCCACACACAAACACACACACAAACGCACACACACACAGAGTGGTTAGAATCCACACCACTTAGCTCGGGAACATTAATACCCCATTAGCATGGCCACATTAAACTGCACTGCCATCTAGTGAGTCCACTGAGGCCATGAATATTCATCAGGTGGGAGGGACCATCACACTGAGAAAATACCCCAGCTCAGCTGAACCCTGTGCTCTGATGTGTAATTAAACACATCATTCAGATGGAACCATTTAGAGGTTAGATGCATGGACAGAAATCAATATCACATTAATACGTGATGCTCCACTTTTCTAAGACTACTGAGCATATCATCTGTATTTTATTAACAATGACTCTATTGACTGAGCTTCAAGGTGCAGCTCATCCACAGAGCTCCCTAATCCACTTTAGACTGGGCCTCATGGTGCAGCTCATCCACAGAGCTTTATAAACCAACTTTAGACTGGGCCTCAGGGTGCAGCTAGTCCACAAGTCTCTCTAACCCACTCTAGACTAGGTCTCAGGGCGCAGCTCATCCACATGACTCCATAACCTACTTTAGACTAAGCCTCAGGGTGCAGCTTGTCCACAAAGCTCTCTAACTAACTTTAAACTGGGTCTCACAGTACAGCTCATCCACAGAGCTCCCCAAACTACTTTAGATTGCACTGCATGGTACAGTTCATCCACAGGACTCCCAAAACCACTGTAGACTGGGTCTCATGGTGCAGCTCATCCAGAGGGCTCCCAAACCTACTTTAGACCGGGCCTCACGGCACAGCTTGTCCACAGAGCTCTGTAGCATGCTTTGGATTGCACTGCATGGTGCATTTCATCCTCAGAGCTCCCTAATATACACTTTAGAATGAGCCAGGTGGTGCAGCTTGTCCAGAGGGCCCCCTAACACACTTTAGATTGAGCTCATGGTGCAGCTCATCCACAAGACCCCCTAACCCACTTTAGATTTGGCTATAAGGTGCAGCTCATTCTCAGGGCTCCCTAACCTACTTTAGACTGGGTCTCAGAGCGCAGCTTGTCCACAAGGCTCCCTAACCCACTTTAGACTAGGCCTCATGGTGCAGCCCATCCACAGAGTTTTCTAAACCCACTTTAGATTGGGCCTCATGGTGCAGCTTGTTCACAGGGCTCCCTAACCCATTTTAGACTGGCCTCACACTGCAGCTGATATAGAGCACTGCCTAACCCACATTCTTGCCATGAAAGATGAGCTAATGGCTGTGTACAATCCACTGAGGTGAAGAAAAAACACCAACTGATTTGTGTCTAATGTCACTGCGCAGTGGGTATGTTATTCCTGGCTTGAGGGCATGATGCCGTGGGCTTTCTGAAACTCTGAATACTCTGCATGAGCACCTTTTTGAAAATGGTGACACAGAGGAAAGAGGGAGAGATGGGAAGGAAAGAAGAGTGAGAGAGAAAGAAAAGACTCAGACATGCCACTTTTAAAAGGCTCAAATGAAATCACATTTAAATGTAATAGAAATGTTCAGGGTTTAGCCTGCATTCACACAAGGCAACAAATGGTTAGGAGTTGTTCATTTTTAATAGAAGTTGGCGAGTTACAGTGGGGCCAGACAGCAGGTGAATTTGATTAGTGCAGTGACATCTTGTAAAGGACTGTAAAGATAACCAAGTTAGCCTAAGTCACCATGCATGTGTTGTGCTGTTGTCAAGCAGAGTGTTAATTACAAAGAAGTATTTTAACCTGCTTGGGAATATTTGCCCCTCTGAGCATTTGAGTTTTGCTATACACATCTGTCTATACAAAGAATGATCATACATGGAAAAACAGTCAATGCATTAACAGTAAAACCATGGCAACCAGGAGTAAACTTGAATACTAGACTATTAGCTACCAATGCATGGATTGTAGTGATTATTTTCTCTTGCTGCTTCCTTTCACCATAGCGTGTAGATTTAAAACCACTTTAGAGTATTCAGAACATACTGAACCAATTTCATGATAACTGCAAGGCTTCAGAACATATATTTTCAAAGATCCTTGCTAATTTAACTTCTCCATATTTCCAACGCTACATCATCAGCTTGTGATGTTCCAAAGAGTAAAAATGCATCTTTAGAAATTAACTTAATCTTAAGAAAGTCTTCTCTTGCATTTTAAACATTTCTCGTAGTCATAGCGTGAGGTGTTAAACACTCCACCAGCTTATTACTCATTGTTCAGTGACTTTGGTTTCTGGACTATGGTATTTAACGCAGATTTATTTCCTACAGCCATCACTGTCCAAAGTAACTTTTACTGTTGACTGACATGCCAGCCTTTTATTAGATTTTTCTATTAATTGGCAGTTTAAGAAAAATGGTGAGATAGAGAAGAACAAAGAGAAAAGGTGAGAAAAACAGAAAAAAACAGAAAAACCATAGAGTAGAGGAAGACTTTAACATGTTGGATCATTAGGTTTTACTAAAACTATTAAAAGCTGATATATTTAATACAAAATCCACATTTTGTTCTTTAATCCATTAACCCCCCCACCCCGGAATATAAATACTACTTATTGGCTTGCCTGAGAAGTGCTGAGAAGGAAGAATGAGAGCAGGACTGACAGAAAGAGTTTGACACATCAGACCCCTACAGTTGAAATAATTAAATCTTATACATTTAATAAATGTAGTTTTTATTCTATCTCTCCTTCTCCCTCTCTCCGGGGTATAAATAGCTGTGATTGGCAGGTCTGCTCCGGATGGTAATTAGCATAGTTGCCGGGGTGAAGGGGGCGGTTCCGTGTCTGTGGTGATAATGAGAGCAGTTCCCACGCGGCGGCCATGACGGTTCTGTAACTGCTCGGCCGGACCAGCATTCGGGTTCCGTAATTACGGCCTGTTCTCTCTTTGAGAACATAATCGCCACAGAAAGATGCAATTAGCTGACAGGCGACTCGCCCCACCACTCCTCACCCAACCCTGGGGTTACGGTGCCGAGAAATAAGAGAGACAGGGAGAAATAATAGCTCCGAGTCAGCCTTTTGACGGAAGGAGGATTACACACACACACACACACACACACACAGACTTTTATCCTTTCTTATTTTATTCTCCCTTTGTTTCTTTGAAATCAGAAAGGAAGTAATTAACTATGCAAATGGTGCTGACGCTGGTGGTTATAATTGTACACACACACACACACACACACACACACAGTTTCAAACAGAACAATAATCGGATCAACCCTTCACATCTTTGTGTGTGTGTTTGTGTGGAATTAAGGGTGATATATTCGCTAATGATTTTTGCAAATATACAACAGCACACTTATCCTGTCTCCTTCTCTCCCATTTTCTTTCTCTTGTTTCTCTCTCTCTCACTTCTCTTTCCCTCTCTCAGTGTCTTTTTTTCACTCTCGTCACAGCTCTCTCTTCTCTCTTTTGCTGGTTCTCACTATCTCTCCTATTACTCTGTCATTTGCTCTCTATTTTTATCTCTCTCTCCCCTCTGTCTATTCTTCTCTCTGTCTCTCATGCTCTCTCAGACTCTTCACTGCATTCTCTTTCTCTTTTTCTTTGTCTCTTTCAGTCTCTCTTTCCTCTTCTCATTGCTCCCTCTCTTTATCTCACTCTTTCTTTATCTCTTTTTCACTCTCTGCTGCTTTTTCTCTCTCTACCACCCTATTCCCATTTTTTTCAGATAGGCTTGATGTAATCTCAGCCTGCATCCTTTAGCACCTAATCTGCATATGCACTTGTTTTCTCCTGCTGCTGCTTCCCTCATAGAATACACATGTGCACGCACACACACACACACACACACACACACACACAGAGAGAGAGAGAGAAAGAGAGAGAGAGAGAGCTGGATTACAAGCATGGGCCCCACACTGAGGGATAAAAGTTCTGTCTTGCTTCCACATGTTTCTCACAAGAGTTGCCTGTCAGTCAGTTGGTTGCCAGCGGTAACCTGCAGCAGGCTGCCGTGGCGACGGCACTCTCCTCATGAGCTATGGCACTTTGGTGTTAACAGAATCCCGAATGAGGCAGAGATGTTTCTATTTCAGGAACCACCGTTTATTAAAGAGGTCCCACCCACTCTCACTTCCCCCTCCACTCTATCTCACTTCTGTCTCTCTCCATCTCTCTCTCCATTTCTCTCGACCTCTATCTTTCACCAGTCCTGTCTTTCTCTACCTCTGCCTTGTCTCCCTGTCTCCATCTCTCCATTGTTCTCTGTCCTTCTTTCTCTGCCTCCTCTCCTAGCTCTCTAAACCCCTCTCCCTCTCTCTCTCTCTCTCTCTCTCTCGTCTCTTTATGCCTCTCTTCCTGTTGCTCTCTATCCCTTATCTTTCTGCCACATTTGTCACTTTTTCCCCTTCCATCTCTCCATCATCATCTCTCCACTGCTGATCCACCATATTAAATGTGTTTGAACAAACAAGGGCCAAACAAACAAGCCTAACATAGTGTGTCAGGTCTGAAGTAATCTAATGCACAGTGTGAACACAACCATGTATCAGCCATGTCTGCATGTCAGCCATGTTTGTGTGTGTGTGTGGTGTCTGAATTCAAACACCTATGTGCATGAGAGCAAAAATAACATCATCACTTCTTATTGTTTCTATTATGAATTTACAAGGAAAAAGTACAGCATGTTAAGAGGAAGAGAGAGGCATAGATAGATAGAATAAGACATCGAGAGAGAGAGAGAGAGAGAGAGAGAGAGTCCTCCTACCTTTGTATGCTCCCAGAGAGATCACTGGCATCCTGTCTGTGGTGGAAAGAGAGAGAGAGAAAGCAAGATTAGTGAAAGTTCTTGTATGTGTTATTCTCATGGGTCTGGTAAATATAGATGTGCTTATTTGTATATGTGTGTGTGTGTGTGCGCGTGAGGTGATATCATGCATGGCCCTGCCTGCAAGTGCTTACTGCGTACTTCACACAGACACACACTCACACACTCACATATGTACACACATGCATGGGCACAAGATCTGCTCACACACATTACTTCCTCTTACACATGTCACAGAGGGAGGGAGAACAGACACACGGAGTGTGGTGGAGAGATGATAAGAAGAGAGATGTAAACAGAGAAAAAGAGATGGCGAGGCAGAAAAAGAGAGAAACTAATAGAAATAAACAGAAAGAGATGGAGAGAAAGGAGGTACGGAGAGAGGTACGCCTCCCCTGCCCTTTTCCCATTCCCAGCATTAATGACATCACTATCTATATCTAGAGCAGAATCCAAGAGTATAACTACTTTGGGTTTACTCGCTACAAAATAATAATTCTGATATATCACCACAACCGTAATTAGCACATTACAAATCTGTGGAGTTTAGATGGGCCTCAGTGTGTCTGTGTGTGTGAGAGAGAGAGTGTGTGTGTGTGTGTGTGTGTGTGTCAGTATGTACACTGTATTCCATGTAAGAGCAAATCAAGCATAAAGGAAGTAGAAGAAAAATCTGCCATTGTTCCTTAAACCCAATCCAATTAGTCTAAAAAAGAACATAGGCACAGCTTACTTTAAAGAAAACACACACAGAAAAGAAGGTGAAGAGAGAGAGAGAGAGAGAGAGAGTGCATGTTCTCAAAGAACAAATCAATCGGCACCAGTTCACACTGGCCAACTCTGTGCGTCACTTAGCACGGCAACTGAACATGAGCTCTCGCTACGAGCTCTCCCTCTCAGTCTAACACACACAACACCATTAACCATGTGTGTGTGTGTGTGTGTGTGTGTGTGTACTTGCTGCTGCATGTTAATAAATTGGCCCCTAGTCGAAAACTCAGAGTGCGCACCGCTGCAGTTCTGACAGCACCCAGAGAAAAAAATGGCCACACGCCATCTATTCTGTTCGCTTATTAATAATGAGCTCTTCTCCTTTTTTTCTCTCCTGATGAAACGAGAGAGATGAAAAACGATGGCATATGCCGTGTCTGGCGCACACGCACACAGAGTCCACACGCAGCCGGGACTTGCTTTTGCATTTCAAAGAGGCGCAGCAAGACCAGTGGCCACTGTCAGCCTAATACAGACACCAACAACAAGGGCTGAGGAATAATGAAGGGAACACATACACACACACACACTGGTGCATTTACAAGCACTCACACCCAAAGGTGAGAAATGACAGCGTGACCACAACAGGCATATTAATGTATCACAGTACAGTCTAAAAGACACAGCCCACATATATGTAATAACACACAATGTAAATACACAAAAATACACATGATTAGAGAATAGATAGGCCTAAACATGCCCTAGCTAGGCAACAGAGTGTGCACTACGGAGACAGTAACAACTAATTTGATAGTAAATTGCCTACCAGAGATCACACATATGCACACACTAATGATACCCGCGCACACACACACACACACACACATACAAAACCAGAGGTGTGGAAAGACATAGTGACAACTTGCCAGCATCATAAGGGATTGTGTCTTTTGCTACATTAGTGTCTCAATAACACACACACACACACAAAGTACACTGTTGGGCTGTCAGCAAGGAGACTGATGGTGTGAACAGCTCACTGTTCCACCCATTGTCCCAGTGCCTGATCAACCCGCAGTCCGACACACAATTCAGCTAATTCAGTTAATTTATACGAGCTAACTGTGGCTAACGGGGCAGAACTAATTGCCATTTGGAGTTAAACTTCAGCATCTGCTGAGGGACACTTCACCGAGCAAGTGCTACATTCTCTGCTCGTTTCTTAATGTAGCTGAAAACACTCTTCTCAGTTCGTAAGGAAAGTGCCTCATCAAAATAATGCAGGATGCTAGACACTAAAGAAATGTCTTTCTCTCTATGGTACTTTTCTCTTTTCCACATCAGCTGTCATTATCGTTTTCTCAGAAATGGAACCATCTGTGTGTCGGTATCGCTTTTCGTCTTTTAGCTCTCCCTCATCAACACACACAGACACACACACAGCATAAATATTAGGTCATGCTGCATTTATCCTATGCACATCATGGTTTATCTACCAGATTTGAGTTGTTCTGACATGATGTGTACAGAATATTATCATCATTTTCAACCGGTCACTTGAAATTTACAGCAAGATATGAGTTTTTTCAGTCGTTTGAGTCTTTTTAGTGAGTCACTCCAAACACTAGCCTGCTAACTCTACCACTATGTGTCTCTTACTTCTTCACTTTCAGTGAGTGCTAACTGCTAAGTGCATTATTCATAGTGGATCCCAGGAACACTGCGAGCAGGACGGAAATACACCCTAGATTAGATGCTAGCCTAGTGCAGTGCTATCAAGCTACAAATTATTCAAGCTAACAGTAACCACTGCTAAAAGCAGAAGATTAAATTAGCTAGCTCACAAAGCAGGAGTACAAACAATATGTGTGAGTGAGCAAAGCTATCAAGCTAACAGCAGCTACTGCAACATGCTAAACTGTGCTGATAAGAATGTTTTTTAGTAACATCACTATGACTTTATCACTTTATAAAACATTAGCTAGTTAGCAGAAGAGGACACAACAAACTATAAATATGAGTGTAGCACTCTAAACACACTAAAACCTAACCTGCTAGCCCGTGCTAGTTGTAAAACTACCATTGTAAAATGATTAGCCAGAATTTTTCCACTCACCAAGACATCAAGCTGTGTATAACAGCTGTAAAATGCCAAAAAGCTGTGTCTAAAAGCTAGGATTTTTTTTTGTAACGTGATTGTGCTGATGGCACACACTGACGTTTATCAATAGACATAACAGTAGCTAGCAGGCAGAGTGGTCTAGATAATACAACCCATCAGAACAAGGTTTCAATGTCAGGACAAGGTTAGAATGTTGGATAAATTATGGTGGTCACAGCATCATTTAACATGATCTAATGCACACTGTTAAACTGTTTATCAGTTCCTAATTTAGTGATAAAGAAATCAATTAGACAGCAATTAGTCCAACCCAAGAAATCCTTCTAATGCCTTCATAGGTAGAATACAGGCTTAAAAACAACAACAGAAAAAGAAAAAAAAAAACTTGTCTAAAAGCACATGTATTTATTAACTTTATCACATTTTTCTTGGCTTTTGCCTAGTTTAATCCAGAAGATTTGTGGTTTCCATGTGGTTTTCCATCATGAACAGGGAAAAAAAAAATATATATATATATATATATAATAAAAAAAAAGTTGTGCTTCCTTGGCCAGAACCATTGGCTGTTGAACATGGTGAAGAGCACTTGGATCCAGTTTAGATTAAGTTACGATTTGTGGCTTGTGTGTGTGTGTGTGTGTCTGTGTGTGTGTGCGTGTGTGTGAAGTGCCAAGGCTGAGGTCATTCCAGCTGTGCAGTGTGTGTGACTGAGTGTGTGTGATTTGATCAGGCCAAACTAAAGCTGATACTCCCACAGCTCTTGCTCAATCTCCCAAACTGTGTGTGAGTTGAGTACAGGTGTGGTACTGGAAACATGAACAAACTGAGTTTAATCTGAAGTCATTGTTGGATCTGCACACTGGACCACCAAGTGCACTGTGAACTAGGGAACTTTGTGTAACCTCACCACCATTTTACTGCATGAAAGCCTAGAGGAGTTAAAATAAGACAACACAATGAGTAATTTAATATGAGATCAATCAGAGACACAGGAAGCAGAAGGGCAGCACTTCCTTTCAGGATTATATACTTAACTGTTCTAGAAGAAGAATAAAAGATCTTCCATATAAAAAAAAAAAACAAACTTTTACTATATTGCAATAATATTAATATACCAGTGCTGTGTAGACCTAAATATGCTTGTTGTAGTTTGTATTTCATTTATACAATAATTTCAAAATGAGGCAATCGCATTGACATACATTGAAATTAGCAGTCTGTAGGCAAAATACAGTATGTGTTCAGTGTAGGGCTGCAAAAATATTAGAATTAGACAAATATTAAATTAATTAGAAAATGGTAAAATAATTTGAGTGAACAGGGGGACACGGTGGCTTAGAGGTTAGCACTGTTGGCTCACACCTCCAGTGTTGGGGGGTTCGAATTCTGCCTCTGCCCTGTGTGCGCGGAGTTCCAAATTGTCTGTAGTGTGTGTGTGATTGTGCCCTGCAAAGGGTTGGCACTCGCCTTGTGCCCCAAGTCCCCTGGGATAGGCTCTGGGCTCCCCGCAACCCTGTGTAGGATAAGCGGTACAGAGAATGGATGGATGGAATTTGAATGAACACTTTTGCTTTTAAATCTCTACCTTTCATAGACTTACTTCACTGCCAAAACAGTGTGTTGTAACTTATTATCACGGTGTGGTGGCAGATTAAAACCTTTTTCCTCATGGCACCCAAGTTTTTATATCCCACTCTAGCTAAGTAGCTACATTTAATTTAAAACACAATATAAAATCATGACTGTTGCCAAAACATCATAAGTTTGGGGACATGGTAAAATTCAGTGTATTCTATGCAAACATGAATTACCCTGGGACAACAACACAACCTGCATGACTGAACACTGGAAGAGGAAACATGCCCTGGTGAGCTCCTTTGGTCCATTAGTGTCAAACTGACAAGGCAAACTGACAAGCGTTAATGTAGCCATTAGCAAAAACAGTTTAACCATATTGTAGCAGGCAATCTTCAGAGATGGTTACAGCTGTCCTCATAAATTAAAAAGAAAATTTGAATAACAAAAATAATATAGCCCTACTAGTGCAAAGGATAACTGGGCAGAAGTATCAATTTTAATGTCAAGTGAAGTAAGTGGACCAAAAGGTAAGAAAGCATGCTAAAAGAAGGTC
>CM075020.1:12102994-12118295 GCA_037576675.1 Pangasius sanitwongsei | reverse complement strand
TTTGGGCTGATGGTATTCCTAGTTTGTGACCTAGTGAGCCAATATCAGAATGTATTTTTGATAGACTTCAAAGCACTTTGTAAGTCGCTCTGGATAAGGGCGTCTGCCAAATGCCATAAATGTAAATGTAAATGTTCCTCCTTGCACAAAGGAGCAGATACAGGTCCTGCTGATGGGTTAAGGACCTTCTACGGCCCTGTCCAGCTCTCCTAGAGTAACTGCCTGTCTCCTGGAATTTCCTCCATTCTCTTGAGACTGTGCTGGGAGACACAGCAAACCTTCTGGCAATGGCACGTATTAATGTTCCATCCTGGAGGAGTTGGACTGCCTGTGCAACCTCTGTAGGGTCCAGAAAAGAAAACTCCCATTCACCCAAAAAGAAAACTCCTATTCACCCTGTCATGAAATAGACAGACACAAGTGCAGGTTCTCTGGTTTTATTACAACCAATGTAGCAGACAAGCCAAAGCACCAGGTAATATTAAGAAACAAAAGACATGACTAAATAAGGAAACATAAAGCAGGCTATGATCAAACCACTAATCAAAACAGGCAGGGAAGTATTGGAATCATTAATCATCATATTGGTACCACTCACAAGGTGGTTGGGGAGTGTAATTTGTAATCAGGGGAGTATGTGATGAGATCCTAGGTTGAGGATCATGGGAGTTGTAGTCTGCAACTATAGATATGGGCTTGACACACCCACACTTTAAAGAATCTAAATGCACTAAACTATAACATTGTAATCAACAACAGCAATTCTATTACTACTACTACTACTACTAAATATAATAAATCCTATAGCACCTTATACAAATATACAATTCAAATTGCTTTACATGGGAAGATAATACAAAATAAACTTGTATATATAAAACAAGTTTATTAAGAATATGTATAAAACAAACATCAATTGATTAAAAAAGATATTTATAAAATAAACAACATAAATAATAAAAAAATGACATGGATTACAATTGGTAATATTTTTTGGGTCATTGTGCATATGCAGTACATGAGCACTGGCAAGAAGAGAGCTGGAATCAAATTCAGCACCGCCTACTACTGGAAAAAAGTGCAGTCCAGGCAGATCAACTTACGAGTTGCCTGGATTGACTACTAGAATGCTTAGCGCTGTTCAAGGTCAATAAGAGCCTTCATGACAGTAAGAGCCTTCATGAAGAACTCAGTGGCTGCTGGAGGACCACTCTAAAAGCTGATTTGCTCAGGTCACCATCAAGAGTGGTATATACCATGAAAAGGCACTGCTGTTGTGCATAGACCTGAACTCCCACAACCTGATCATCACTAAGAATGGGTAAGAGTTGAGCTACCTTAAACTACCTCCTGTATGTGAATGAGGGAACAATAAAACAGACTAGGAATGGTATGTATGAGACTAGGATGGGAGGTAAACTCTTGTGCAGGGTTTTGTTATATTATTCTACACAGCAAGGGCATTCAGGCCAAACCTGGCTAGTAGTAAAAACGGGAAAATTGATCAACACAGGAGCTGAACTACCACAAAGCCATATACCAGAGACATGTAGGACAGCTACAAAATCTTGAGGATTCTCCAATTACATGGAAACATGAGGCAGAAACCAGAAAGACAGCAAAATCCAACTAAGTAGGACAGGTCCTGAAGAGCCAACTGAACAGGAAGGAGAGGATCAAAGCTTGCCAGTCAACAGGAATCCAACTGGCACAATAAGTCAGCCGAGAGAAGAAATGTCAGCTGCTGATATCAAGAACCGCAAAGTTCTCATGGAGCATTTCACCCAAAATCCAACATTTAGAGACTGTACAACAGGGTGAAACAGTCCACTATCTCGATGAGACATGAAACATTCAGGAGTATATCCAGGCAATGCCCCTTACAGATGAACTGATAGGACAATGCTGTAAACTTACAGGAGACATGGATTACAGAATCAGGAACTGCTATGAAAGAGGAGGTGGCAGGATAAGCACTTCCACAGAATAAACAGTGCTGTGCAAAAGTCTTAGGCACCCTATTTTTTAGTACAAACATTGTTCTAGATTTTTATTTTATGACTTCCACATTCAGTCAAAAACTCAGTCCAAAAACATTTTAGATTCCCAAACATTAGTTTTCCAGCACAAAATTAAATGTTACAGAAAAAAATGTTTGTATGTCAGCAAAGAAAGCAGAGATATGACATAAGATTGAAACATTTTTCGGCCAAAAAAACATAATGAAGGTTGCTGGATTTTGCTGCAAAAATAAGAAGCAAGTGCGACAGTCAAAGTCTGTCATCACACCAAATATTGATTTTGTTTTATTTATTACTGTTTACTGCTATTTATAGTATTTTTTTAAAATGTGGAAACATTTAATTTCATTATTTGTGAAGGTGTCTTTGCTCTACAGGATTTATTTGTATGTACCTAAAACTTTTGCACAGTACTGCATCAATAGAAAGACAGAGAAAGATGTAGCTGCCAAGGGTAAATTCTACAAAGGGCTGGAAAGCCCAGGTGCACTAATAATTCACTACTTAGCAGAAGGTTTCAAACAGTAAGCAGAAACAGTGTACACTGACAGCATACACTGTACAACCAAGTGTGAGGGAATCTAAACAAATGAATCTGCAAAGAATGGGGGTTTGATGCATTTAGGAGACCAAATAGGAGGAACCAAAAAGCCATTGGGACTTTAGGATCCAGACAGGTGAACAAGTAAAAGCACACCAACCAAACATCATGATAATAGATAAGGAGCTGCAGTAATGGTGAGAGAGGTGGTAATCCCAAGAGAAAACTTCAGATGAATGGAATATGAAAAGCTATCAATACTCTCAGGACTGAAAGAGGAACTAGAGAGAAGGTGAAAGGTTAAAACCATGATAGTTCCACTAATGATAGCAACAATCAGGACTCTGGAATCAGGTGTATTTTATTAGTAAAAATTCTCGGTATGTGTGAAGGCAAGTGTTATTACATCATATATAACAGCCTGTAAGGTTTCAGTATGCAAATACAGGTCATGAAACACCAGTGTACCAGGAGAAATAAGGGTGTGCCCAATTTGCATATTTATAGAATCTAAGAAAAGTGTAAAGATACAAGTTCTCCTGTGGCTTTTTTTTCTGCCTAATGATATTGCTGTGAAAGTGATACAACTTAAAAATTTTGAGTCCCAGGCCTCACATTTAATATACAGGAGACCCATGATAGCTCTAATTTAAATAACAATAACCACTGATATTAAATTAAATAAAAATAAACACAAGATGGATTCACAAACACAATTTAATATTGTATAATAATATAATCAGATATTAATACAATAAGCCTGGAGCTGTGAAATCTCTAAAATCGAGTTATGATTGGCCAAGCAGGGAATTTTGATAAACAACCAGAATAAGTTTCTGGATTCAGGGCTCTCGGATCTGTTCACAATTAATCACAAGCTTCATTACAGAACACAAACAAATTAAAATATTCAACTGTTGTTTTGTTTGTGTAAATGATTAACGAAGCATAAAAGACATCTGTTGCTTTTCAGTATGCAGTGGTTAAGAATGTATCCTGAGCAGGCGGATAAGAATTGTTGAGTTTTAATTGTTACGTTGTGAGTTGAGACGAAAATAAACGGTTGTTAGTGGAAGGGAAATAAAGGAGTGTGTGACATTCAACTGTGTGTAACTGAATGTGTGTGGAAATTAGTGTGTAGGTGTGTAGGAATGTAGATTCTGGGGGATTGCTTGTAGCATGTGCGCTTGTGACAGTGTGTGTGTGTGTGCGCACTGTAGTAATGACTCCCAGTGGGAGCACAGTGCAGTCTGTCTTGTTGTAGGGACAACATGACAGGAGAGAGAGAGGGGTGACGGCTGTCCTCTTCTGCACTGGACAGTAATTGGCCAACCGTATCGAGCCACACATACACACACTGTCGTACACACAAGGAAGCCAGCCACATCCTATCAGGATCTCCACTCAGTGACCATTAGCCTGCTTTGGCCTGTTCAGGAGACCAGCAGGCAAAATGTGTTTATGCGGCACAAACACATACACAACGAGTAAACAACACTGACACCTAAGCGATTGAAGGAGATTAGCTTTGACATGTCAGTGACGGAATGCCATGAGGTGGTGGGAAATAATTAACATTACGTTCCTTATCACCTCTGTACATCACTGTCTTGGAGAACAAAAAGGCAAGGAAGAAGGGATCAACAGAGCAAGAGAGAGAGGGAAACAGAGAAATATTGAAAGGATAGAAGTAAGGAAAAAGATAGAAAGACAAAGACAGAGTAAAGACAATGAGACTATGAGAGGAAACGAGGCTATGGGCGGTTTGGAAGAAAAAAAATCAATATATTTGGCCTTTTTGTGGATGTAACGTCATTGTGAGGCTGCCGTGGGTGGCAGATTACATAAGGGAGATCGGCTCGGGCATTCGGGCGAGTTGCTCTAAGTGCATGCCATGACAGGCTGGAATGAAGGAGGCGGAAACACAATGCCCTGTAATGGATTTATCACATTACCCAGAATTCCCTGCACTGGTCCACCAGGGCCTGATTCACCCTAATCAGAGCCGCTGTGTAACGGGGAGTTTCACTCCAATCCTAATCTAACACACCTGAGTCCAATATGTAGATAGTCAGAGCTGTGTTTCAATTCTGTTCTCAGTGCACCCTTGGTGACTACCCCTAATGACTCAAGTGTGTCGCAAGGAGCAGATTTTTCACCAGGAACACAACAGAAAAGTAGCCGAAGTTTCCTTAGAGATGTACAAACTAAATTTACTTCCAGACTCTGTATAGTGCTCTCTAACATAGCTCTTTTCAGTTAGTTAGCTAATGTGTACTTAGCTACTGTGCTAACTAGCTAGCACAGAATAATAAAGCAAAGGGTAGATTTTTCAACACTTTCGACCATGATAGTAAGAACAATTTAACCAGTGTGATTTCCTTAGAGATTTATACTCAATTGCCTCCTATCTATATACAGTCACATATGATTCCTAACCTGCTATCTTGCTTTATTCCACTTGCTTGGTACCTTGCTGGCAGAGTAAAGTGAACCAAACAATAGATTTTTTTAACCAAGAATACATTCGAACAACTATGTCAGAAAAAAAAATGCAGCTAAGGCAATTTATGGATTTACAATCAATTTTCCTTTCTTCAAACAGACACAGGCCACTTTAATAGGTACATATGTGCAGTGCAATGCGTAAAATCATGTAGATACAAGTCAAGAGTTTCAGTTAATGTTCACATCATACATCAGAACTGGGGAAAAGTGATCTCCGTGACTCTGACCGTGGCATGGTTGGTGATGCCACCTGATCTCCAAGGAATTTTCACACACAACAGTCTCCAGAGTTTACTCAGAGTGGTTCGGGAAAAAAAAAATCCAGTCAGTGGCAGTTCTGTGGGTAAAAACAACTTTGTGATGAGAGAGGTCAGAGGAAATTGGCCAGACTGGCTCAAGCTCATAGGAAGGCTAGAATACCGCAAATAACCACTCTATACAACCGTGGTGAGCAGAAAAGCATCTCAGAATGCACAACAAATCAAACCTTGAGGTTGACAGCAGAAGACTACATCAGGTTCCACTCCTGTCAGCCAAGAACAGGAATCTGAGGCTACAATGGCCACAGGCTCACCAAAACTGAACATTTGAAGATTACCCTATATATTAATTATTAAAAACTATGGAGCTATTAATATATTGTACATTAATATGCAATTTGGATATGAGCCATGTACTCCTGCTATCCCAAATAACTAGCCAGTCTGTCACTAGGCAGACATAATGGGATTTTATCACTACGCAGACATGAATGGGATTTCAGTATTTCATGCTGTGTCTGAAATAGTTCCCCCATTCATTCACTATTTACTATATATACTGTTCTGTATAGAGCACTATATAGGGGGCAGCAATATGGAAGACACTGGACACTACTGAGTGCTCTAGAAACACATCATCATCACTTGCCTTTATATAAACAATCCGAACATTCAAAATGTACTGAAATCACAAAAAAAAAAAAAATACAAAGGTATTACAAATGATTACAAGAACCTATTGGCTTTAAATGATATATTATTTATGAGAATAGCTTCCACAGTATCCATTCATCGAGTTGAAAGTAATCACTAATTTAGTGTGGACATACAGTAGTGTGCATTGGTTGTACACTGGGTGCACAGTGGGTTATTGATAGTAATAAAGTGAACTATCCAGGAAATATTATTTGTATACAGTTTTTATACAAGAGTACAAAATGGATTCATGTCAATATTCTTTCACTTACAGGGAATAGATTCAGGCTTGATTGGCATTCTCATTTGCACTGTGATTCTCAGTATCAGATCGGTGCGTCACTACAAAATCTATCTTATATACCATCCAATTTAGCTTGCTGGCTTGGCAGACAGTTTCCATAATTAAAAGGTAATCCTTCAAATATCACGTTTTTAAATGCATAGTTAGATGTAATACACACTAATGAAAATGCTCCACAAACATCTTAATACTAGACTGTGTGTGTTTATATATGTGTGTGTTCATATATGACTTCAAGGTTCTGCATAGCAGCAATAATACAAGACAGATTACAGCTGAACACACACACACGCACACACACACACCCACACACACACAAAGAGAGAGAGAGAGAGAGAGAGAATGAAATAATGGATTCATTAAGTTTAACTGTAATGACATGGCTTTGCTCCGGGCCCATGTTTTTGTTTTCACCATGACGACAGTGCATGGGCTCAACACTCACAGGCTCACTATCCTGTACAGAACATGGCCTGAACACACATCCACCCACACGCACACACATGCACACACATGCACACACACACACACACACACGCTTACACATAAACATCTTGAACACATTTATGGTATATTACAGATTTCTCCAGAGGCCTGTTTCTTCATTTCTCTCTCTCTATTCATTTGTCCATCTCAATTCCATATTTCCCTTTATCACCCTGCTCTCTATATCTCTTTGTCCCTTAACCCCTCTCTCCCTTCCTCATCTCTTTCTCTCTCCTTGAAATGCGTTCTCCCTATATCCTTTCCCTTTTTGCATTTCTTTCTCTCTCCCTTCTTCCCTACCATCACCTCTGTTAATTTCTTTCTCTTCCCTCAGTCCCTCCCAGCTCCATCTTTTCCTCCCTAAACTCCTCTTTCCCCATTCCCTCCTATCTCAGTTTTCATTTCCTTCCTTCACTCTCTTTATATCTTTACATCTCTCTTTATATCACAACCTCTCCTCTCTACCTCTCTACATTCACTGTGCACTCTCTGTGTACTCTATCCCTTAAACCCTGTCTCCTTTCTTCCCCCTTGTCACCATCTGTCTGTCTGTCTCATTCCCTCTTTCTTCATAAAGGAGTAAGAGATAGAAGGATAGAGATGTATGGAGAGGGATAGAGGCTGTCAGAGAGAGAAAGAGATTTGTAGTGTAGCTGAACGTTGTGTCTGTTTCCCTCTTTGATAGAGTTTTAAACCCTCTGAAGCCTGACACACTCATCAATTACACCAGCACTGTTTAAGCCCCGCTTACAAACAGACACACACACACACACACACACACAGCTTTGAGTATGGTCCACCCATCAAGCACTTGATGATAGCTAGATCTTGGCTCCAACATGTTATACAGCCTTAAAGTTGCAACAGCAGGCAAGAGATTTAGCATAGCGACACACTGCTAAAGCTGAAACAAGCGGCACTAAAAGTATTCCCTGTGGCACCATTTCTTTCACAAAACACACACACACACACACCCTGAGACAGCTGCACAGATCGTAAAGGGCACGTAGGGAGTGTTACAGGGTACGTCCTCAAAAGCATGCTCCTTGTCATGCATTCTCTGCAGTCTGTCCATGCCATACCAAGGATATATTGACCTTGTGTGTGTGTGTGTATGTGTGTGTATCATTCTCACTCAGCCTACTCCACTCTGAAGGGTACTAATCCACACATGAGGCCAATAAGCTCATCTATAGTTATTTACATACATCTCCATAATTCACCTCTCTCCAGTGTGTTACTGCGGAAAATGGCAGTGCACATGGTGATTAGCGAGCGCTGCTTCAGCATTCCCATCCCATCCTATTCCTCCATTCCTCTTTCCCTGCATCAGTCATGAAAAGAGGATCATGGATGAAATGATGAGGGAAGCATGGGATTTGAAAATTGGCCAATGCCAACTACAGCACAGAATCTCTGAATGTATAAGTGAAGACACACAGAAAATATCGGAATGAAAGGATAAATTAATGCATAAGGATGGAAGCATGAATGAATAAATGTATTGAATGCATGGATATGATAATGGATGGATAAATGCATGATGGAAAAAATGAATGCCAGAAATGTGCTGTGTTTGGATTGGTTGGACTGGCCTTTCAATTAAAATCCAATGCAAATTAAATAAACCTGAAACGTGCATAAAAAGTGATGAGTCAGAATTCAAATCATGGGTGAATGAGCACAAGGACTGTTTCCTTCAATTTGGGAACAAAATGGAGTGTAAATATTGCATTGAGAGGAAATCACGAGACTCCTCCAGACTTTGAGTAGTGTGTCCTCTGAGGTTTTAGTTGCAGTTTTGTGGTTCTGTGTTAACTGTGTTAAGGAACAGGGGAAAGGGCATGAATCCATGTCTGTGCATATTTCAAGTTAGTGCATATTTCTTTTTTTTTTAAATTCATAAAATTCTCCTAGAGAAAACTTGCATACATTGAAATAAATTTTATCTACACAGCACACCGTATCTTAAAACATTTTTAACTTTTAAATAAACTTACATTGCTCTTAAACTACTGAGAACTCTTTGCGGTTTCGTTATTTTTAGTATATGCCTGTGATATGTACATTTAGGCATTATATCGGATTTAATTACCAGTAGCTTGTTTTCATATTTTATTACCATTTTATATCAAAATATATATCCCGTTGCAGAATTTCCCTCATATAAAGAATTCATTGACTATATAACATATAAAATGTAATTTAAGTATGTGTATTCCCTGCAGAAATAACATGACTGACAAAGCAGCTTAGATAGAATCCTGCATTACAGACTGCTTATCATCAAGATGAGGACATAGTGAATAAGAAAACGAAGACAGTTATGACAAAGGTAAAAAAAAAACAATAAAAAAAGTAAACATGAGTTTAGACTGATAAGATGTAAAACAGGGTTTTAGCTGCACTCTAAACAACTCAGCTGTTGTTATGTGACAGTGATGAGCATGGAACTCGAAGCGCAGCCGCATATTTAACAGCCGCCAGATGCTGAACGGTCAAGCAAGTCGTCTGTCTGATAGAAAAATGACAGTTTCGTTTAATCTGGATGAGTAGTTGCATGCGGGGAGTGAAACTCAACCATGTCTTAGAATCTTTAGTGCATAGAAGGTGAGCCGTGCTGAGCAAGTACACCATACGTGTGCAAATATTTACAACATATTTACACTTGGCCTGCACTGCATTCTCATTATGCTCTCCTGACAATGATAAGTGAAGTGAAGGAGGTGTAGCCTTTATGCCTGTCAGGTCCAGTAAAGGAGGTGTGGCCTCTGTATCTGTCAGTCCCACTGAAAGAAGTATGGTTTCTGTTACTCTCAGTCCCAGTGAAGGAGGCATGGCCTCTGTGCCTGCCAGTCCAGGAAAGGAGGAGCAGCCTTTATGCCTGTCAGTCACAATGAAAGAGGCATGGCTTCTCTCTATATGGCAGTTGCAATGAAGGAGGTGTAGCCTCAGTGCCTGTCAGTTCCAGTAAAGGAGGCGTAGCCACTATGCCTGTTAGTCCCAATGAAGAGCGCATGGTTTCTTTATATGTCAGCTGCAATGAAGTAGGTGTGGCCCCTGTGTTTGTCAGTCCCAGTGAATGAGGTTTCATCTCTTAGTGTGTTTTTAAATTGTTTGCAATTTTGCACATCAGAACATTGCATCATATTAAATGGCTTGTCCCTGTAAATGTATATGCACTGGACTGTTGATCACAGAAATGTGATCCTTTTGGGGTCAATAATTTTAGTATAATTTTAGTGCTTTTCCTGATACTAAAATGAGTTACATGACATGGAGAAGTTGAGGCATAATACAAAGATCTGATGTTAACATGATGAGTGAGTAAAGGGTGTGTGTGTGTGTGTGTGTGTGTGCACCTATGCATATCACTAAATATGTGCATAGATGATGTAAGCTTTGATTTCCTGTATGGTATGTCTGTGCATGTGTATCACATAACACTGCCCTGGATGCTTGACCTTTTTGTTTGGCCTCTGCATGAGTTCACTGTGTACTGTGCTATTAATGTACGCAAGGACACACACAAACACACACACACACACACACACACACATCCCTCACAGCCAAACACTTCCACTCTACATGTCTTAACAGCAACCTAACATTTACCCAAAGGTGGAAAAACATTCGTCGTGACAAGACGATAATCGTCTGTGACACTGCTGTCAGGTTAGTGCTTGCGGTCAAACTGAATACGCCACAATCGGAAAGCCACAGCTCACATCAAAAACAGTCAGGTCAAAAAGTCTCAGACTGCTACCAAAACTGCCATTATTTCATCAGTTAACAAAAAACTAACAGAATATAACACAGATGATCCAAATAATTCAAGAACAAATTGTTTACATAAAAATGAGCAATTTACAGCTGTGGGAAACCTTCATGCGGAGTTCAAATCTATCCGAATATCCTGTTTACATCCTGTTCAACAGATTACTATATTGTTATATATACCGAGTTCCAAGTTTACTAGGTGCACCAATGACCTTGTAACTAATAAACTGGCAACCCAGTTTATGTATGCTTCTAATTAGGTCATTATTCAATTTCCTATTCCTATTGATAATTGCCTAATCATTTATAATGGTCTAGTACACTCTTGCAATATTGTATTAAAATATTAAGAATACATATTACATATTTAAAGATCTGTACGGATACGTCAATATACATTTTCATAGAGTCTTATTGTGTTTATTTTTTACAAGATTAACCCTCAAATAAATTAATAAGGAAAAATCTTATTCTAATTCAGATTTAAAATTGGAAGTATTACACGCATATGACATACACTAAGGGGGAAAAAAAAGCTTTTTCTGTCAAATTATGAAATGATAAATTGTGATAAATAATTGTGAATCTTCAGTGTTGAGCAGGATAATAATGATTTCCATTTAATCCATTATCATACAGCTATAAATAATGTTTAATAAATTAACATGTTAAACAGAAAAATAAATATTAAGACAGATGACATTTATGTAATAAAACTCCAATTTCCCAGTGGAAAGACTGAACAAAATATAACAGTAGTTCCTGGTTACATGACAAGCTGTATTTTTGGCTACTTGATTTTTTTTTTAAATACCTGTATTATATTCAAGTGAGAATCTTAAAAACCAAGATGTGCAATTTCTTTCTTAAAAATAAAAAACGAATTTCTTATTTTTATTTTTTTTTCCATGTGAATGATCCTAGAAAGTTACCAACTGGTGACCTTGATGAGAATAAAATAAAATGTTATCAACTAATGTTATTTTAATGTCATATTTTTAATATCAATATTATATTGATGTTACATTACATAATCGATTAGCCTCACGTGTCTAAATAACAGTTTCAACTATTGTCTTATTTTTTATTCATTAATCTTTAGTAACTGCTTTATCTGACTGATCTTGACTCAGTTGTTATGCTACTCAATCAAGCTTTCAGTAAATAAGCAATTTTATATTAGCAAAAATTGATGGAATCTTGCTTGAAAAATATAACTAGATGAAAATCTATGATTTAATGTAACATTTACATCTATATTTTTTGTACAGTGGATATAAAAAGTCTACACACCCCTGGTAAAATGTTTATGTAATTTAGCAACCAACAAAATTCAAGTGAAAAACAAATAGAAACGTCATCAGGGGAAAAAAGAAAAAGCAAAAGCAAAAAATGTATAATAACCTGGTTACATAAATGTTTACACCCCTTAACCCCTTAATACTTTGTTAAAGAACCCTGTGCTTGTAATACAGCACTTGGTCCTTTTCGGTAATGTCAGGGTAGCGCAGAATAGCACAGAACTACAATACCATTAGCTCCTGCACGTCACATGATCCCTAATCACTCTCACATGTGTCTTGTTATGCAATGTTAGCACCACTATTTAAGTTCCCATTTTTCTATGTCTCACTGTTAAGCTTTTGTTGTTGTTGAATGTACCATGTTCTTGCGTATAGCCCGTATGTATCTTGTGTTGCATCCATACATCATGTTAGTGGTTCTTGTTTTCACTGTTTTGTTTGATTTGGCTTTATTTTCCACAATACATTACTGCACTTGTATCCGCCTCCACTACCAATTCCAGGTTTGACAGGTAAGAGTCTACCAAAGTACATGCTTGCTTTGGATTATTTTCATGCTGGAAGGTGAAAACTTCAGCTGTCTAAAAGAGGCCTGCAGGTTTTGTGCCAAAACACATTGGTATCTTCACTAGAGCCCCACTCCCAGCTGAAGAGAAGCAGCCCTATAGCATGGTGCTGCCACCACCATGCTTCACTGTGTTCTTTGGGTGATAAACTGTCATGTTTTTGTGCCAAAATGTCATGTTTTTATGCTCAAATAATTCTGTTTTGGTCTGATCTGACTATAACACATTTTACCATATGGTTTGGGTTATTTTAGGCAGGTTTAAATTTTTTTTTTTGTTGTTTTATTGTGAGAACGGGCTTCCGTGTAGCCTCCCTTCCTCATAGCCCAGATGTGAAGAAAACGAGAGATTGTTGTCACATGCAGGGAAAGACCAGTACTTGCCAGATAGTCCTGCAGCTCCTTTAATGTTGCTGTAGGTCTCTTGGCAGCTTTCCTGATACGTTTTCTTCTTGTCCTTTTATCTATTTTGGTAGGACATCCTGTTCTTGGTAATGTCATTGTGGTGCACCATTTTCTCCACTTGTTGATGATGGCCTTCACAGTGTTCCACAGTACATCTAATGTTTTGGAAATTATTTTGTACCCCTCTTCCGAACGAAACCTTTCAACAATGAGATCCATGCTTTGTAAGCTGCTCTTTGCTGACCATGATTTCTGCAGTTGGATAAAACTAAGAAGATGTCAAGAAAATCCTACAGGAACAGCTGATTTTTATTTTGGGATTAATTAGAATATGAGAGATTGTTGACACGTGCAGGGAGTGACCAGTACTTGCCAGATTTTCCTGCAGCTTCTTTCATGTTGCAGTAGGTCTCTTGGCAGTCAGTTTCAAAAATGAGACTCTGTTCATGCTTTATAAGCTCTTTGTGGACCATGGCTTCAGCAGTCAAACTGAGAAGATGTCAAGAAAATCCTACAGAAACAGCTGATCTTTATTTGGGGTTAATCAGAATCACTTCACTAATGACAGGTGTATGAGTATGCCGCATTATAAAAGGGTGTGCACACTTATGCAACCAGTAATGTATTTTACTTTTTCCACCTAAAATAGTTCTATTTGTTTTTCTCTTGAATTTCACTGGTTGCTATATCACAGTAAAGATGGAAAAACTCTGGCACCATTCATCTTTGTTTAATTTTTAACATCATATAAACCTGCAGTTTTATCTGGGGTGTGTAGACTTTTTATATCCACTGTACAATTATATTGCTTGGGAGAATATTCCAGATGACTACTACAAATACAATAAATTCACAATAATAATAATAATAATAATAATAATAATAGATTCTATCTGTTGTGGTATGTTTTCACCCTCATCTGGTGAGTGAAAAGAATGATGATAAGACTGTCTTCACCAAAGAGGATATATGCAATCCTCTCTAAAAAATTTTTTTTTTTAAATAAAATAAAAATAAAAAAAGAGAAAGTTTATCTCATGAGAACACATCCACTTCTTAGAACCACCAACAGGGGTAGCATGGAGGTCTATATGTGTTGGCTAGCATTGGAAAAATGTTCTGTTCACATTAGAAAGCTAGATCGCTGTAGGAATTAGCATAACTAAAATGTTAATATGAGAGAAAGTAGACTTAACACAGCTGAAATGCTCGTCTGATGCCGTAGCAAAAGCTTCCATTAGTTTTAGACCTAATTAGAGTGACACTTAACAGGCTAATTTTCTCCAGACACTTATAGCACTCTGCAGGTTCTTGGTTGCACTTAAGAGCACACACACACACACACACACACACACAGAGGTTGGTGTGTAATTGAAGTTGCATTTCTTAATGGTAATCTAAATGTAGGAACACATTTACAACAGGAAGGCTTTCCACAACACACACAATCATAATGTATACACAGCACAAGCACACAGACATACACAACTGCCACACATGATGCACTTCCACTTTATCCTGCCTTCTTCCTTCCTTCAATCCAGGAAGTGAAAGGAAGAGAAATGCTAAGCATGCAGCAATCACATTCACACCCACCCACCTACCCACCCATACACACACACACACACACAGTGTTCTCTACATTTATTTTGCATGTGATGTATTTTACACAATCTTTATTTTTTGTAAATCACCTGCACCACATCCACTTTTTGCACGTTATCCCTTTACACACAGGGACACTTAGTAAATAAAGTCTATAATGTTTAACATGTCATTTTTTCATGTGTTTGTGTGTGTGCAGCAGTCCAAATATTCGAATATCATTCATATAATGCTTTGAAAATTTTGAATACTATCTCCCTAACCCATCCTTAGACACTACACAATAGTGATACAAAAGTTTAAAATTCAGTCAGAAAGATAGAAAGAGAGAAAAGAGAAGGAGAATAGGCTGTTTTGGCCGCAGGGGAGCAAGCATCAGTGCTATTCCAATTACAGGAGACAATGAGAGAGCAGAGGCGTGCTGGGATCGCGCGCGTGTGTGTGTGCATGTCTGGGCAGTGGGGTGTGTGAGAGTATGAGAGGGTGTAAGTGTCATTCTGTGTGTGTGAGAGAGAAATGAGGTTCAGAGATGAGAAGGGTCGTCTCCCTCGGTCTGCTCTGTAATTGTGATAGATCTTGTGCGTGTGTGTATGTGTGTGTGTGTGTGTGTGTTCATCGAGGCCTGGGTCACACTGCTCGCTCGCCCTCCATAATTAGGATGTGACAGCCTGCAAGTCACTGAGGAGTGTGTGTAGCTATAACATACACGTATTCTGAGTGAGTGTGTGTGTGGGGGGGGGGGGGGGGGGGGGCGGGGGGGGGGGGGGGGCGACCGGGGGGGGGGGGGCGGGCCACCAAAAAAAATTTAAATGTATTAGTATATAAA
>CM075020.1:12057011-12101648 GCA_037576675.1 Pangasius sanitwongsei | reverse complement strand
TATATATATATATATATGTGTGTGTGTGTGTGTGTGTGTATATGTAATGTAGATATACACAATATGTATAGGGTTGAACTGACACCTGCAGTGTGTGGATTATTGTTAAAGTTCTGAATGCTGAACACAGGTCATCACTGGACGAGTTACTCCAATAATCTAGGAGTTAACTCAACATCACTGGAGCTAAGTGAACCCTTTAGATGTTAATTTTATACCCAGTATTCTAGCTGTTAATTCAGAGCGACCCGTGTTAACTTGACACTGTAGGTGTTACCTGAACCCTGGGGATTTTAGATTCATTCTGAAATGATTCACAACGATGCTAATTCCAAGATTAGCAGTTATGAGCTAAAGGTAGTTTATTTCCTGGGTTATTCTTAGAAAATGATGTTCTGCTATAATAAATCAGGGTTAAATGTATATTCAAGAAGTATTTGTGTCAGTGGCGGAACATTTTATTTCATTTCCTCTGCTAACATAAAGCTGAAATATTCTCCTGTATGATTCAGAAGTATGAGTTATGAAGGATATTTATCCTGTGTGGTGTAGCCTATTAGCCTACTTTGTGAACTGTCCATTTTAAATAGAGTGTGTGTTTGTGTGTGTTGCTGTATATGTTGTTTACAGTGCGTGTACATAGTCCTGTAGTCTCTCGTGTAAGGTTAGTATTGATGTTTAGCTAAAGCTAACCGCTGAACTGGATAAAACCCGTTTATCGGGAGCAGAACATCTGGCTCGCGCGCTCCTCCTCTTCCTCAGCGTGTCCGCTACGCGATGCTGCTGCAGCACCACGTCGATGCCAAGACAGCTGCCCCAGTGCAACCGGGTGACATTAAAAGTTCCCCCATGCCGGGAGGAGGAGAAAGGGGTGGCACATAACGGGTTAAACTAAACCCCCGGTCTCGGATACACAGTCCTACACGCACAGTGACATGACAGCACGCGCGAGCGAAAGTGCAGAAAAGTCGGATGCCTTTCAAGAGGATGCAGTGTAGAGATACAACGGGGCAAAAGTCGGCGGAAAAGTCGGATGCACTCTTCTATTTCGTGGGGGGGACGTGGGGGTGGGGGTGGGGGTAGGGGGGGGGGGGGACACGGGGGGTAAAAATAGACTCGCGGCATATCATCACCCTCGTTTGTGCTCGCGTGCATGAGGAAGAAAGCCCACATCTGCGCAAGCCAAAAGCTCAAGAGCGAAAACCCCGGAGCTGCAGAAAAGCAACAAAAAAATAATAAAATAAAAATAAATATATGTACATATATCGCCGCTTACCTTAACACGTTCCAGCTCTTCAGAGGGTCCAGGTCCGAGATTATAGAAACCATGGCTGAGTGTGATAACACTAGCGGAGAGAGAGATGGAGAGAGAGAAAGAGAGAGAGAGAGAGCTCGGAGGAAGGGAGGGAGAAATGTAGCGGCGAGAGGGTGATCTGGTCCGGTACTCCGCGTGCGGGCGACGGAGAGAGTGAACGAGCTTCAGTACAGCCCGATAAGAGCTGAGACACAGCCAGAGCCCTCCCTCCCTCTCTCTCTCTCTCTCTCTCTCTCCCCCTCCCTCCCTCCCTCCCTCTCTCTCTCGCTGCCCTACATATTCAAATATAACATTTTCCACAGAAATCTCATTTTAGATCTGACAACTGCTAGAACCCTTGTGCTTTATTTTTTTAATATATATATATATAAAACTTAATCAAGTTAACCATACTTGCTTTAAAACTGTTATAAGTAACCAAAATGGCTGTCCTAAAAAGCTAACTCGGATCAGGTGTCACTGAGCAGGCAACATTTACCAAAATTCAACTGAATGTTTCACCATATCCTAGATGCTTTCAGACATACACTATGCACAAAATGCAATTTTCACTTTTGGTGCACATGTCACTTTGTGTTAGCTGGAGATTGACAGGTGATCTGTAATTTCCATTGCAAATGGTCCATTCCGCGAATAAGCAAGCAGGGTGGAGGAGGAGAAACTCACCATCACGGTAGATGAACGTTTGACCGCGTAGGCCATGAGTAACCACAGAAATATTGTTTCGCAGATACAGCTACAGGCTGGATTCTTTCAGTGAATATATGAATCGAAATGGTATTTCTGACACTTTAATTTCAGCCACTCATTTACTTCATTCATTCATCTTCAGTTAGCACTTTGTCCTGGTCAGAATCCCAGGAATACTGGGCGTGAGGCAGAAATACACCCTACACGAGACGTCAGTCCATCACATACACATTAATATTTAGGGGCAATTTGCTGTAGCCAATCTGCCAATATGTATGTTTTTGGGAGGTAGGATGAAATTGGAGAACCCGGAGGAAACCCACACAGACATGATGAGAACATAAGAAACTCAGCACAGACAGTAACCCGAGCTCAGGATCAAAAGCCTGGACCCTGGAGTTGTCAGGCGATAATACTCCTCAAATACCCCTCACTACAGAACAAAATGTCCATGGGATGGAGTTGGACCTGATCCAGCTCCTCCTACCAAATGTCCAGGGGGTGGAGAATAGCCAGTGGCTTTCAGCCCAGATAAATGTGTTTAATGTACGGGTTAGGGTTAGGGATTAAGATTAGGGTAATCCTTACAGGAGTTGGATCAGATCTAGCTCCACCCTCTGCACTTTGGATCTGCATTGAGGACTATTTCATGCTACTCACTGCACCACCAGGTTGCCACTCGTACACAAAATGTTTGGTGTCCAGGTTTTGCATTGGAACTAAGAGGCAAATGAGGCTAACAAAGTAAGGGAAACTTTTAACTATCTGTTTAAATCATCAAATCTAAATCATCACAAATGCCTCAAGAACACTTGCTTATGCACTTATTTGAGCTTTGTCCCTCCTATATGGTCATGTCTAAATAAATTAATAAGCTAATAAATGTTTATATGCATGTATCTGGTATAAGATAGTTCTCATTTATGCTGATGTGCATACCCAAAATGACACCTTATTCCAAAATTGTTGTGCATACACTACACTCTTCAATATACATTTATTTAGTTCATCAGGTGGATGCTAGTTCTGCCATAACCCCAAAAATGTAAATAGCAAAAATATTATTTGCCAATCTATAGACTGTTATAGATATCTCAAATTACATATACTACCATGTGCAACCTGGGACCACAAATCTTCAGTTGATGAGGTAAGCATGCAGACTTAGTTCCACATCACATGATGCGACTGTTCATATCTGACAAACCCTACTTCCTGTGTGACACATGGCCACATCCTGTAAACGCCTGCCACTCTACTCGTTCCTAAATTAAAGCAGAAATAAACAGGCAGAGCTCGAGTTCATTTAAACCGAGTGTACGTGTTGGATCAGTAAAAAAATCTGTGTGCGTTTGTTGTTGCACATTGCACTAACGTGTGTCAGTGTGTATTTGTTTTTGCATGTGTTTGAGAGAGAGGGAGAGAGATGGTGAAATGGTGAAACAGAGCCAAGACTTACAGATTGCAACAGCAGAGACACAGAGAGGAAAGAAAAACAATAAAGAATTAAAAACGAATGGATGTTAATATGTGCCAGATTGAAGTTAATATGTATCATATGAAGGCTAGTCAGCATCATGTGAAACATTCTGCTCAGTTCTCGTTGGTTATTTATGTTTTTTTTCATCCACCAATGATGTCACAGGCTTGCATTTCTGCTATTGGAGGATTTTTTTTCACTTCTCTTTCCTGGCCAACAAACTATGTGCAGCTAGATACTGAAGATGGTTGCAACATGATAACAGGAAATACACACACAAGTGAGTTCCTGAAGTCAGCTGGGAAGGAGCTTAATGTATGCAATAACACAAGCTGTTTTGTGTGTGTGTGTGTGTGTGTGTCTTTTGGCTTTTCCTCATCATGGCCTGTTTACTTTCATTCACCAAGCATCTTGCACTTTTTACAGCCACTAATCTCATTAGAGGACAATCAAAGCATAGACACATACAGAAATACAGAGAAACAGTGAGATAGAGAGAGAGAGAGAGAGAGAGAGGGGGGAATGTGAAGGAAAGATGGAGATGAAAAGATTAATGCGTTCTCCAGCTCTTTCCCATCTTCCACAGCGACACATAGGCTTACACTAGCCTGAGGATCTAGCTACAAATGATATTCAGTGTGATCTGTGCTCCTAATCTAAATAAATTATGTCTAACACAAACCTCCCACAGTACGACTCTCCCCCCACTTCCTCTCTGCGTTCATTCGGCTTGAAAAAAGAACGAGACAAATGGAAAAAAAGAGGAACAGAAAAAAACAATGTGTACTCGGGTGTGTAGATGAAATAAATATGGGGGGATTATTTCATAAATGCAATCTTTCCTGCCTTTTGTAAGCCATTTGATTTCCTCAAATAAGCCCCAAGCCATCTGCCCACGTGTATATAGTCTTTAAAAAGCAGACTTGATGAGAATCGTTGTTCCGCTCTCACTGCCAGAACAAGCAGAGAGGATTTTAAAAACGTAATTATGAGTGTGTGTATGAGTGCATTGGAAATAAAGGTTAACTGATAAGACAACCTTCTCGCTCTTGCTGTCTCTCTCCCACATACACACAAACGTGTAAATTATGCAAGACCAGAACAATCCGCCTGATTTCCTCGCTTTCACACATGTCTGTGTTCTTTTATCAAGTGCAGGTGTAAATATATAACAAATGGAAATATATAATACTGTGTACCGATGTTGTATCAGGAGTATAAAAGATTTCCCCTGCAATTATAGTAACGATCTCAACGCAACTAGAACATGCTGCAGATACAGTAGAAAGCACAGTGTGAAACTCTAACATACAACACTCAGATATTTTGCTATTGAGCCTACATTTGCTAAATACATTTGGTATTAAGCTTGACATTTATTTGCTAATCAGAATATAGGTACAGTTTTAAGTTAGGGAATTTGAGAATTAAACGTAAAGAATAAAACCTGACACAAGGTGGAGGATCATCATTTTCTATAACAGCTTGTCCTAAAGTGCTTTATTCCTCTTATACCACTGGGATTTTCCAATGATTACAAATTTAATTTATTTATGAATGACACATCATGCTTTATTTAATTCTTCCTCATTTTCTCCCCAGTTTGGTCACCTGGCAATTCCCACCCTCCATTTAGCTCTCCCAAAACAAAAGATAACATAAGATATGAATGAGCTGCTACTATAGAAACAGTAACATATTAGAACAAGCACATTAATATAAACCTCATCAAAATCATTTGAATTACAGCCGGAACTACTGTCAGAGCTGCCGTTATTGAAAAATTAGTCAACATCTTCTCTCCCATCAGAGTTGAGAATTCATCAACACTGTGATATATGATGAAATAATATAGAGTGTATCTTTTAAAATAAATGTGATATCAATTTTATGGGCCACTTGCCTCCTTGATTGCCACCCCACTTCCAGAGCCCTAAAATGAAACACAAAATTTTATTAAGCACATTGGGCCTTGTTCAGAGTGGAGTTAAACACTAGCAGTGAAGATATAAAAAACAAAATTGTGAACAGACCTCAAATATCTATGCATTTAGGCATTGCTCAAACAGATACCATTTTGAAGTAAACATATTTTAAATAGTCCCTTGTTTTTTGGTTACACTGTTTTGTAATTGACAGCATATTTTAATAGTAAAATGTGACGTGTCGTCATTTTGCATTTTATGTAGCCTGATTTCTTTATGCTTAAAGGTTTGACTTTCTTTTAAAGCAGGTGGTTTACATACAGTTGGAAAATTATTGCTCCAACACATCTGCTCAAGAAAATGAGTAGACCAGCTCAAAAAATCACCAGTGTATCATGCCTGAATACAGATAACTTTATCTGTAACTTAAGGGGCCCACTTGTGTCACCAATTCTGAATACCAATGTTACTATACTGCCAAAATATACAAGAGAATTAAAAAAAAATGAATCCATTATTCATATGTGGATTTACACAACTAACCCTCTGGCAAGAACCTGAGACATGCCTGGCTTAGAAGGCAAGTAGGAAGGAATAGCGCAACATCTTACTCAAGGTTGCATTTGCATTGCCGAGTCTTCATGCAAGGTGAGTGAGTAAGGATGGAAATAGTAACCTTTTCTGTGCAAAGTTCAATCTAAAAAAGTGAACAATTAATGTACACTGACTTAAATTTGATAATAATAGCATAAGTCACCAGTTTATTCATAGGGATGGGAATCTCTAAGCAGCTCATGATTTGATTAGGTTTCATTTCAGATGCCTTGATGTGATTACAAACCAATTCCTTATGCATCCTGATGCTTCTTGAATTTGATATCCATTGCCTACATTATGATTGTATGATTCTGTTATTTTTAAAACATCATTTCCATCCATCATGAAAAACATAAAGATTAAGGTATTTTATAGTGTTTATTGTTCATCTACATCAGTGTGCCACCCTGCCAAACCTCTCTGTTCATATGAATTATATGAATATGCATAAGGTTTTGCACTAAAATAAGATCCCTCAATGGCGCTATTCCTTGTTTAATAGGATGAGCTAATGGGCTACTTAGTATGACTTGCTAGCTTCAATCCCATTAGACTTGTCAGCCATTTGCCTGACCTTTTGAGTAAAGCATTTCAGGTGTATGAGCATGCATGCAAGTCTTTGACTCTATGTATTAAAGAAGTAACATGACACAAAATCTGACTTGAGCAGTGTTTGTTCCCATTTTCAGTGGGACACAATGGTACAAAAAAGTGCAAGGTTACAGAGTCAAATTTTGCAAAAAAAAAATATACAACTGGGCATAGAGAGAAGGAAAGAATGAGATATAAACTACTGTATCTTTGAAACTTGTGAACTGGATGCAGAACTGAAAAAAAAGGAGGACTCTTTATAAAAGAGTTGCAGAAAGAGTTACACTGTGGTCCTTCAACAAAGCGTCCAACTGTCTAGGCAGGAAGTAGAGCTTTCTTTCACTTCCTGTTTTGGTGAGTGACTCATTTCAACCCATAAAGCACATCTTCTGTCATTTCAGAATATTATCCGAGCTCCCTCTCTCTAGCAGGCATGCAAACACAAAAGTGACTTTTGTGACTATGTGAGAGTGATGCCTTCCCATGGATGCATGTGTGGTGAACAGCTGTAGAGTCTTCCACATATAATATCCAAAACATTTTTTCAAAAGCAACAGACAGAATATGCTTATGAAAACCAGATGGTAGAGATCAATCTACTATATACTGTATCTACAAACTACAATCTAGCCGACAGTGGTGTGATGTGTGAAATCTTCCTTTCAACAATATAACATGCGACTCATTTGCTAATATGTTTTTTTTTTTTGGTATTCAGCTGCTGATTGGATTCAGCCTGATATATCTGGTTAAATGATAGCCTAAAAATAAAGCCAGGCTGGTAGGAGGGAAGCTGCATCTCATGAAGAGGACCCAAGATAAATCTGCTTATCACATGGTGAAAGTTGGAGGTTCAATAAATCACCTGAAGATCACCAAAAGGAACCGAATACCTTAGAGTGAGACTAGATGGACTGAGCAATTGATTAAAAATCACACTGTGGTGACATCTTCCCAATTAGCAACAACCCCAGATTGCACAAACATATGTTGTTGTTTTTTTTTCGTCTAAGAATGGCCACCTACATTTTTAGAGTTCTAGAATGTTCTGAGCAAACTGAACTGGATCAGGACTTTTCATGGAACATCAATAGGAGGTGTGTTGATACCACATGACAGATTTAAGCTAAAGCTATTAGTCTTATGCTTATGTTGTGCATCATTTGAGGAGTGGGCTGCATGTGTGTGTGTGCACTGAGTTGCTTGTTTACCAGTGCAATGCACTTACAGGCCACTAATACTATATGTAATTGCTATCTTGAGAGCCACCTCAACCACAGTGGTACTATGGTGGTTCCTTTCCAGTAAAGTACAGGGTAGAGATGGGCTCATAAATAGCAGAAAGCAACAGATGGGCTACCATTAAGAAGTATAGAACTACAAAGTATATTCATGTAGTAGCACAACCACCTAAAATAACTAGAAGGTTTAGCTATAAGGTACGTAATATACTGCCAACTCAGTGCATGTTCAGAGTGGTTCAGAGAGCTATAATGAGTCTGCACTAGCATCCCAATGTTGACTTTGTAGGTGGTTGAAATCTTTTGTTCCAGGCCAAAGCAATACCTAACATTACACTTTGCCTGCATACTCCTGAATCTTTACCATCTTTAATATGCATACTGCTCCAGTGGTGCAACAGAAAAGCATTAACCAGATCATTGGCAGATGCTACAGCCATCCATTCCCGAGAGCCAAGGGAGTAAAACTGGGGAAGCAAATTGGTTGTGCTCCCTGGATGAGAAGGATGACATACCCTGTCAAACATATGCGACACTAGCCAATTGTGGGCATCTGTAATCTCATGTATGCGGAAAAGGGCAGATAGAGGTTTCCCTCGAGGGTGTTACGCTGCCCTGTGATGGCATGAGCAGTGTTTGGCTTCACATGTCTCAGAGGATGCATGTGCTAGTTGCTAGTCGGTAGCTGTTGTATGATAGGAGAAAGCTGGCTGGTGGGTGGGTATTGGCAGGTGATCAAATTATGAAGAAAACTGTGAAAGATTTCAGTAGAAATCTTCCTAGTGTTAAGTGTTTTACTTGTATTTGTCAGCTTCACTCTGTTATGAATTTGTATTATAAATTCCAGAATATGAGACATGCTTATGCCCTATATGAGGTGTTGCAACTTATACAGTTGAGCCTTAACCTGATTGGCCATTTGTTACTGTTTTGCTAATAGAACACTGTGCTTATACCTACACCTATATTCCAAGTGTGATCAAGGGATTGAAAGCAAAGACTTCACCTGACGAACAGCACAAAAACTAATCTAGCCTACCTCTAGCATCTCAATTCCTAATCTGTAAAGAGATTACAGTATACATGGTCACAGCATTGCTTTACAGCGGTCTAATGAACAAAAGTGACCAGAAAATATTCTTAGTTGGCATATTTCATTATCTACACCTACACAAAAATCAAAACTTTCATCTACAGTTCAGCTAGTTTGCATGCTATGAATGGCTTACTGAGTAAACATTGGCTTCATGTCATCTAAGGCCAATCACACAAGGCAAATCACACAAGCTTATGACATGCTACAAGACAATTCTGGAGACATCATGTAGATAGCCTGTCACTTAGCTGTAATTACCTGAGAGATATGTGCATAATTATGTGTAAACACAATGAAGGTCTTCTGGAACTCCAATTAATCTACAATGTTTTCATACTTTGTAAAAGTGAAATTTTGTCTTGATATATATGATAGTCAGCATTTGGCATCCAACTGGCGTAACTGGCGTACCATCATGGGTGTACTCCCACCTCACACCCAGTGTTCCTGGGATGGGGTTAGGATTTAAAGTGAATGAGTGTGAACATTCTGCATGTAGAGCTGGAAGGTTGTATGCTGAAATCCCAGAATGGCCAAAGAGTCAATGTTCAACCACTCAATTAGTAGACTTTTGTGTTCAGCCCTAGATATCTACCACCCTGCAAATTCTAGATACAACACTATTTCCACTCTAACATTATGTTTGACTATAACAGATGGTCATCAACATATGTGGAAGGTAACTGTTACTGTCCTTAAGTTTTGCTTTTAAGTATCTATACTTGAGTTTTTCATTCACCTAATATTTTTTATTTTAACCGACAGCATTTTAAAAGAAAAATACTTTCTACTTTAACTAAATTTAAGAGTTTATACCTTTATAATTTAACCTGAGTGAAGAATTTGAAGCTGTACTTCAACTTTTATCAGAATATTTATTTAGATCAGAAATTGCACCTTTACTCGAGTGAAGAATTTGGGTACGTTTATCACCAGATTGGTGGATCAGGAAAATACATTTCCAGGCCATTGTGACACTTAAAAAAATCTGTCTGGATTCTCTAAATCAGATGATCCACAGATGACCAACACATGCCAAATGGATTAGACTTGTTTTATATAACTGGTCCACCAGGGGCATCAGTCAGTTAAATGAATAGAAAAAAAATTGTGATGGTATTAAAAGAGCTTTCAATTCACACATGTTGTGTATCGTTCAGTATGGAGATGTTTATAAAACATAATGGATAATACAGGGGTGAATCAAATGAAAAACCTTTTTTTTTTTTTTTTCATTTTTTTATTGCAAAAAGGTGTCACAACAATGTTTCTGGCTGAAGGTAGCAGTAAAAGGGGCTATTGAGAACAATGGACCAGTAGTAAATTTTTTACTTTTGCAACTACAAATTTAGCATACTTTTTCTCTAATTTATGTCACACTTTTAAGGTTTTCATTTGACTTACTCTCATATATTAGTATAATATTATTATGTGTTGCTGAAAGATTCAGTACAGACAGCTCATCTCAACAGCATCATCTCTCTAAATATTCTCCCATCAATAAGAAGTCTTAATGTTGCCTTATGACTGGAAAAATGTCCTAATGTTTTTGCCATTTGTCTAAAAATATACAGTACAGTAACTTAGGTATTTTAGAATACATTCACATTTAAAGCTGATGCGAATTTACCTGCAACAATTTGGCCAAAATTTAAATAAAAAAAAATTAATGCAGTCAATCAGCCAATGATAATTTATTTGTGGCATTAAACAATAAAGATTTGTTACACACTGAGACAGATATAAAGACTGAAGCAATGCAATTTGGCACCATGGTGCTGACAGGGACACAACAGGTGAGTATGATACAGGAAGCTGAAACATTTCATACACAAACATAAGTGTGGATACACATAACCTTACACACACACACACACACACACACACACAAGACCCCAGGGCAAAAAGCAATAACAACAATCTCCTACCTGTCAAAATAATCCCCTAAAATACACACACACACACACACACACACACCAATGTTTATGACAGTCAGAGGTTAAAGTTCAAGTGTCAGTATGTATCTCCTGCATGGCAGAGATGACTGCTGATGAAATGTAACAATGCCTATAATTGATCCACAGCTTAGAGTGGGTCATACGTATATGTGTGTATGTGCGTGTGTGTGTGTATGTGCGTGTGCATTATTGTATAGGTTCAGAATTTCTGTATTTCTCTTCAGAACGAAGCCTTTCATTTCGGCATGTTTACTAACCATACCAGTGCCTGATCCCCAAAGAGCCAATGAAAGAAAGAAAGAGAAATAGAGAGAGAGGGAGGGAGAGGAAGTGATCACATGTGTGTTCCTGTGGCTATACTGGAACTTCAAGCTTCTCTCTCTCTCTCTCTTTTTTTTTTTAAAGCAGTCAGATAAAATTAGATTACATTTAAGGACAGGTAAAAGCAGTCGACTCAAAAAAAAAAAACACATCAACAACAGCAGACATTTATCAGCAATAAATAAAAAATTTTAACATGAAAGTGCGAGCCACAAGGAAAGCCACTTCTTTGTTAAGCTTTTATTGTTAACTCCTTTTATTTAACATTGGGTAATTTTTAACTTTGCTTCTCTCTCTCTCTTTTTTAAGTTAATTCCGTTTATTTAAAGTGAATTATTTTTATGTATAGGATGATTGCCTATTGTACACTGCAAAAAAAAAAAAACGACATTAATTTACATTTTCTTAAATATAGTCAAATTTATCTAGTATTTCCTACTGTAAGATAGAAATCAAGATTATTAAGCCTTTTTTCAAGCTTGAGATAGTCTTTTTCTGTTGGCAAATTATTTATTAATATTAATTTCTGTTAAGCATTTATTTTTTACAAAGAACCTAAATTATCTGCCAATAGAATAAGTAATTTGTAAGAGATGTCTGAAAATAGGCTTAGTAATCTTATATGTAATTTATTTCACTATATTCATTTCACTATATTCAAGATATTTTCACTTGCTCTCATTTTTTTCAGGGTAGATTCACCAGTTTTTCATAGAATTGCTTTTTGTATGTCAAGGTACATGTATTTTCTAGTAGTAGATAGTCTTATACAGTGTATCTCCTCACACACATTCACACAGTACTTCATACCTAGGGTCAATTTGTCTTATCCAGTCCACCTACTTGCATGTTTTTGGGAGGTGGGAGGAAACTGGAGAAGCAGATTTTACTTTGAGTCTTTTTAAACCCCTTTTTTTAAATGTCAAACCTGGCTTTTTATATATATTTGGCTATATTTTCAAGACCACAGTACATTTAAATACTTATTTGTATCAAAAAATTTCTAAGATAGCTAAACTTCATTTCAATTATTTGCAATAGAAACTATACTCATGGAATTAAAACCCCAAAAGTCTGATTGCTCAGCGATCCAGCTGATGGCATGTGTGTGCAGAGGTAGGAGTGTGTATAAGAGATGGTGAGACCTGGATTCATTCATTCATAGACACTAACTACATTTTTTTGTTTCAACAGTTATTTTTAAATATTTTATTTCTGGTAAAATTCAAGGTCTGAAAATTATATTATTTTATTATATTATTCTATTATATTGTCAGTATTAGAAATATAATTACTGCAATAAAGTTCCATGGGGAAATTCAATTTCACTTCTAATAAACATTTAACATTCTGTTCATTTTGACCTGTAAGGGTTAGCAGGACACATTTCTGGGGTAAATCTAGTCATCTGTTGAACTGATTGCCTCCTGTGCCACTGTGCCATGTGTGGGGAAGCAACAATGACATCTCAGCAGGTGACAGTGGCTGACTTGTGTTGACTATAAATCTAGATCACTAAACAAACAGGCAAAGAAAATTGTACATTCTGCAGCTCAGCATTTGGTGCAAGAGCTGCCATAAAGGTCTTCTGTATAAAATCCAGCTCATTTTGAAATGTTTAAAGGTAAATGGATGCTGTATAAAGAAAATCTGTCTTAATTTTTTTTTCTTAAATTTCTGTTTAGGTTTCATTTAGATTTTAAAGTTGGTGGAATACAGCCTTATTGGTGTAAATTGAATTGAATTTGTCACTATGCCACTACAGACACCTTAACTGTGTTTGAGAATGTTAGCGGTCAGTCATTTATGAAAAAAAAACTCCTGTTGTAGTTCTTTAAAGCCATTCACAGTATTCTCCTCTTGAGTGTGTGAAGATTAATGGGGACAAAATGAGCTTAGTACTTCAACAGTGCAGGCCTTGGATGCTTAGCAAGTCAATTACCGACAACACAGTACAAACCATGCACCTGCAGGTTCACAATCTGCCTTAAAATCAGAAAAAAAATTACTTGATTGCAAACCAACCTTTTTCCTTCCTGCAATGGTAGCATAGCATAGTAAAGCCTTGGTTACATTAATAGTAATGAACTGGCCACAAGCACAAGTTTGTAGTGTCCATATGTAGTGAACTAATGATTGGAAACAGGTGTGTGTGATTAGAAGTCTGGAGGGGAGAGTGAGATAACAGAGGTGATAAGGCTTGTAGATCATTATTTTGCAGAGAATTGTGGGAATTGGTATTCAGGTTTACAGATGGAGCCAACATAACAGTTTAATTAATCTGGCCTTTGGCTATTCCAAAATTTACAGTCATGCTACAACATTCGGAGCTTTTGCTCCTTTCTTTATCTTCACGTTAGGTCAGATAAGCATATGGAGTACAATGGAAAACAGTTTTACCTGCGCATCTTTTACATTTTTTTCTGTTAGCGATGGAACTACACTTATTGTATCGTCAACCTACTCTACTTCCTGCTGTACATAAACCATTAGGTCTGCAGAAAATGTTGGATAAAAGATCCATGTCTGTTCTGTTCAGATCAACTGGTAAATAGTATGTGCCTTTGAAGCATCTAAACATCAGCTAACAGAACTTACCTAACCCTTATAAGCATTACCATATGGATTTTACCCTCACTCCTTTTTGCTTTCCCTGCCTGTAAGTGAAATGAAGCTAACATATGATGAACAGACTATGGACATCTTTAAAATTAAACCGTCAATGGCTAGAATTCCCAATTAATCTACACTCACAAGCCACTTTAATAAGAACACCTCTACAACTGCACATTCATGCAATTATCCAATTTAATCAGTTAATCATGTGGCAGCAGCACATTTCATAAAAAATACGCAGATACAGATCAAAAGCTTCAGTTAATGTTCACATCAAACATCAGTATAGGGGAAAATGTCCTCTCAGTGACTTTGACCTTGGCATAGTTGTTGGTGCCAGATGGAATGATTTGAGCACAGAAACTGCTGATCTACTGGAATTTTCATGAACAACAGTCTCTAGAGTTTACAAAGAAAAAAAAACAAAAAAACAAAAAAACACGCAGTAAGCAGCAGTTCTACAGGTGGAAGTGGCACCTGGACATTTTTCCAATCTTCAACTGTCCAGTTTGCATGAGTCTGTGCCCAATGTAGGTTCAGGCTCCTGTTCTTGGCTGACAGGAGCAAAACTGATGTGGACTTCTTCTGCTGTAGCCCATCCACCCAAGGTTCAGCATGTTGTGCTTTCTGAGATGCTTTTCTGCTCACCAAGATTGTAAAGCGTAGTTATTTACCATTTAGCCTTACTGTCAGCTCAAACCAGTCTGGTCATTCTCCTCTGACCCCTCTCAGAACTGCAAACTGATGTTTTTACACCATTTTGTGTAAATACAAGAGACTGTTGTGTGTGAAAATCCCATGAAATCAGGAGTTTCTGAAATACTCAAAACCAGCCCATCTGGCACCAACAAACATGCTACATTCAAAGTCACTGAGTCACATTTTCCCCCTTTCTGACATTTTCCCCTTTCTGATGTTGATGTGAACGTTAACTGAAGCTCTTGACCTGTATCTGCATGATTGTTTACTTGCACTCATTGGCTGATCAGATAATTGCAGGAAGGATCAGGTGTACAGGTGTTCCTATAAAAGTGGCTGGTAAGGGTACAGTATATTCACCAATTCGTCTTTTGCAATAATAACAATTTAATCATGAAATATGAGATTTGAAACCAAGATTTGCTAGTAATGGCTATAGCAATTCCATTGACCTATCACTTCAAATGGATTTGTACTAGCTCTCGGATTTGTGGTGGATTCAGAGTTGGCATCAAAATCCTTCTCTTTCTACTAAATATGAACACTGACATATGTATCAGACTGTCCAGTAGCACTAGATATCCGCTAACACATGTCCCTTCAGCAAAATTCAGCGAATGAATCTGTGGTATTTTTGTGCATTGTGAAAGTAAATGGCACTGTGTCCAGGTTTTTAAATGCCATCAGATTCTATGGCATTCAACACAATTTGTAGAGAAACAATGACAATGCTAGCATAGTGGTTATACATAGTGTCTGGTAATTGAGGGTGAGAGCTCAAATTCCAGGACTGCCAAAGAGACGCTGGTTGAGCCTTCGAGCCTTAATTTTTTTTTAAATTTTTTTTTAGCTATGGCCTTTCGTTGGACTTTACCTCATTTATATGCTGCTGCTTTGTATAAAAGTGCCTGCCAACTGAATACAGCTAAATTGTATCTTATTAAATTCCATCTATGCTCATTACATCAATCTTGTACCAAAGTCACATGAATCCCAAAGAGAAGGAATGATTTATATTCCATATAAGTGAAGTGTTAAGAAAAGCTAAAAATGCTCACCCCCATGCCTCACCCTAACAATAACCATAACTTTACATACCTCATGTGAATTCTTATGAATTTGCAGTGGTGAGATCATGTCACTTACACACATGTAAATGACATGGCAGGAAGTCTGAATTCCACAGCAGGGCAGCTATTTGACTGGAGATGAGGGGTGTTAAGCTGATTCCTCCTTGTTGTCCTTCCAATGTGTGACGTCAATCGAGCTGATAAGGGATCTGGAACAGCTGGGGTCGAGAGCCGGCCTGGAGCTTCATGGCTGTTCTGGATTCCGGTTGAGGATGCAAACTGAGCTAAAAGTACTTCCTTATTTTCTTTTCCATCTCTTTTGTAAATAGACTATCTCATACTTCTAGACTTCTCTCTCAGAATCCAAATGAGGAATATATTGAAGTGTGAATTTTAGCTGTCTTTGAGATATTCACAATCACTTATGCAACTCTCCTGTTGTTTTCCTCCTGTTTGTCACCTGTTGCATGTGCAGCCTCCTTTAATTGCCACTCTTCTAATTTATTTATTTATTTAAACTGAGGGGGACAGGGATGGTAGCTTAGCTTCATGGAGATTGACTTAGGTTTGTAGATGGTTAAGGGACTCCACTGAGGCATGCTTGTGATTCTAATAAACACTTTTTTTTGTTGACAACCTTTACCCCATTTCATATTATGAAGTGAACTAATTAAACTCATATACCAGCTGTCTTTGAGATATTATGGTGAACAGAGTTGTAGCTAGAAGGGGGGGTTTGGGTTTGAAGCCCTTACCTCCCTGAAATATTTCATGACAAATGCTTATATGCGGCTGGCTAACATAACAAACAATACTGCACAGATGATGTCAAGTAGTGTTTTACGCAGTATTTCGTCTACAGGCATTGATGAAAGGTCAAAAAGTCATCATTACGATTCCATATTTAATCGTCATAGACATGAAATGTGTGTGTCTCTTAGCGTACTTACTTACATTTTATTGGCTACCAGCTGCTATGGTGAAAAACAGGATTGACCAATCAAATTCATGCATTTTTCCTGCTCCTATATTTCCTCATCTCCCCTGAAATTAATTCCTTGCCATACCACTGATGGTGAAATGATGTGATAAGATGATATTCAGTAGTGGAGAGAAAGTATAGACACATTTTATTACATGACTAGTTGGAAGATAACAGCAATGACTCAATATAATTCATGCTAGCCAGGAGATCAATTTATTAATTAATTTATTTTTTAAACACACGCACACACACACAGAAGATTCAACTGGTCATCTGTTTTTCATTTGGAGTGGAATTTTGGAGAAGAATTATTCACAGTAACACACTCTCTCTCACACACACACACACACACACACACATGGCATGCATAAGTGTATTAAATGGTCAATTTCTCTCTTAAAGCGTGTTTTTCAGTATTTGAGTATTAAGACTAAAACATGAGATGCCACAGAGAAATAGCTGTGTCAACTCATTCATTGTTGCACATAAATCTCTACCCTCTTTCTGCTTTTTCTCCCCAAAGCACACTGGAAAATAAGTTATGTACTTTCTCCACATAGGCCTGAGGCTTTTTGACCCAGTGTGTCTGTATACTTGTGTGTAGGCTGAGTTTATGCCCCATCAATACAGACTGGTTGGAGAAGTGCACATCTGATACTGTGATTTACAGCTGCTACTTATGAAAACCAGAGAATTTGTGAGTGTAAACTATGTCCTCACATTTGTGAGCCCTATCTATCATTGTGAACAGACCTTTGACCTGAAACAACTCAAATTCACACATTTCCCAAATCAATAAAAAAGAAACAACGTAATCTTGAGCAACATAAAGCATTGTATTCATCACTGCAGTAGCAAAACTGGCAACACAAGCATTCAAAAAAGATTTGCTCTGGAGGTGAGCTGCAGCTTGTGAAAAATATATGGTCTTAAGATTAGATGTTAGTCTTTAATGGAAACATAACTCTCATAGCATATTTTTAAAGCATATGACAGTAGAGGTCAGTGAGGGGGCCACTCATTTCTGGGGCGGTACTACATATACTAGCTTTTATGTTTACTGTAAAAGGTTAACATCTGATCTATCTTATGTTCATGTATTTTTCATTTGAACATTTCTTTAAAAACATCCTACTGATTCTTTCTAATATACTGTGACATTTTTTTATTAATTAATTAATTAATTAATGCTTTCGTTCCTCTTAGTAATTACATTTAAAAATTTAAAATTTAGTAATATAAAAAATTTATTACTATAGGAACCAATCCCAAGAAGGAAGTACACCATGGATGGGAAGCCAGTCTATCACTTGGCATCATGCGCACACACATTCACACACTCATTCACACCTACTTGAAATGTAGAGTAGCTAGTCCTATTTGCATGTTTTTGGGAGGTGAGAGAAGAGAACACGCAAAACTCCACAGACCTGAGATCAGGATCAAACCGGGGACTTTCAACTATAGTTTCATAACGACACTTTATATTGGACTGTCTACACATTGTTTATTTTTGATTAAGGCTGATTTGCCTTTATTTCTTAACTTTGTGTTGTGTTTGGGTCAAATGGATAGCTAACATAGCTAATAATCATTTATGTAATGCTAGGCAATGCATTAACATTCACAACAGTTTGTCTTTTAACTTTAAAAGAAATATAGGTTTTACACAGACATGAGCTTGCAATGTGTACATAGCTGTAGTTCTATTCTCTCTCTCTCTCTCTCTCTCTCTCTCTCTCTCTCTCTCTCTCTTTCTTTTCCACACACACTCTGGCTTCTATAATGGCTGTTCCTTTACAATAATATAAAGGACTGTATCATATTAAAGACATAACAAACTGAATATCACGTGTGTGCGTGCGCGTATGTGTGTGCATGAGTGTGTACGTGTACACGTGTGTGTGTGTGTGTGTGTGTGCATGAGTGTGTACGTGTACACGTGTGTGTGTGCGTGTGTGCATGTAGTTTGAGGGGCCTGTCTGGTTTTGTTTAGATTTGGGCTTTGGAATTGGAATCATGTTCAGTCATGTTCCCTTTAGGAGGGATTAGGACTGAGATTGGGGTTACGGTAAACTTCACCCCAACTCCATCTCCATCATAGTGTCTTCTCCCTAGATGCACCCCCCTCCCCCCAAACACACATGAAGACACACACACACAGCACACACAAATCGAGCCATCATGTAGGAATCCTATTAAGGATGTGTTTACCTGTGGGCAGTGTGATACATATCAACACAGTCTGGTGACACTCTTGAACACCTACTGCTTTGGACCCAGGGGAATACTAGATTTGTACATGCACTTCACACACAAACACACACGAGAAATGTGATCTTTGTAACGTATTTCCATTGACTTGTGTGTTACTGTAGCTAAATAATTCTACACCTATCTCTAACCCTCAAAATATCCTCAGTATCTTAAACAAAATATTTTTCAAAGCCCCACTAGATCAAAACTCTCACATTTTCCTGTCATTATGGGGTATTTGGCCCATGAAGAGATGAAACAGCCATGGCCCACACACTCACACATGCAAGGTTCTTCTATTCAAAAAGTAACACTGGCTACAGTCTACAGAGAGAGAGACAAGAGACAGAAGGCAATGTGTGCAGAGACTTTACAATCTAACAACAATAGCCATCTTGGTAGTCTGTATAAAACCCCCCCACAAAAAATGGCTTATTTAATAATGATAATCACACTGCTGATGATAATTAATCCTATTTATAGACAGTCTAGATATTAATCTATTTCCTTTAGCTAATTTCAAGCTTATAACAGTATTACACTGGCAGATAATTTCACCTGATTTCAAGTTTTTTATTTCTAAAAAATTCAAAAAATTCTAAAAAATAGACTATATTCAAGACATTTTCACTTGCTAAGATGCAGTTTTTTTGCAGTGCAAATGCATGCATGAAATTATAATGATTACAACACAATTCAAACTGAATGGAAAAGCTTGTTGGATCATCAACGCTATCATACAGTGTACCAACATATATTATTAACAATCAATGGAATTATTATTACACTTAATATTTAAATGTCTTGGTTTCCTGTGCATCCTGTAAAATACGCATCTATAATAATTGCAGCATTTACTGTATTGATCAATCTGTCCATACCCTATTTTGCATCTACTGAAAAATAAATACATATTCTATTTTTCTTTCTTTTTATAAAATAAAACTCTTTAACATCTTTATTTACTTATTTTACATTTACTTTTACAGCATTTAGCAGACACTTTTATCTAGAGTGATTTACAGAAGTACTTTGCTGTCTCCATCAAAAACATATCCTCATGCTAGTACAGTTATGTCTGAGTCCAAGAATACCATTTCTGTTAGTTAGTATAAAGTTAGTATAAAAATAAAAGTTTTTTCTCTTTAGGATTTAGTGCTCAGCAAGTATTTATTTTACTCGGAACAACTGCCCAGTCAAATCCCTTGTAAGTGAATATTTTTATTAAACAATAAAGCCATGATCATCAAGATTAATTTTTGCGCTGTTTCCATTATTTATTGAGCCTAGCCAAGTTTTTCAGAAATGTTTTTCAACTAAAATCATTAGGAAAGATGAAATAATGAATAGAGTTACAAATAAAGTGTACTAATTAAATCAATGACAGGTGTTAAGGGATATTGTATTACCTTTGTCTGAATGTTCAGGTGCATGATGTGCATCTCATTCATGGTGTATCCCCACCTCATGCCTAGTGTTTCTGGGTAGGCTCCAGGTTCAACTGCCACTCTGACCAGGATAAAGTAGTTACTGAAGATGAATGAATGAAGTAATGAAATATGACATATGAAATATACACAGTACTTGTTAGGGGACTCACACTCTTGATCAGCTATGATTTGATCAGGAGTAGCAGAAGGTGTTATCTCTATTTTGTCTATTTTCTACCAAGAATCAATGGCTGCTTATTTATCCTCCCATGAAAAGAAACATATAGTATAATACAATGTATAAATATAGTAAAATATTAATTGTTGGTCTTACACAAGTCACATAACTGGGTCACTAAAATCGGTCCATTGGGAAGTGTAATTTGTATGCATGTGTATTATTGTTAATGCAGTTGAGAAAATCTAGCTAATTGCTTTTTATATTTGGGTTTTAGAACAGTGTGAAATTTAGGAAATCTTAGGAAATGTAGAAAATTTTAGGACCTACAACAGAGTTAAAACAGTTGAAAAAGGCTGAATTTTGATAAGCTAAATATTTTTAAAGAGGACCACATCAAATCGTGACCTCAATATTATATAGTTTTATCTGACATTTTTGTCAGAAATTATTATTATTATTATTATTATTATTATTATTATTATTATTATTATTATTCCAAAACGTCTGGTGAATATTGAAAAAGTTCTATATCCAAATTCATAGACTAGGTTTTATAATGTTCTGCGAGCCAATCATCATCAGATGAAAATAGGATGAACACATGATACGCAGCCTTGACCAATCAATGTCCAGATTCTATTTACGCTCTGGCAGAAAAAAGACTCAATATTGTGAGTTGGAGGAAATTGACTTTTTAACTGTAGATGTTCTACATATCGTTCCTGATAGTAATAAATAGTAGTAAATAAGTGTAAAAAACAGGTACAGGACAGCTCTACTGTACTCCCTGGTTTTACAATGTATATTCTGGCATATTATGGCTAACATTAGCTATGATTAGCATTACAGATAATAGCTTGTGATCGATTTTGATATGAGTTTGTAAATGATGATTATGATGACGATGATGATGATGATGATTATTATTACTACATGTGCTTTATAAACTGAACACTGTAACCTGGGACTGAAGGTTGCCTAGCACACTTGTAAAAAATGTTTAAGTGGTGGCACAGAAGCACGCATTGTATGTTCTAATGTATTTTAATATTGTTAAATATTTAAAAAAGAATAGTTAATGCAAACTATTTTGTTAAGGAACAAATTCTAAAAAATTAGAGCTCTAGAATATATTCAGAAAATAGAATTTATGGAAAAAACTTTTATGATCATAATAGGATCTTAATAGGCTCATAATGTCTTTCTCTGCTGAGTCTATTACCATTTATTAGTTATTTAATGAGATTGTGAGATTGCTTAATAAGAAACAGGCAGATAAAACCTTATAAAACCAAACAGCATTTGATATTAAAATCTCAGAATAATAATAGTAATAATAATAATTGTCTGTATTTGGCTGGTGTTGAAACATTTGCTTTCTAATTGTCTCAGAATTACAATAAAATAAGTTTGAAGCAATGTTAAAGTTTAGGCCTTGTTGAGCTGTAAAGGAAAAATCTTAGTTTTGTTAGTTGGAATGTCAAACCTTGATGTCTCATATCTCAAACCAGCTTTTCACTCAGATAGAACTTTATAATACTAGGATCATGAATTTGTTCCAGTCCAATGAACAAATGCAGAAAGTGGTTAGCTTGTACCAATAAATTTAATTTCAAATAAACATGAAATTATTAAAGAATTAAACATTGTTATACAGTATCAACACTTCCGGGCAGAAGGGACTATCTTACATGGAGTGTATGAACAGAAATGTTACCACTACTGAAGTAAACTCTGTCTGAGGTAGGTTTACTCTGATGTCTGGAGTAATGTAACTTCTTTCATGGCCCTACAACACTGTTGGACATGGACATGATGTAAAGATGTTGCAACTATGAAATGAAGTTTAAAGAGGATTGACTATGTATGTCACGGCACCCATTAAATCTTGAGTCCTCCCTCGGTGGATACTGACACAGTTATATCTTTGGACAGTTTTTTCTTGATTTTTTTATGGCGGTTTTTTAAAATGGCTATGATAGTATATATTATTATTTTTGTCATAGCTCTAGCATGGTGCCAAAGCTGTTCTTTCCACTAATTGCACGACAAGTACGGTTTCAATCCTGTAACATAAAGAAATCAGTAAACAAACAGTTCACTTAAAAACTCTATACTGTATATGACTTTCAGATGTAAATTCACTTATTAGTAAACAGATACCAGGTTTGTAGTTTGACAATGCCATGAAATATGTATTACTCTATAAAATCAATAAAAAATACTACTACACGGTCGCTCAATCAGACCCCACTGGGTTTAGTTCTACTGTCGTCACCCCATGACACACACTAGCTGAATAAACACAATCCTCCAATCACTCTCAGAGTTGCAGTTAGGATGATTACACCATTCTGTCCTATTAACCTCTCCTTCTCTACGGAGCGATTGCTGTGTGATCTATGGTGTAATATCAGTTAGTTAGATGAGTGGTTATTGTTGTCAATAGTGTTACTGTTGCATTTGCTATCAAAACAAAATTTAATTCTGAATGTAATGAGTGAGAAGTTGCAGGGGTAAATCAAGTCATCATTGAAAGAAAAATGAAATTCTGCAATTTATATGGAAGAAGGTATTTTAATTATGTGCCATAGATATGCTTTCTTGTGGAGTTATGTAGGTTCCATGGAAGTTAGAGTATGATACTTTGGACATTTATGAATATATGATATATGATAAGGTACATTACCATTCAAAATTATGTTTCTGTTTATCTAAAGAAGACTTGTAACAAGCTCCTACCTTGCAGTAGTTTATAAAGACTCAAGAGAATTTGAAATTAGAACATTTCAAGGAACATTTTGATGTCCTCATCTTTTTTATCCCTTTATACTACAATGTTAAGGGTATAATTATTTAATATGTCCTAATACTAGCATACCATCACATATCTAGCTACAACCAATTATTGTAGTTTTTGCTAAAATCGTATGGTTTAAGTTTAAAGTGTAAGTAAACAGACATGTATTGAAATTATTTTTAAAATATAAATTATTATTAAAAAGATATCTTTGGCTTGTACATTATCTCTGTCACTATCCAAAGATCTCTGGTGGCCTGGGAAAACATGTCGGATGTCGCTGTGGCTGTTTTGAAAAAAATTGTTTTTTTCTCCCTATACCTTACGTCCACACATGTGAATGTTCTTACTACACAAATACAGCTGTACAAACAGTGAGACTGTATAAACATATTTTAAGCAATAGCTTGCTAACTAAGTGTTCTTTTGAGTCACACAGAGACTGATGTGGATTATGCTTATGATCAGAATAATAAATTGTTTTTTACTGCAAACATATATTTTTTGTGATAAAGTGCTTCTACTAGTTTAGGTTACAAATGTAGAGGTAGGCAGAGTGTCTAGTAACCTATGCTCTACTAATATAGAATTATCTAGGACTCCAAATTGAGTTAATGTATATAAAGTAAATATAATGAATTAAAAAAAATCTACTTCTAATACATTAATATTAAACATAGAATGAATACTGGATGCACTAAACTTCTGAACACTGTCTGTCAACTGGTATAAAGAGACATACTATTCATTGCCATATTTCTAATTTGTATCTTATTAATTTGATATTACATACAATGATAAATGATTAAATATCAGTTACTTTTAGACAAAATCTAGTGTGTTGGTGTCTTTCAGTTGAGTTGAAATAAAATCATTAAATGCCTCTATTTCACTACTGGCCATAACCAGAAATGCTTTTCTTGTGGTTCAGATACGTGCCAAAAAAACAAACAAACAAACAAGCAAACAAACAAACAAAAAACATATTCACTGCAAAAAAAAGAGACATCTTAGCAATTGTAAATACCTCAGTAGTCAAATTTATTTAGTATTTCCTATTGTAAAATAAGAATAAACCAAATATAAGATTATTAATCCTAGTTCTAGAAATAATATTTGAATAGCTTGAAATTGTCTTGTTCTATTGGCAGATAATTTAGCTAACAATTAGCTAGCATTTATTTCAAGAAAGAAGCAAAATTATTGCCAATAGAATAAGAACATTTCAAGCTGGAAATGAGTAAAAAATATCTAAAAACAAGTTTAATAATCTTTTATATTTGGTTTATTGTGATCCTATAATAGGAAATATTAGTTGAATTTGACTATATTCAATATATTTTTACTTGCTAAGATGATTTTTTGAAGTGTTTAAATGTCCTTCATACATTAGTATTCTTTCATGTATGAATCTTTATAACACTGTATAAGCCTTAATACAGGTTAAGAGAAAAACGATAGTTGCCAGTGTGTTAAATGAGTTATATTCGCAAGATATACTGCAAAATGAATTGTTAGAGGTGGTAAACACTGAATAATGGGCATATTTTGCCTTGTACTATGGTATCTTAAAAACAGTGAGCTGTCATGGGAAACAATTTGAGGTTCATCTAGAAAATCATATTCAGATTAAGACTGGTGGGGCTTAACTAATGATATACCCATTACAGATTTTCTCACCACATCATACTGCCACACTGACATATTCCCACAACCCTACTTTGGGCCAAGAGGTCTTGAATTCAATATTAGCTGACATCTATTTTTATTATGTATTTTTTTCATTGGTATGCCATCTCTGTAATCAGTTAATGTAAGTTGCTTTAGGACAAAAGCATCAGCTAAATGCAAATCGCAGTCTGATCAAATTGAAATTGTGAGTTTCAACATTAACTCATGGCAGGCATGAGCTGCAGGACGTCTCTTCTAAAAATGGACTTTGAAAAGGTCTGGCTTATTGGAAGCCCACACATGGACATGCCATTAATGAATGAGTAAGAAGAGTGTGTGGGGGTGAGCACTTCTGCGCACTGCTCTTCAGACGTGCTTCATGCTGATGAACAAAGTTATGACCATGAGTCACGCACACACTTCTCACATTAATGCACACTACACCAGCATACTGTTCACAGCTAACTTCAAAGTACCGATGCAAAAAGGCACCTTTGCTCTTTTTTTTCTTCTTTTACATTCCACATTCCCTCATTCGGGTATTCCAATTTCTCTTCCGCCTTCAGCTGTATCTTTTTAATCTTTTTTTCCTTTCCTGTGATGTTCCAATGTTCCAGGCATTATTGAGGATATACAGTCACTGTTTCAGTCAAGTCTATATTCTAACAATTATATAAATGTATATACACTCACTATCCAATCATCTGTACACCTGCACATTCATGCAGTTATCTAATCAGCTAATCATGTGGCATGGTGGCAAAGTGGATGGTGAGTGTATACACTGAGTTATACGTTTATTAGCTATACTGTATCTAGTAATTAACAAAGTGGCAGTTCAGAGTATACATGTATCACTTCAAGATATGAAAGAAGCACCACATAAAAATATTTAATACTGAGAGGTAACTTTAGCACTATGAGCACTGAGATGTAGCTAAGTGCAGCATTGTCCTAGTTCTGTCTTCACCTGTATTTTAGATTATAAATCACACTTGGCCACTGCATTGTGCTGCTTGCTTGTAAATGCACATTCACACTGACACACACAAACACTCACATATCACTCAGAGCAATACGGCAGCATTTATTTTCAGTCAGGCTAATGAGATGGTGTTTCATGAATGAAATGCGTTTGTGTGTGTGTGTGTGTGTGTGTGTGTGGGAGAGAGAGAGAAAGGTTTTGGTAGTGTTTACTTACCGAAGACAACATTGATTGGAAAGACTATTTTTGCCACTGTGCCCTGATCTTGCTTCAATTTCAAGGTAAAAAGTTCAGCATTCAACATTCAGATGAATCATGAGCCACCTTAGTTTGATAGTGTCTTATGAATGCATTTGCATGTGTTTGTATGTGTGTGATGGTGTGTTAGTGATTTTCCACCCTGACAGCATGGGTTGGAAATGATGTTATCACTGTTACCAAACAATATTCAAGTGAAAAAGTCTAATGCTTAATTAAGCTGAGACAAAACAGGCCCGAATCACACAGGATGTCTTTAAAAAGAGAGAAACAGAGAGAGCACTTGTTCACAGGTAAAGAGAGCACTTTGTCCCTTGTTAAAGTTGCAAGATAAATGCTGAAGCTAGCTCAAAGGCACTATGGAAGTCTCAGAAACAGCAATGCCACAAAAAGCATGGTAAAAGCACAATATGAACCAATATTTCTTTCAAATTCAACTTTTAAATGTAACAAGTTTCGCATTCCTAATGGTATGGGAGTTTTGGGGGAAAGTGTTGACGATAAATGATATTGAAAGTGTCCAAAATGCATGAGCAAACTCCTACACTAGCAGTTAAGCTAATGGACGTGAATGCTGACGAGCTAGATTTTAGCCTTAGGTAGCAGTGTTTCTGGTATAGTTACCTATACCTTAAGATACTCATAGCTCTATAAAATTGTTAATTTAGTTTTATTTACTTAATTATAGCTTAATTTAAAATTTAATTCTTGTAATAAATAGTTGTCTGTTTTAAGTACAGTTAGATACATTTTTTTCATACTTTATTTAAGATGAAGTTGGGGATTTCACATTGATTCTATTTTTTTTTCTTTAACTTGATTTATTTTATTTGAAGCTGACTTTAAAAAAATGACTATTTCCAGTTGACTATTAAGTTGACTTAAAAAAAGTTGAGTGTTTATTTAAAGTTAACTTTAATGTCGACAACTTTTAATTTAAGTTTACTGTTCTTACTTAAATTTGACTTCTTCTTCTTTTTTTTTTTTTTTTTTTAAAGTTGATGCTTTTTATTTAAAGTTGACTTTTTTAAGTTGACTATTTAAAGTTGACTTTCTTTTGTTACTTGATGTATTTATTTAAAATTGACATTTTTAAAAGTTTACCTGCTTTTATTTAGAGTTGACTTTCTTTTTGAAGTTCAGTGTTTATTTAAAATGGACTTTTTAATGTTAACTTTAATTTAAAGTTTATTGCTTTTACTGAAATATATCTTCTTTTTTTTAAGTTTATGCTTTTAATTTAAAGAGTTGACTTCTAAGTTGACTTTTAAGTTAACAATTTAAAGTTAACTTCTCTTTTTGTTCACTTGTTTCTTTGGGCCAAGAGGTCTTCTTTCTTTCTTTTAAAGTTTACATCTTTCATGTACAGTTTACAGCATTTACTTAAAGTTGACTTTTTTAAGTTTATTGATTTTACTCAAAGTAGATTTATTTTATTTAAAGTTTACTTTTCTCTTATTTAAAGTTTATTTATTTTATTTAAAGTTGACTTTCTTCTTTTTAAATTTGAATCCTTTTTTAGGTGTCTTGTCCTTCCACCATACTTTTCAGTCCACGAATGTGTTAAACACAAGCCCATGCATCCTGCTGCTCTTGATCTACCTGTCATGTTTTTGTTGAGCTATATTGTAATTATAGCTGTCCCAACTTTTACTGTCCCCATATTTCACCAACACCTTTTTACAGATGGACATTAGTTTTCTTGATAAAACATACTGTCTATGGAAAATATGCAGTGTAGGTTTGATGGCTGTTTGCTAAGCAGATGCAATGCTTTGTCAGGATTCGGGGTAACTCATTTATTCATTCATTTATCTTCAATAACTGCTTTATTATGTAGTATGCACACATGCTGTACACTAAACAGCTAAAACTGCCTGCTTGGAATCTTGAAGATGCATAAGTTGTCCACCTTTCAGTGGTCTTCCTGCCAATTAAACTGATGTTAGCTAATTGCAAGTGCTGGTTATAAATGCAGAATAGCTCTCCTCCAAGCATGTTCAGCATTCACAGGACAAAGATTGCCAGATTTAAGCGAAAAACAAAACACTACACAAATGAAACCATTTCTACTACTCTGTTTTATTGTAATCTAATGTGTTGTATTATATAACAGTTGTTTGTGGTTACATACTGTATATGTATCTAGCATCTGTTCTTATCAACCCTGTTATGTCTCTTTATATTCTGTGATGGGGCAGGCTCTAATGAATAAAAATTCCACAGGGTTGCACATAGTGGATAAAATTATCTTGATCTTGTAATAAATAGATAAGGGCAATTCCAATGTTATGAATGTGACATTTGAACTCATATCGACTTGCAAAGTGCCTCATTAGCCACACTAGCTATGCATCAGTGAAAGAGTTTTCGCATCTTGTAAATAACCTTTTCAAAAGAACACAGACAAATATTCAAAAATAAGATATTCATTTACACGTTGCAGATATATTAGTCTATCTGACTTGTTGGTGTGATCATGGACAGATTTCTGATTTCTTTTTTGCAGACAAATGTGAAAAAAAAACATTATATGTAATAGCAAAAGACTTATCTGCAAGGTACACTTTAAACATTTTTGGTATATACATTACTGAGGAAAATCCAGGATGTGCTTCAGGTTATGGCTGAGACATTTTAGGTTTTCAGATTTGACGGGTGCAAATATTCCTTTACAGATTATCGAACAACTAAAATAGCAGTCAAAAATGAAATAAGAATGAAATAGGAATACCCTCAGCCTTACTGATGACAAAAAATGGCATATTGATCCCTCTGTTGAAACAGTACTATGGGGCTTGGTGAAACATGCTGCTCTATGTGGGAGACCTCCTCATATCTGATGGATAAATGGCACAATTTCCTCAAAAATTCAATCAGACCCATCATATATCTACTTAAGAGGGCAATTTAACTTTTTCCTCACTCACTCATTTTCTCACGGTAAGCCTGACATTTGCTCAAAAATAATTGAATGCAACTCATTCTATATACATCTTTCCTAACTCAAAACGAGTCTATATTAAAGCCATTACTTATATTACAATATTAAAGTTTCAGTAGACAAACAACTCACTTATAATTTGCCAGCGATTAAAGTAACCTTTAAATATTATGCAATGTTTTTATTCTCGAGAGGAACCGCATAACCTTTTCTGATATCACAAACTGATATTTGAAGATGGATGAATGCAATTGCTTTGTCTTCAATAAATAAAGTTCACACAGTCCTCTTTGTAAATCTCTGCTGTCTGAAGTTTACTTGCATTCACAAAGACAAACACTAATTCACACAGTTAAGTAAAAAAAAAAAAATCAATACAAATATAAAGTTCAAGTGCACACACACACACACACACACACACTCAAACACACAAATTAACATTAAACTGTGTGTGTGTTTTGCAGGCTTACTTCCTGCTTCCTTTCTTCTTTGTGTGAAGATCCAGACAGGAGTAGGTGACCCAGAAAGAAAAAAGTAGAAAGAAGTATATTTATAGATATCAGGATAATGATGAGAATCCCACAGAGCCACACACACACACACACACACACACACACACACACACACACACACACAGTAACACTCCTTGCAGCCTTTTATAACATGAATGAGAGGCTGACAGCATGTGCTTATGTTTATTGGGAGCTCTAACACAGTTATAACACAGTTCATCTCCTACACAGTTTTCATGAATAGTAGCCACTCTAATACCTAATACCTTTCACTTTCCATGAACTCCCAAAATCTGACTATAATCTGTTGGTTGGAAGTATCTAAAAAGGTAATGTATAATAGTGAAGTAGATGTAATAATAAATATATTTCTACTGCTTAAGTTTGTGGACAGTTATATAAAGAATTCTGAAGTTATTGAAGATGTCTTATAGTTAATATCTAGCATTTATACCATAGCACAGTTCTTGAATCAGAAGGTGTCCATTAATTTTCTATAACAGCACGGCTCTGACAGTAGTTAATGTCAGGTTTATATTAACTCTCTTGTTCTAATATGTTATCGTTCCCATAGTAACAGCTCATACACAGGTGCCTGAATGATGGATGCTTCATGTGATCTAAGACTAAAAATAAACAGATTTTTTTTTAATTATTGTTGGTGAACATATCTGTTAGGAAATGTTTATGTAACATTTTATAGAATGAGAATTTGGTGTCACTGCAGGCAGGAGAGTCTTCAGGACAAAGGACTTTGTGCTTTCTGCTTTTCCAGTAACATAACAAGCTGCATTTTTTTTCTCAAGAGACTTCAAGAGAAAGAATATAGGACAAGCTAGTGAGTGAACAACTGTTTATAGCTGCTATAAGCAATAACAGGATTTTACTTGTCTCCTTGGTGTCCCATAACATTAAATAAGTTAATAAGTACAATGTTGTTCATTAATGAATTAAAAATTGCAGTTGTTGGCAAAATAGTATGAGGAATGACTCTGGTACACATCAGGCTGTATCCAGCCAAGCAAGGATTATTTTTGTATAATGGCATGGTCTATAATGGGTTATTCCTAACAAAATGAATATTAGTTTTTAGTATAAAACCTATTATTAAAATCATATGAAGAGTCGAGCGCCATGAGTATTGAAATAAAACCTATAGCCACTGTGTGGATTTTATACATATCAGTGTTTAGCAACATTTTTAGTGGCATCCTTTCATCACACACATACAAACATGGAAGTCATCCTTCATGATGAAGATGACCATCAGCCAGTGTGTCCTACAGTATGGACAAGGGAGCAGGGTTGAAGAGTCTGGGGTGGTCTGGGTGATGCCCTCTCTGGCCTTTCTTGCCAAATGCTTCGCCTGTGCTGGAATCGTTGCTGCTCATAACCTGCTGCACCAGGCATTCAGTGACGGCATTACTCCAGGCTGTTCTTGTGTCAGTGACTCCCATCATGCATGGTTGATGTTGAAGTCCTTGAGTGAGCCTTGAAGCGCTTCCTCTGACCACCACAGGAGTGTGCACCAGATGTCAGCTCGCCATAGAGAATACGTTTGGGGAGTCCGTCATTGGGCATTCTTGTAATGTGTCCAGTCCAGCAAAGCTGGGCCTGGTGGAGCAGTGTGAAGATGCTTAGCATGCTTGTTTGGCTAAGAACCTGGTTGACAACCTTACTCCATTGTGGTCCCACACAGATGTCCACAGATTCTGAAGGACATCCTGGCCTTTGTGATACTGATGTCTGTTTCATTGTCTATGTAGACACATCTGGAGCGAGTGCTGTCCTGGTAGGTGAATTTATCTATGCACACTAGCATCTGGCTGTTGACTGACACAACTGGCTCTTTAAAGGGCTTTCCAAGAGCTGGCTGATATATCACTTCTGTTTTTTTATGCTGATTGTGAGACCAAAGTTGTCGGGGACAGTGGCAAACAGGACCATACTATGCTGCATGTCTAGATCAGAACAGGTGTTTAGTGCACAGTCATTGGCAAACAGGAAGTCACTCAGTCTATTGATGTGGAACTTGGTTTTTGCCTAAAGGTAACACAGGTTGCATAGTTTGCTATCTGTTTGATATCTGATGCCTATGCCAGGGTTGTCATCACAGTATGCATCAGTGACATTTCATGGCAGTGAGGACTATGCTGAAGAGGGTTGCTGCCAAAACACAGCTTTGCTTCATGCTGTTGGTGACAGTGAAGGGGCAGAAGACTCAGCATCATCAAGAATGTGTGCCTGCATACTGTCATGGAACAGGCACACCACTAGGATGAACCTGTCTGGACAGCTGTACTAGCTCATAATCTTCCAAAAATCCTCATGACAAACTTTGTCAAAAGCCTTGGTGAGGTCAAAAAGGTAGCATAGGGGTTTAACTGCTGCTTCAAGCATTTCTCTTGCAGTTGTCGGGCAGCAAACACCATGTCAATGACTCCTCTTCTTTTCCTGAAGCTGTAATGACTCTGGGAGAAGTCCCTGTTCTAGTTGTTACCCTGTTCAGGAGGATCCAGGCCAAGACTTTTCCAGCATTGGAGAGAAGGGAGATGCCTCTGGGATTGCCCCAGGACTGTTGGACTATGGTTGCATCTTTGAAGTCCAGTGGGAGAATCCCTTTTTCCCACATGAGATGGAAGAGCTCAGTGAGCTTGCTGAGCAACAGTGGTCCACCAATCTTGTATATCTCTGCTGGCATTGTTTCGGCTCCAGGGGCCTTTCCAGTTCACAGTTGGTTGACAGCTTTCTCAGATTTTGACAGAGTAGGAGGGAGGGCTAGGTTGTGGTTAAGCACAACCTGTGGCCGTCTCTCAATGGCTTCATCACTGATGTGTGATGGCCTGTTGTGGACACTTTCAAATTGCTCTACCCACTTGCCATGCATTTTGTACAGTTCCTTCCAGACTGTATCGTGGATGTGTATGCAGCTTTATTTACTGTCGAGTTGTCATTCGAGCAAGCTCCTTGCAGCTTGTTTTTCTCCTCAAGAAGGTTTGTGATTGCTTCAACATTTTCGCTGATTGAGTCTTGATATTTTCATTTGACTGGACCGAGTGTCTCGAAGGCTGTAGTGTAAACAGTATCTCGAAACGATGCCCAGCTGTCTTCAATGTTATCCTGGGTAGCATGCAGCTTGGTCAGGTTGTGGTTGAGGCTGTTGAACAGCTGCTGCTTAACACTAATGTGCTGCAGGAGTGATACTTGCATGGAACCTTCTTTCTCTGAGGGTGTCTCTTCAGCTACATCTTGGAGATGACAAATCTGTTGTCTGTCCAGATGATAGCACCATGCATTGTCTTGGTGTTCAGTATGTCCTGTCTATCTTTCCTCCTGACAATGACGTACAATGATGTGCCAGTGACCTTACCGTGGTGCATTGAAGATTGTCCTACTAAGAGTTGGCAAGCAAAAGACTTTGTTGGTAAGGAGTTTTCAGTGCAGACCTAGAACAAGAATCCATTGCTGTTGCACTTCCCTGTTCCATTTCTGCCAGTGACCCCTTGCTAGGTTGTGTAGTCTGTGCCCACACTGGCATTAAAATCACCTAGTATGATCAGTTTGTCAGACTGTATTGTATCTGTTGTCAGGGCATGAAGATCTGAGTAGAACGTCTTGACTTCCTCTGGGTTGGTCATTGTGGGGGCATAATCACTGATAACAGTTGCTTGTTTTTTGCCTTTTAGTGGGAGCCTCAGTACCATTAAGGAGTCATTCATCCCCTTGGGGAGACTGGTTAGTGTGCTTACCAGCTTGTTCTTGATTGCAAAACCTACAATGGCTTCCTTGTGAACCTCTTTGGCTCTACCACTCCAGAAGAATGTGTAGCTTACTCCATAGCATGCCGGCTCTCAGCCAAGAAGTGCATTTTTTCTCTCTGGTCTGTTTGACTGGGAGGTGTCCAGCAGAATGCGAACATTCCAAGTTCCAAAGGTGATAGACATCACCTTCACCTTGAGAGTTTTCTTGTTTCTACTGCTGAGGTGGGACACTCACTGGCCATAGTAAACTGGCCAGGCTAGGTTGAAGCAAGCAATGTTTAAGGCACCTTTTCTAGCCCCTTCCTCAGGCTGTGGAGGTGACCAGTGTTTGTCCTAAATAGGACTGTTCAGTTGCTCAGATGGCTGCCGGGTTTCATTGCTGCTTCAGTTCAATAAAAGATGATTCTATAGCCTGAGCCACCTGTGTGCAGGTTTGTGACTACAGCTTCCTATGTGTCCACACCTACTGCTATGTCACTCACTCATCACCACAGGACTTTGGTATATAAGACTAAGACTGAAGATGACTAACACTTAACTTAGATTTAAGTGAGGGAGAGTTGCACAGCATCAACTTCACACTCTCTTCCCAGATCCCATCTGGATCCAGTGGCAGGACAGAGTCGAGACAGCTGGAGAAGGGATAGGGTGCAGTGGATAACCAGGACGTCATGTGTGATTGCCCTGCTTTACGCACTACACAGCATATTGATGGCACCATTTGTCAGCCCATTGAGCCTCTAAATGGCTTCGTTTGTGCAAACCATGGCACCAGGCTGCTATTTAACCCATAGTTGGGGCAGTGGTTGATGAGGTTCCAAGGCATGTCCACACACTGGTGGGCCTGCGCACCATGTCTCTAGGGCCAATTGCTGCTCCAAGATTCCCTGAAGTTCAGCCTGGGGTCGTAGGATGCCCAGTTACTGTGTGTTGCCATGAGGAGGCACTGCAGGATTCTTGGCAATGGAGAGGCTATGTACTGGCAAGGGAAGGTTTATGCACTCGGCTCCCATTTTTTGCCTCTAGATGGTGTTCGGGCTAGCCAGTGGCAGAAAGCAGAGAGTACTGTGAGCACTAGCTGTGACTACACTTCTGCACTAGACAGATCACACACACATGCAAGACAGAAAATAAAACATGTCCAGGTCACACTTAGGTCATTATTTCCATTTTGTTTAATAATCCTCATTCACTTAAAATAATTTTTTATGAGAAACCATGTTGTGCATGTATGTGTGTGTGTGTGTGCACTACATCATAGAGCAGCAGCTTGCTGGCACCTGTCTTGTAAGTGAAAATCAGTTCTGAATAATCCATACTGGCTTTATCTCCTCATGCCAACACACACACACACACAGACACACACACACAATATACAACGCTCTGTGAACTGCATCCTGAAGGTCCAGCAACTTCATGTTTTATTAGATTTAGTTTGGTGAGATTTCTTCAACTGTGTGTGTGTGGGTGTGTTTTCTACATCATATATCAGTTGATTGCCAGTACCTGCCTCATTATTTTGAAGCAGTTTGGATAAATATAGATGTATTGCTAACATACACTGATACAAAGATTCAGCTAGTGTGTCAGTGTGTTTTTAATTATGTTTTTTTAATTACCAAAATGAAATATATCCAGTAGAAACAATAGGATCTTTTGACTTTTTAATGATACATTTTAACATAAAGATAAATTATGGACTCAAAATTACATCTTACATAATAAAATGGTCAACATAGTCTATTTATTTACAGAATAGTCAATAATATGAATGCTACTAGGATACTAGTAGCTTTCTGACTGAAGTAGGTTAAAAAGATTTAAAATTTGGTGTTTATGTTTATGTGCACTTCATGCTGAGTGTAATCGCCTCTTTTGAGTTGCGAAGTACTTTCACTTTACCTTTTGCAAAACTTTGCTTCCTTTGTTACTTATGTTTGTGCCTGCTATCAATGAAAATTCAAAATTGACTAAAGATCCAATAACACTTCAGCCTAAATTAATAAAACAGTAAGTTTTACATTCAAGGCCAAAATTGTTTTTGCTGACGAAGCTGAAATGAAGCATGTTAGATAAAGCTCTCTGGGACTGACAATTAATTCTGTGTGGATATATTGCACTTTGTTAAAAAAAAAAAATCAGATGTGTGGTCAATTATGCATTTTTCAAAGAAACTATTTTTTAATCATGTAAACAAAAAAAAAAGTTGGCTTGTACTGCAAGCAGTCATAATTAATGCATATACTGTGTAGTGAACCATATCCATAATTATATATGCTGTGAGAAGAGAATTTATCACTGAAAACAAATTCTTTATTTATAGAAATACTTGTTTTTCACTTATTGGGACTTGGATTATATGGATTCAAGTCAAGTGATGAGTCAAATAGGCTTACAACAATAAGAACTCTATAATAAATATAATACCTTTGAGAACTTTTCACCACTGTAACAAAAACAAAAATACAGACTCCCTGGCTATGCTTCACTGACAGTTCATGCTTATTATACTTCAAATTCACGTCTGGAAGTATGCGCACATCTTCTTAAAATCTATGAGCCATGTCAGAACGGATTAACAAGTATTACGGTAACCAAGTACCACATCACTCCACGTGTCTGTGTGTGATGTGAGTGAGAAAGAGAAACATTGGTTCACTTGGTGTTGATTTTGAGGGGATTTTGGAGGTCGGGTGCTGCCTTTTCCCTACTGTGCAGAGGCATGTAGGGCAGTGGAGCATGCCAAAGTATGACAGCACAGGGGGGGATGAGTCAGTCGGGCAGAACCAAAATGGCGAGAACGAGACACATAGAAAGAGAGGGAGGGCAGGTCAAACACTGAGGTTAGCTCTTGTGCAAGAAAAATTCAGTTTTGTATAGTTTAAAAAAGATTGTGTGTCTGTGTATGTGTGTGTGTACAGTGTAGGAATGGGCAGGCAATGGAATGCAGGATCCAAGTCATGTGACCTCTTATGATGCAGTCACACCACACATACAGACAAGAGGCTCCTTTCAAACTCTCACATATCACCAATCAAAAGTGGCCATTGTGCATAAATATGCCTGTGACAGCACACACTCAGAGAGAATACACACCCTGGGGTCAGCGAGATACACACACACACAGTGAGAAAGTGATGAAGTGTTTTCTTTCATCTCTGCCTTATTTCTAAAGCATATGAATGCGTGTAATTGATAGATGTTGCGTACAGTAGGACTGAGAGGGCAAGTGTGTGTGTGTGTGTGTGTGTTTGTGGGGCCCTTTATTTCCCGTGAGTTCCCTTTAGTCCCGCCAGCACTCATGAATTTAATATATGCCTGAAGTCAGCAACAACCAAATGGAGAAACAGGAACGAGAGGAAAATAAGAGATAAAAGAGAGAGATGGATGGATGGAAAGAACAAAGGACAAGATTTCATCAGCAAGGGAGAAGGAGGAACAGTGAATGACGAACAAAGAAACAAAGAATATGTTTATAGAGACAGAAAGAAAGAGAAATGCAAAGACTGCTGAAGCTTTAAAGCCCTCATAACCAGAGCAGAAGCAATACATTGAAAAGTGAGTGCTGGCTCATGTGATAAATGTATGCCTTGACTCACAGACCACTTTATTAGGAACACCTGTACACCTGAACATTCATGCAATTATCTAATCAGCCAATCATGTGGCAGCAGTGCAATGTATAAAATCATGACGGTACAGGTCAAGAGCTTCAGTTAATGTTCACATCAAACATCAGAATGGAGAAAAATGTCAGTGACTTTGACCATAGCATGGTTGTTGCTATAACCACTCTTTACAATAACCACTCTTTACATCCGGGGTGAACAGAAAAGCATCTCAGAATGCACAACACATCGAACATTGAGTCAGATGGGCTACAATAACAGAACAACATGACGGGTTTCACTCATGTCAGCCAAGAACAGGAATCTGAGGCTACAGTGGACACAGGAACACAGAAACTAGACAGTTTAGATTGGAAATAACCATGAAATGCTCATGACCTGTATCGGCCTGATGTTATGTATTGCAGTGCTGCCACATGATTGGCTCATTAGGTAATTGCATGAATGTGGAGGAGTACAAGTGTTCCTAATAAAGTGTACATTTGAACATCATGTAAAGAAATATGTTAATTATGTATACTTAAACATCATTACATTATACTGTTAGGATTACTCAAGCAAGACATTCACAAAAAATACAGTATTTACATTCACACATGTATAAATGTATGTGTTTAAATTCTTCTTTTTTTGTGTTCATAGGAAGTCTGTAAAAACATGTAAGAACACACACACAGAAACATCACTTTAACAGCACCTCATTATCTTGACATTCATTTCAGGTGCTGTTCTCCCTTGCTGGAATTCAGCAGCCTGTAAGAAGGTGTGCATTCTTGCAGTATATTCCCTAAGCATGCTTGTTACACACACACACACACACACACACACACACACACAAGCCTACACTTGATGTCAGCTGTTTTCTGTTCAGATTTCGGCAACCCTGGAAACATTACAGTGTGGGTTGCATTGGCAAACCACCAAACACAAGTAAACAAGCTGTGACCACATACACACAGATACACACAAAGTCACACATGCCAATCACTTTTCTACAAGCACCACCGCATTTCCCCACATGTACTCTAAAATATATGCAATAGCACTGTAATCATCATTTTGAGGGTTGCATCATTGATGCAACACACACACACACACAATTAAACAGGGATTACTAATCAAAGCTGCTGGATCCTGCATGCACATAATTAACATTTGCACAATGTCCACAACAAGCAATATAGCACCTGTGTCTCCAAAATCAGTGTTCTCATCCTCTGCCTCATTTTTTTGGCACACACACACACACACACACACACACACACACACAGAGGATGTGATATGCTAGACTACATTCATACACTATGAATGAACACTCCACAAAAAGGTCTTTCTTTCTTTTTCTTTCTTTCTTTCAATATAAAATGTTTAAAAACAACTAATAATTTAAAAGAACAGAACGTAAAAGAATGTTCAGCAAAAAATGAAGAAAAGTACATTTTAGAGATGCTCTTTGTATTTCAGTATTATTTAAATCATGTTCCTATTTACTTATTCACTTCCCCTCTTGACTTGGAAATGTGTATATCATGGATCATCTAATGTCAGCCTGTGAGAACACTTTCTCTGGCCCCAAACCACCCTCCAACACATTTTACAGGTACATTAAAATGCTGTACACTTGTGTGTGTGTGTGCACATGTACAGGTGACATGGCTGAACTTATATACACTCATATTGGTTTGCTAACCAACTAGTATGCTAACTCTCTCATATATTGCCTATGAAGTTTGCAAAATAATTAGCATAGCTAATTTACTACGTTGTAAAAATGTCAATTATTTATTTTAGAAAAAAAAAATCACTTCTGTATAAATTTAGTAACAGCTTCATCCACAGTGTCGTCAGTTTAAAAAGAAAGTTGTATCAGACTGCAATGCCCTCTGAGTAAGTTCTTCTCATATAAGGCAGCACAGATGTTGCCTTGATCCCTCAGGCCTGTAACAAAGGGCATCTAACAAACTTCACTTGAGTATTAAATTAGGATGAGGTGATGGGGATTTCCAAAAGGGAAAATGGCAAGGGGAAGTGTACAAGGATGCGTTAATACACTATCGAAACACAGCTGTGGCTTTTTATAGGCTTTAGCCATTCCCTACAATCACATGATTAATATGATTAGCCTAATATAACACAATACCACAGTTTGGCGTAGAAAAAAAAGTATTACAGGTCTACTTCTGCTAAGTTAATTAAACCAACAAACAAGCAAATAAGAAAATAAATGTACAGTTATATGATTCATCTAAAGCTCAAACAGTAAACATACAATAAAGTCTCAAAATTAACAACTGAACTAATCAATAGTAAACAACAAACTTAGCATATCAGAAATTATTGAAATATAAAATGGCTTAATGTCTGAATGTCTGAAGAAAAGCTGTCCTATGCATAGCAATATGCATTACAGTAATGACTGTGCATAACTACATTAAATCATTAGTACATCCCCTCAGGATGTCAGCCATCTGACTCAGTAACAGCTGCTGAAAATGAGGCTTTATTGGAACAATAATTATATTCATACAGTATATGCATTATAGCTATCAAAACTTTAGGCACCCATGTACAAATGACATTTTGTTTGTTCTCCTACATGTCTGCAAAGAACTTGAGTATGATTTTTTTTAGTGCAGAAGTACTATTTATTTACTGAGTTTAACAGGTATATAATACAATATATAAAATATAAATATGTAATATGATAAACATAAAACATATGAGGCATGTGTGAAACCTTTGCCTGTTGATCTAAAACATCAAATAGTGTAATAGAAATAATATATTGCAAGGCATTCGTGGTACAGTATTGTTATTACTCCTAAACTACAAACTCTTTCTCTTGGAGGGTTTTAAAGGATTCTTTTCTAGTGATTTGTCTAATGACTTCTGGACAGAATAAGTTCTACATATATTCAGGGCTGCTAAATTGTTTTTGGTTTTAAATGTATTTGGTGTGCTTCTCAATCGTGAAATTTAAAAAAACAAACAACAAAAAAAATAGAGCTATTGAAAATTTTTGTTGTTAATGCTTTACTTTTTAGTCTTCCAACAAATGTAATTAGTAAACAATACATCCAAAACTGTGCAGCGCACATACTTACACACACATCCCCACAACAAGACATAAATCTTATTCTACATAACTTACACTGGCTTCCTGTGTGCTCTTGTATTATAAACTCCTCATACATGACTACAAAGCCATACATGGTAAAGTGCCTCTTTACCATTGTGACCTTATTCATGCCCTTCTGCCCACTTTGCATAGTTGTCAGGGATTTTGTAGAGGCAGTGGCTGCAAGTGCAGATAACCAAAACTGGAAACAAGAACCATAAATGTAAACACAGGATATAAGGTAAAACCAGGCAGACTATGATCAAGGCTGTGGGACACAAGACTGACAGACTGACTGACCACACACACACACACATACATACACACGACAATGACAAAAGCGAGAGACCAGGACTTAAGTAGGGGTGCTGAGTAGGGGTAACACAGAACAGGTGTGAGTGCTCAGTGAGACATAAAGTGCTAAGTAAGATGAGGTCATGTGACATGCTGGGGCTGATGGTAAATGTAGTTCAGCACCCTTTGGGTGCTACCATGACAGAACCTCCCCTTTAATGCATGGCTCCTGAAGTGCGAAACACAGTTAAGAGGGCGTCTTAATGGCGTCCTCAGTGGAGCAAGGAGGCAGAGTGATGTCCTCAGTGGAGCAGGGAGGGTGGGAGATGGTTTTAGTTGGGTAGGTAGGTAGGTAGGTAATTCATGTCTTTTTCTTTACTTTGATTGTGGATTTGTGACTGCACTTGTATCCATGTTTTTGATATTACCATTAAAATATCATGAAACATGATGGCAGAAAACACTATTTTTGTAAATCTTGTCAGCCAACCACTCATTTTTATCACTTAAATATTTATGTAATATATGTCAAATCTGTACGTTAAATATGTAATTATTAAAATGTCACTGCTGCCTTGCACACACTTATTAAAGGTAATTAGAGGAGCTGATTTGATTGGATATTGCAGGAAATTCATTAACTCAATTATGTCACTATTTGCCTGTGCCACAAAAATACAACGAATTTATAACACCAGAAAGCCTGACTTATTTTGTGCTTGTGCCATGATCACAAAAATAGGGACTTATTATCTTCTATTGATTCTATTTTCTTCAAAGACATTGATGTTTATGTTGCTTGTTGATGAAGTTTCTGAGCAAACCATCTTGAAGAGGTATAGATGAGTCACTAGTTACAAGACTGTAACTAATAAACTGGAGCATATACTCTATACTGTGTACATATATGCACTGTATATATGTATACACCAGACTGCCTGCTTATTATGTGTACCAATATAGTAAATAATTAACTGGAAACTCATTGTATGTTGCATTATTAACATGATTACAATGTTCACTGTAATGCGTGTCCTTATAATGCTGTGACATTAAGAAAGTAACGTTTTAATGGAGAGGAACTTTCTTAATGCGTCTATGCAAGAGGCATTTCAGAAATAAATAAATAAATAAATAAATACAGGCACTTACTGATGACACCATGGTCAAAGATAAAGAAAGGCTGCAGTGCAAGTGAGGAGGTTATTAATGAGTTTTTTGGTCTAATAAAGGAGGACCAATTTCTTAGAAAAATAAATGTTGGTTTTAGTGTGCTCATGTATGGGAGTGTTAAACAGCCATCTGGTCTAATACATATGCTTTGTGCATGCTCTTTTCATACTATCTGTCAGCAAAATTATTAACATGCATATAAAATGACCAAAATTAAAAGTTAAAAATTACACAAAATTAAGAGTTACTTAAAAACAAGTTAGTTAATCAAACAGAAAATTAGCTGCCAACATTTAAAAACATGATTTGTAAGGATATGACTCATTTAGGAAATTAGCCAAAGGATGAATGAATCAGCTGACAGCACATTAGGTATGATTTCTGACTATATTTTTATTTAGAACAGTTACCAATAAACATGTGGATTGTAATACTTTTTGAGCATTCTCCATTAAACATAGACAAACTCCCAAATTCTACAATGCTATCATTCTCCAGCAAGCACCAGTAAAAATCTAACTTTATCTTCAGATCTTCTTGTGTACACATACACATGCCAAGACCTATAAATTGGAAGTTACCATATGATATAATACCATTGTCATACAGCCATTGTTCTATTGTCAAACAACTAGTGTTCTATTTCACTTCTCCTAACTGCTAGGGGTTATGAGAATAACCTGAATAACCTATGACACAATGTCATGAGGAATTGAACCATCTAAGGCTGACTAGAAAGGTTTTCAGAGATGACCAGCATGCTCATGCCACTTGGAACAGCAATGTTAACATTAAAAAATAATAGAAAAAGTGCAGGGTGGCCCTGAGGTAGCAGTAGCACAGACTTCCTGGGTCATGCCTCTAAGCAACTTCTATGAGGAGGAGACCCACGTTGTGTCATGGTAGGGGCCAGGCATCTGGCCTATATATAGGCCAAGGTGATGATGTCCACAAGCCAGTGGCCTAGTCTCTGCTTAAACAGGAGAGCTCCCTGTGTCTTTACCCCATGAGAGATTAACAATTGTCCTGGTGATTAAATTACTGCTGTCAAGTCCAAACAGTACCATATGGCACTTACTGAGCATAGAAAGGAACAGCGAGCAGGTTCTCCTTCATGGAATGCTGCAAGGTCAGTACATTGGTCAACATAAATGGGTGATATAACTTTGGGCAGAAACCCTGGGTTTACCCCAAACAACCTGGAGTCATCTGGGCCCCAATGCATGCAAGGCAAGCTTAAGGCACGTAGGCACGTTCTCATTTACATTTACATTTATGGCATTTGGCAGACGCCCTTATCCAGAGCGACTTACAATAGTGCTTTGAAGTCTATCAAAAATACATTCTCCCACTCTCCCACCCAAGTGATTGATTTCCATTCGACATACAGCATGGGCTTATAAGAGGATGTCTTAAGGGACTCCAGAACAAAGGTGAGATCGCAATTCAGGCTCCTGGGGAAGTGTGCAATGTTGGCAGAATCAGCATTAGAGGCACAAAAGATTACAGTACACAGTGAGGCCTGTCAAAAGCCAATGCATCTTGATCTAGGGGACTCAGCTCTGCCAGGGAGAACCACAGTCAACAATGAGTTTATTTGGCATCAAAAAATGGGTCCACCTGTAAAACTGCCAAACTTTTTCCACTTCTGGGACAAAACTTCTAGTGCAGATGTCGGCTATAATGCTGCAATGTCCTGGCAAGTAATTTTCTCTCAATGGTGCTAACAGTGGGTGGGCCCACCTCAGGACTTTTTGTGCAGGGCAGAGATCTCATGATCCCCTGATGATTGCTGTATTTGACCATCACAACGTTGCCCAAACAAACTAAGATATGGCACTGTCTCAGAAGAAGTAAGAAGAATTTGAAGGCTAGATTGACTGCCTGAGTTCCAGTTGGTTGATGTGTTCTACTCTTACACTGGAGCTCCACACTGAGCCTCTGTGGCACCACACTTGTGGTGAGACTATCTCCGATGGCCCAACCCTCCCAGGCAGACCCTTTTTATGAGAAAAGCCTTGTGCCTCTGAGATGAGGATGTGTCTCTGTCTGTCGTACATTACAGGCTGATACCATACTTCTGAAATGTCCCTCATTCTAACAGGCCCAAGGAGACTGCTGTTGCAGCTGCAGTTAACAATCCTAGCATCTCAGCAGGAGCTGGTACTGCACATAGCAATCTGCCTGAATTAGACTGGTGAGCAAGGTAATGTCTACCACACATTGGAGTGACAGGGTGGCTAGTATGCTCAATGAATCTAGCTTCACATCAAATATTGGTGAGAAAGAATTGTGTGGCTTTCCTCGGTAGATGGGAACTTTTTTCACATTAACATGAGACTGAGCACTGGAATGTGTGCTGAGAGGATGGATGAGTCCCAGATAGCCTGCTTTTTAGTGGAGGACAAAAAAGAACCAGTTGTCCGAATATGGCAGTATCTTTATGTTTCTGCTGGATGCTGTTTAGAGCCTGATCCACATAGCAAATGGGGGAGGCACTTGGTTGCCTGCTAGGACGTTGTCCAATTGGGGCTTACACAATGTTGATGGCTCTTATGTGGAGTTCTTGCTGATGAACCAGGCTATGGCGTTTGAGGATTCTGTGTAGCTGGTCCATCTGTCTGTCCTGGTTTTTGTTTCTGACAGCCTCTCTTATTTTCTCCCAGGCTTCTTCTGCCTCAGGCCCAAAGAGTGACTCTGGTACCTACAGTATGTAGGTATGTTTTCAGGTTTGATTTACGTGTGTCTGGCAGTGTGAATAGTGACAACTACACTTGGTGCCATCCAAAAGTTATATTTGTAGAGAGCCACCCTATGTCCTGGTTTAGGTGTCCCACTGTCAGGAGTGTGGAACTTTGTCATAGATGGGTCAATAACTGCAATTTGGACTAATTGTACTAATGCAAACAGCAAAATGGCTTACAAAAACAAACTGCCTGTATGTACCATGTGCAAAGGAATAAGATAAGATAAGATAAGATAAGATAAGATAAACTTTACTGATCCCACAGTGGGGAAATTCACTTATCACAGCAGCTCAC
>CM075020.1:12036115-12048955 GCA_037576675.1 Pangasius sanitwongsei | reverse complement strand
AGGACTCCCAGCTAGGACTTTTTAGGCTAAGATAGGAGCTCTCTCAGAGAATTCTAAGAAGCTTTGTGAATACGGGCTCTGATCAGTAATAGTTTCATTAACAATAAGTGCTTTAGATGCAAGAGATCTAATATTTAACCATTCTAGCTTCAGATCAAAGGTGCTGATTGTTCATTCAGTATGATCTAATTTTATGTTAATTTGGTTACTAAAACAAACTGAGTATTTGTACATTTTTGTTTAGCATGAGGAACAGACACAATCTCAATATGGTGGAACCTGAGTGACGACTCAGTGCAGCTATTAGATGGTCAGTTTAGCCTGCTTGTCTGCTCCCCAGCCTTGGCCTGTTCTAAGAGTATGAGTTATGCTGCAAGCACCGTCCCGCATGGGAAGGCCAGCCTTGCCCTCAAAACTACTCCTATTATCTATAAATCCGACAATGTTTTCGGAGCACCACCTCGACAGCAGTTCAGCAACCATAACTTGTTATAAGCTACATCGCCACACGTGTTGGGATGGGGCCAGAGCATATGACTGTATCAGACATCTAGAATGTTACTCTTAGTAACCACTAAGATGAAGGTGTATATCATTAGCTTCTATGGGGAAAAATACCTTTGAAAACCTATGCTTGCCTAAGACCCTAAGATTACCTGCTATGTCTGGCACCCTGGCTCCTGGTATATACCCAACTAAAGCTGCTGGTGTCCCTAAATCTCTAGCTAATTTCATGTGTCTTACCATAGATTCTCCTATAACCAGAGCTCTTCCAGGTGTCTCAGCAGGTGCTCCTGTGGGCGAGCCTTAGCATTAGCTTTGCAATGCCGCAGAGTTGTCATCCAGTCGCTGTGAGGGCTTTAATGACAGAGCTTGGGAGTTTGCTAACTCTGCTTAATGTATCCAGACTTTCCCCACAGAAACTATCCTGCTTTCACTCTTGCTAACCCTCTCTAGAGTCTGGATGTGCACTTCTAATGCTGCAAGCTTCTCCTTTAGAGCGCCAACTAATATACACTTATCACAAATAAAGCTACTATTAACGACGAAGGAAGAATGACTAAATATCCTGCACTCAACACACTCAACAAGCTGAATGTTTGCCTGAACAAGCTGAAAAAAACCAAAGCGTTCTTTGAGAAAATGAAAATGCCACAGAAGTGGAAAGTGAAAAATACAACAAAAGAAAACAATAGTGCAGAATTAAAAACAAAAAAAAAAAACTGTATAGTTTAAATGCCGACACAGGCAAGAAACTCCCGGCAAATGATTCGAAAACAGGAAATATGTCAACAGGAACTATGTTACCCATATTTAATGGTATCAAATGGTTTCTATATTGTCCTAAGTCATGTCTTCAGCAAACCAGCAACATTGTGGCAGGCATAACCATTGAGAACCCAGAGTAAAACTCCACCCATGAATGCTGAGTTTTCAGCAAAGCCAAAGCCAGTGGATTACCTCCTCACAGTAAAGTACCGATATCTCCTGCCTCTCATTCCAGCAGCTCTCAAACAATATGATTCCATACTTCAGGCAGTCACTGACTGCAAAGGATTTGCATCCAAGTATTAAAAAATAATCATTATATTTTAGTTTGTCCAATTACTTTTGAGCCTGTGAAAATGGAGGGACTATATAAAAAATAGCTGTAATTCCTAAATGGTTGATGCAATATTTTTGCTAAACTCCCTTAAATAAAGCTGAAAGTCTACACTTCAATCACATATTTTTCTGTAAAGCTGCTTTGTGACAATGTCCATTGTTAAAAGCGCTATACAAATAAAATTGAACTGAATTGAATCTTAATTGCTTCATTTCAAATCCATTGTAGTGGTGTACAGAGGCAAAATTATGAAAATTGTGTCACTGTCCCTATACTTATGGACTCTACAGTTTACAATACTGTGCAAAAATCTTATTCTTCTTACTCTATATTTTTAAATACAGTTTTTGTCTTGAATGTTTCTTTTATGACTTATGCATTATATAGTCAGTTTAAAAAACATTTTAGGTTTTCAAGCAATATTTTTACAACAAAAAATATATATATTATGGGAAAATGTTTGTATGCCAAGTAACGTGTTATGTAATAGACCACTTTTCAGAAAAAAGTATAATGAAGGCAGGAATTACCTGCAAATATAGACGCAATATGATGGTCTCCAGAGGAACTGTGGCAGATTCTCCAAGATGCCTAGAAAAACTTGCCATTTTTGCCAACTGCACAAAGTTTTTCTTTATTTTTGAAGGCGTTTTTGCTTTATGTGCCCAAGACCTTAGTACTGTATATACATAGTACTGTATATACAGTGAATTCAGATTCCTTGAATTAAATTTACTTTTTTTTGCCACTGATCTACACATACAGTAATAATCCACAATGATATTTCACTATGTTTTAGAATTTTTTGCAAATTTATTAGGATTCAATAACTAGAATCTCTCATTTAGACAAGACCTCAGACCTCTAGCTTTAGCATTTCACAATTCACAGTGCATGTCAGACCAAAAACCAAGCCATGAAGTCAAACAAACACTCTATAGCTCTCTGGGAACAAATTGTGTTGAGACATAGATCTGGGCAAGGGTATAAAACCATTTTAAAGCTTTGAATGTTCCCAGGAGCACAGTGAGTTCCATCATTGTGAAATGAATGAAGTTTGGATCAGGACTCCTGAAGCATGGCATCGGGGAGGGCGCAAGGGAGCTCTGGCCAAGAGTCATTGAGGCACTTCTTATTGAATATAAAAAAATTTAAACATAGCAGTTGTGTCAGCTGTGCCATTAAATTAAGGGTGATTGGCATTCATCAACATGAGCGTGTTGAAAAGCACAAGAAAATCAGTGTTTCCACACACACACAAACACAATGAGAACAGTCTTATGCAAGGTTTGAAAGTGATGAGTATGGTGTTTGCTTCACTTCTATTTTCCTTTTGTCTTCAAGTGAAATACAGCAATTCTAAGCTGTGAGGCATAGAGAAAACCTATCATGAGCTAAAATAAAAGTTATATCAAAACCATGTGGCTTCACCAGCAGTCTCTCCTCAACCTTGCAAGTACTCTCAGAGGGACAGAGAACATAAGCTATTTAGTTAATATCATTGGGCACTAACAGACTTTTTTGCCATTTTGATATGCCTAAATTTTGCAGGTATATCCTGTGGTCCATCAGGAACAGCCTTAGTTTCAATTTAGTGTCTCCCAGAAGGCCTTCACTTCCTATATCTAGGGTAAATTGTATAACCCTCCCCCCTTACTGCACACATTTAACTGCTTCAAAAGCAGCGAAACCAGGAGATAACAGAGGAGATACGATATTTTGATTTCAGAAACAGAGAGCACCTGAAAAAGATAGAAACAGAAACAGCTCTAATGTCTAATTGTCTCCTTTAAAGTTTATATTCTGTCATAACCATAGTTTTTGTCATTTAAAAAAAAAAATGATTACAATTTTATAATTATTTTTGATGGCTTTTTTTTTTTTACTTACAAAATGCTTTTACTGATAAACTTGTCTAACAGATGTATGGAGGGTAATGTAAATATTTCAAGACAGTCACATCTCTGCACTGTTAATAATAATTGATGTGGATCTATACTCTTTTTTTAATCATCATTTCTGCAGTCCTATTTATGATTAAGGGTTTAAGAGAGATTAGAGGAGCACAGAACTGTATTGTTAGGAAGTTGTTTTTCAAAGCACAATAATTAAAAATCAACATATGTAAATGAATTTTGGCACTGCAGAAACATCACAAAAAAAAAGACAAATTCTTTACTTAAATGCTTCATCCTTAAGCAAGATACATAAATGCGGCTTCATTTAATCTACCTATATTATTTAACTGTTCCGCATAGACATTTCTACTATGTATCACATCTGAAGTTCAGCATTACAAAGCATTTTATAGGGCCTGTTAAATTACCATCTGGCAGAAAACTGAATACTCTCTCAGGGAGCTTAGGTGCATTTAGAGAATGCCACTGAAGATCCCATTCATTGAACATAGTGAACTGGGGCAGCCAGAATGAGCCCATAGTAACTCCCCTGTTGGAGCGGAGCCTTAGGCTTAATTAACATAGCAAGCATTACAAGGATGACGTTAAATAATCACCAGTGCTTCAATGACATACTAGTTCCTGCATTTCAGCAACACTGAACTGGTAACCATATCCAGGCCAGCTGCCCCTTCAGGGAGGTCAGCATGTTGAACTTGACCTTTTTGAAGTACAAGTGCTGGAAGAGCAAACACACAGAGGGTAAAACTATTCAGTAAGTGACTAAGTGGATCAGCATTTACTTCTTTCATGCTCAAGCAAAATATTTTTGCTTGTTTTTTTTTTTTTTTAAATTACAGATAACATTTATTTAGATTTTTTCAACACATTGTCAAATTTAGAATATCTATACAATTAAAAATATACTGTGTCTAATGCAGTATATTTAACTATACATTCTTTTTCTTAACATTGTACTGATTACACTTTTGATTATAATGTAAAGTATAATCTTTAAGACAATATTGATAATGGTTATTTCCTAATTGGATGTAATTAAAATAACTATGCACCGGTGATGCATCATGATTGTATACACATTAAACAATGTCTCCCATGAGTAGTTCAGTGATTAGCCTTGAACTTAGAAAGACCATCAGCTCAAGTTTCCCCAGTGGAGTTGCCTCCACCCACTTTGAAACAGTCCCCTAATGTTCTAATTAAGCTGTGAGTGCCTTCCCTATGGGAGTGTGTCATTCCAAAATCATCCGGCAAGTCACTGCTGAGTTATGTTCTCTTGGCTTGTTGGCAAACTTAATTATTCATTATATAGATAATTAATAATTATTAATTAATAAGAAAATATTAATTATAAAGATAATTCAATTAATTAAACCAGTGAGTACAGGCAAGTTAAAATAGTTTTGAAGTCCAAATAATAAAGTGCCCATGTACTTGCTGCTGTACCCACTGGATTCAGGTGGTGTGCCTTTGTGCTTGTTTAATCCAGTTGCTATCCTCTTTGTAATGTCTTCCTAAGGTCAGCCTTGCACAGGTGCAACTGGTATGATTATTGTTTACATTTTCTCCAACCAATAAGTGAGGCCAATTAGCACTTTTTGTCCACAGTTAACTTCCACCGAATGACATATCGATTAAAATATCACAAATTCTAACTACAGACAACTACAAATCTTCATTATTATAATTGGAAAAGGTGAAGATCTATTTATACCTACCTTCAGATTTTTACACTTCAACTCAGTAGACTGACATCTGTTCTGAGTTATCATAAGTGAGGCACAGCACATAGTATACTAGACCTAATAATCGCCCATTTGAATTTTAATTAAATATATTCAGGTGGTAACTCTTAGAAATACTGAGCTCAATTAGAAAACAGAATGCAAATTTACCATCTTATTTTTATTTTGGTAAATAAAGCACAAAATGATCTCTCACTCGTTAGTCAGAAAATTTAAAGCCACATGCATCATGATGGGTCCAATAAACCTCCCCTTGACCCTCCTTTGTCATCAATCTGAACTAATTCCACATAATGTCTGTAAGTTACCCAATAAAGTTCATGGACTCAAACAGAGATGTTATCACGATGTGCTTAAAGATGCATGGCTCTGCAGCTTGTCTGGAAACAGGATGGCAAATGTGCTACAAGCTGAAAGATTAGATGGGGCCAGGGGGATAATTATACCGTTTTGTCAGACATTGTTGATATAAATATGACCAAATTCCTCCTTTTTTGCTCCCCCGTCTCATTCCTTCTCTCACGCACACACACACAGTCATTAATTTGTTTAATCATCGTGTCCAACAGGTGGTGGGCAAATGTAGGGGGCAAACTGATACTTTGTTTCCTGAAAACAGACAAAAGCAGTAATTACACACAATTTTCTATACTTATTCCACTTTTTGTTCCTCTGTTGTCACCGATTTGCTCTCCTCATGAAATACTAAGACTATGTGGTTATCAACTACACGTCTATACACACACACACACTCTCACTCTCATACATATACATATATAATTAAAAATTTTGCACTAAAGTATGTAGTTATAATAAACTTTTTTTTGAATAAAATAAACTCAGTCTCAATATATTACTTAATTGCCTGATGCCACAGGCTGAGATAGAGGGCACCGGAAAGTGTGTGTGCAAGGAAGCAGAATCGTGGCAAGCTAGTGGGCATCCACGCTAGGGTAAAGGCTAACCCTAGCTGCCCGGCTCTACCATCTATTTTCTTTTCCAATGTTTGATCCCTCAATAATAAAATGGACTTCCTCAGACTACAGTTAACTACCCAATGTGAACGCAGACACTGCTGCATTTTTGTTGTTATGGAAACATGGCTCAATAACAGCATTCCAGAAGCAGCCATTCAGCTAGCCAGGCCAACCACACATTGTGCCAACAGGATAGCAGCACTGTCTGATGGTGGTCTGTGTGATTACATAAACAATGAATGGTGGAGGAATGCTGTAGGGGTCTTGAGCTACTGTTCGTCACTAGTAGAGTTTATGACTGTAACGTGTTGGCCAAGAGTTTACCGCTGTGCTCATTGTTGCAATGTACATTCTGCCTAGCGCTAACGCAAGGGAAGTGCTAAATGAACTCTATAGGGGCAGCGCACCCCGACAGATTTTTCATTCTCACTGGGAAATTTAACCATGCAAACCTGAAACCAGTGGTGCCAAAATTCTACCAGCATGTTGATTTCACGACCTGTGGAACAAACAGGTTCCTTATTTATGCCAACATTCATGGTGCTTACAAAGCTGCACCCGGCACCCACCTCAGCTGTTCAGACAACATTTCTGTTAGACTAATCTCAGCATACATATCACTTCTGAAATGTGCCAAACCAATTCTGAAACAGCTGAGAAGCTGGTCTGAGGGAGCCATCCCAGCACTTCAGGCCTGTTTTGAGCACACAGACTGGAATATGTTCAGAGAGCTGCTACATACAACCACACCACAGACTTGGAGAAATACACAGCATCAGTGGCTGGCTCCATCGGCAAGTGTATAGATGATGTGACTTCCGTCAAGATCATCACCACACGTGCAAACCAGAAACTATGGATGACTGCTGAACTGTGCACACTGCTGAAAAACCAAGACACTGTCTTCAGATCAGCTAATCTGTCCTAGGCTAGAGCAACATGGCAGCAGGTAAGACCACCACAAATTCCACTGAGCAAGTACTCTGTTTGCATACAGCAGATATCAGGAAAATTCTGTCCCGAGTTAACCCACAGAAAGCTACTGGTCCTGACAACATACCTGGTCAGATGCTCAGCGAATGCGAGCCAAGCAATTGTCCCGGTGTGCTTCAAGATGACCACCATCATCTCTCTGCTGAAGAAATTGTCTGTGAAACGGGTCTGATGATGGCCCGTTGCACTCACATCCATCATCAGGAAGTGCTTTGATCAGCTATTCATGAAACACATAAAGAGGAGTCTTCCCACCACATTAAACCCATTCCAGTATGCCTACGGTCCTAAGAGCTCAACAGAGGATGCCATATCTGCTACCATCCACCTATATCTGACTCACCTGGACAATTATGTAAAGACTCTGCTCATAAATTTCAGTTCAACACAATCATCCTACAACAACTGATAAAAAAGCTGAGCCTGCTGACCACTTTTCTCTGTAACTGGATCCTGAACCTTTTGACAGGAAGACCCTAATCTATTAGGAACACCACCTCTAGCACTACCACACTGAACTCTGTTGCTCCCCAGGGCTGTGTGATCAGTCCACTGCTGTTTACGCTGCTGACTCATGACTGTGCTGCCACATTCATTTCAAATCACATCATCAAGATTGCTTATGACACTACAGTTGTGGGCCTCATCAGCAACAATGGTGAGTCAGTGTACAGGGAGGCGGTGAACCAGCTTGCAGAATGGTGTAGAGACAACAATCTCTCTCATTGTTAATAAGACAAAAGAGATGATTATTATCTTCAGGAGAACTCAAGTCAACCACTCACCAGCACATCAACAGAACTGCAGAGAAAGACAAAAGCTCCAAGTTTATTGGTGTACACATGACAGAAGACTTCTAGACTCTCAACAACACCTGCCTATCCAAGAAGGCCCAGCAGTGACTCCATTTCCTACAGAGGCTGAAGAATGCCAACTTCCCCCCTCCCATCCTCACCATCTTCTATAGGGGGCTGATAGAGAGCATCCTGACCAGCTGTCTCACCGTTAGTACAGGAACTGCACAGTCTCTGACTGCAAGACCCTACAGTGGATTATGAGAACAGCTGAAAAGATTATCTGAGTCTCTCTACCCAACATCAACACCTCACACAATGACCCCTCCCATGCTTTGCATGGACTCTTCACCCTCCTGCAATCTGGCAAAAGTACAGGAACATCCATGCCACCACCACTAGACTCTTCAGACAGCTTCTTCCCTGGGGCAGTCAGATTACTCAACACCTCGCTTCCTTCCAATGCTCACCTGGGCTAGTCAAACCCTAACCCAGTCTGACTCAATACCACTGCACACCACACTTTATAATGATGCATTAGATACTTTCTATTTATGAGACACTTTTTGCTGCCAACATTGCTGCTACATTGGTGCCACTATTGTTGCTACATTTATTGCTGCTACACTACACAGTAGTTTAGAGTCCATCATTGAAGTAGCTTTCCCACACAACACCGTTCTGTTGTCACTGTACTGCACGTTTTGTCTTGATTTATTTATTATACATTACTTTAGGAAAGGTACATTGACACTACATTGCAGAAAGGTACTATGAACATTGTAACAAAAAGCCTTGGCATTTTGGTTGGCACTGTATTTACCCATTGAGAAAAGAGGTGGGATAAATGAGGCAAGTATGGAGGTAATGGTTAATGGCTGCCTGCCCTAGCAACAGGTTAGATCACTTGGTGAACAGGAAAGTTCACCAAGCATGATGAGAATGGTGGCTGTTTGTTGTTGCTCACCCACAAGGTAGCCTTGGTTATTGATTGTGATGTGACTTGTCTGAACCTATTGCACCCATATGTGGAAACTTTGCCATCAATATAATCCCAAAAGTATGCCTTTTACAATCCAGCCATAAACCATAACAAGAAAACTAGACACAGGGTCAGAAGAACACTGGTATTAGAGCACTAACGGACAGATCTCATTTATATAAACTACACTTTCTGCCTGTCTGGGATAGTGACAAAATGCACCACCTCCAAATCTCACTTGAGGTTATCAGCAGGATGGCCAGCAATCTACAACCCACAAGATTCCAGGGGGAAAGTCAGGAAAGACTGTCTCTCCAGGAAAACCAATGGTTCAGAAAGATACACAAATCTCTGATATTACATCACCAGACATTTTTCTTTCAGTCACATCAAATCAGAGAATTGCTGAGGACACTTATAATTTCCTGTCTCATGTACAGAATGCGTTATCCTTCTGTCCTCCTCAGAGGAATCGGGAACTCAACAATTAGGTCACGAATCAGCAATATCATAGGGAGAGCTGGAACACTGACCTACCTCAGCAGTCATCATTATAAATCCCAGAATCTCACATTTATCTGTGAGTTGGGCAACAGATTACCATCCACTTGGATCTCTGATCAACAACTTTAGGGTCATGTTTTTAACTCTAGAATCTGTCTGATTCTGCAGTGATCTCAGTCAGTTTCCACCACTGCTAAACGTAGACGGAGAAGAACTTCAGACTTTTAGTGCAATCGCCACTGAAGAGTTGTGTACGGTGAGTCATAAATCCTTCTCCATGATCTCTGGATAAACTGACTCAACTGAGACTGCAGCTGGACTTCAGTGCGATTCCCACTGAAATTAGTCCACACAGATTCATACGTCTTCATCTGTGATCCATGGACAAGCAAACTTGACACCACAGAGATATTGTATGTTCAGCACAATCTCTGCTAAACTGCACAACACTGAGTCCCAGGACTTTCTCCCTACAAGATCCATCAATGCCATGGTTGACTAGACTGACACCACTGCATTGGTTGGATCAGGGGTAACCAAGGCGACACTACCCCGGAATAAATGTAAAGCTTCTCTACTCACTTTCTTCAATAATGTCAAGGTAGTCTTGCTTTAATTATTTCAAGAAGATCCACTATTTTGCCCCCTTTTCATACTCTGTGCATGTCTGCAATTCAGTTTCATTCCAGTAGTCATCCAATTGTCTTATCTATCCATAATGTCATATGTCATAATGAAGTGTTTTTCCTACAGAAATACCATTTCAGCTATATCCCTGAAAATTCTGGTCCCACGAAAAGCAACTAATTCTGCTATGTGTACTGGTGCAACAACAAGTTTCACATTTAAAGTCCAAAATGACCTGCCAAGCCAGTTAATCTTCAGTTTTCATGAGCATTGCCTCCTAATCTTTGTTGTGCATGAATGAGTGTCGAACCATATGAGGGGGATTCATGTTATCTGTTCATTTTATAAGGGAATTTCTGGTTGGTTTCACAGACTGAGGGTCAAAATTTCTTGGAAATCAACAAACTGCCATTATGCCAACTCAACTGCTTTCAAATATGTTAGTGTCCAATATCAGGTAGATATCACTATAATATATACAGACATGCAAACAAAATACACTGTGTTTTTACACCACAACATGGTTTCTCAGTGTCCCTTTGTTGTCCTGATATGAATTTCATGCATTCTTTTAATACATAAAAACTAACTTCCTTTTCTTGAATTTCAGACTTTTGTGCCATACAAAATTAGCACATGTATTCACCAGAAAAACCTTCAACAAATCCAGCAATTACATGTGCTCCCAAATTGTCTGCTATGGTATTCTGCACAGTGCCCTTAAAATACACACCAAACTAAATAAAATCTAAAACTTCTCATCTATGGCATCCCAAATTTTATAAAAGATCTTGCAGCAAGGGTGCTAGAGCCTTCAAACTTTTTCATACATATAATATCTGTACATTGTCTACTCTGCAAAGTTAAGCCAAAAACACAGATTAGATATTTGTCTGGGATTCTTATGGGATAATAACCTGATGGTAAATTGCAGAGATTCCAATACACAATTACAAATTGTATAATACTCGCAGCTCATTTCCAAATATAAATCTGCTGCTCTTGAAATACAACCCATCGCAATAACTTATACACAAGTTGTTCTTTTCTACTTCTGATATCATGCGAGTATCTAAAGCTTTGTCAAGAATGCAAGTGCTACTTTAAAGCAGTGGTAAAATTATTATTATGCAATTGTGCATTTTCCAGTTTCTGTTTGAAATTTCTCACTACAATCTGAGCTAAGGGATAGAGGTCACAGACAATGAAGTACACCAGGGTTACTTGAGAAGAAAATGAAGCAATTTCTCAAGCTGCTGCTGATGCTCTATAAGGTGAAGACCCAGCACTGCCACCTCCAGCTTTAGCACCCCAACATCTGCTGCATCCATTTTCTGGCTAAGCATTCTGTAACAATTCTGGCTGATGCAAATGCAAAGCACCTTTATTCAACAAATGCTAATAACCAAACAAAGGTAGGAATAGAACAAAAGAACTAGAACAAGGTAAGACAAGACAAGGCTAGGAAAGCTAAACAGAAATACAAGTTACTCACACAATGAACAATGCCCAGCAACTAAGGTGCCATAAGACAGAACGTATATATATATATTCACTAACGAGGGGAAAACAAAAAATACGTGTGCATAATGACAGGACCTGAGCCAGACAACAAAAGAAGAACTTAAAACATGAGGTTGCCCTCTGGTGGTCTGAAAGGGACTATGGTGGATGTGAGATAGGGATGGCATATTATGAAAATCATCATGAATTTCAGGGGGTGTCTAAGTTGGCAAAATAGAATTTTTTAATGCAGTAAGCCACAGAATCTGGAGAAAAAATAACTTCCACAGTACACCTTACTTTACAAGAGATATGCTTCTTTTTACATGCATAAACCTGAACAGCACTGTAGGACGAGGTGTAAAACTGTCATACATTATCCACTGCTCTCCTAAAACCAACGACAGCAACAGGCACAAAGGTTAAATGCATGTACTAATTTTATTACAAGTTAAATAAAGTGACTCCAATATTAGTTAACCTAATTATCTGACTCAAATTTACTAGGTTAACATAATGTAACTGATGAAACAGTAACCGTTTAGTTAGTGTTGGCATGTAATATTTCAGCATTTAATTAAACACTGAACATACTAAGATTTTTACTGGAATGTTATTGGTTATTGGGTCAGAGATTTACATATATTTATCAAGCCATTGTTCTATTAGCTCAGAGATTTGATTGCCTTGCAAGCATAGACATTATGTACTTAAGCTTGCAAGTATTCACCCTTTATATTAGCTTGAGGAAATGGTCTGTTTCAAACATGTTAACATAGCATTACTTTAATCAACATTATACATTAAACTGGACATTCATATCTGTAACATACTACCTTTCAATAAAAACTACTAAATACTTTACAGGCACATTTACAAAGTTCATTATAGACTACAAGATATGTATAAGAATACAAAAAGTGGAAAACTTATGGGCAATGGAATGAATAGCCCCATGTCACTAGCATAGGATGCAGATGGAATTGCATCGAAGAGAGAGATCAGATTTGAGGGTCTCCCTTGCAGATAGCAAAACTGGTTATGGGCCTTATCTGGTTGAATTTAGGCCCACATACCACCACGGCCCACTCCCCTCAAATGGCCCTTAAGCTACAAACTCATGCCAGAGCTCAGCCTAATGCTGTTTCACACAAGACTGTGAAAAAAAACTGTGCCAGAATTAAACCAGA
>CM075020.1:12010735-12023995 GCA_037576675.1 Pangasius sanitwongsei | reverse complement strand
AATCCATTGTGGTTGTGTATAAAGGCAAAATCACAAAAACTCTGTCATTGTCCAAATACTTCCGGACCTAACTGTATATGTGTGTGTGTGTGTATGTGAGAGAGAGAGAGATTGCCTTTAGGGGTTCCCCAAAATGTTTCAACACTAGCCACAAAAAATGTATTTCCTGGATGTTAAGACACTGACATTAAGACTCCTTTTCCACCTTCCTTAAACTTTAAAGAGGCACCTGTCATTACAATTTTGAAGTGGTACATGATGCAACATGCCATTTTAGTACTGGATTTGAAAATAATAACATCTAGGCCAGATGTAGAAAGTCTGCATATGAGCCACTCGCAGTTGCATGACTGCATTCATAATAGAGATGGCTCTGTGTTTTGTCAAGAAGGCTCTCATGGCACATAAGTTGTGTTAAGTGACTATGTATTTTCAGATGCGATGCCTAGATGTTCCTGCACTTTTTTAATGAATTGTGCTCTTAAAGTGGAAATACTGAGAAGAATAGATATGTTTTGTTTACAAAAACTGCTCATTCTTTTGTATGAATCACTAATATGACTAAATTCAATGCCTGACGGAACGAAAGCTGCAAGTGTTTTCTGTTGAGTTTTGAAAAGCGCAATCTGAATAAATGTGAGCCTGGAGCTCAGTTAAGATTCCATCTGTCTCTTGTGTTTTCCTCCACACCCTCACACACCTATGGTTCTACAGTTTTGTCAAAACCCACTGAAATAGACCCCAACACTGCCATGGAAACCTCCCTTGCAGCCAAGATTGTCACGGCCCTCGCCACCCTCCACCAAACCCAACACCAGGAGCAGCAGCTGCGCTTCGATGCCCTTGCACAGGGGCAGGCCGAGAGCCGGCAGAAGCTGCTCCAGCCCAGTACATCTCCAGCTGCGTCCCCTACCACCGTGCCACACATGACGCTCATGAAGTTTTTCTCCACAGATGATCTGAAGGCCCGCCTGGAGCACTTTGAGTGTTTGGCAGCTGTGTGGGGTTGGCCGGAGGAAGAATGGGCAATGCCACTCCACCCTTTGCTTTCACCCAGCAGCTGCCTCCACAGACACAGCTGGAGTATTCCCGCAGCAAGAGAGCAGTTCTGCAGCATGTTGGCTGGACATTTGAGGAGCACTGCCGATGCTTCCGGTCACTGCAGCTCCCCAAGATCAGCTTCACCTACACGCAGCAGCTGAAGGACTCCTGTCACCGGTGGTTGATGGCAGAGGATGCAGAACAGATCATTGAGCTGATATTACTGGAGCAGTTTGTTGCTCGACCCCTTACAGGAATGGTGGAGTGAGTCCAGTGCCACCGGCCCACATCCCTGAACAAAGCCCTGCAGCTGGTGAAGGATCACTTGGAGTCAGTTCCTGGTCCAGGCATCTCCTTTTTTTTTCTCTCTCTCTCCCTCCTACTACTCCCCCAGTTCCAGGTCCCAGGAACTGAGGTGCATGGACCCCAAAACTGGCCCCCCAAACCCAGTTTCCTCCCTCTTGTTCCTCCCCCGGTCCTTCACCTCTGATGTCTCCTCTAACTCCTGCTCTCTCTACACAGGTAGAACCTTCCACACCCACCAAGACTGGGGCAAAGCCCAGGCAGATCTGCAGATGCGGCGGGGAAGCTGGGCATTTCCAGGATCAGCGTTCCTTAATGGAAGTGAGAACAATGATCAGGATCCCTAATGCATGGCAGGCCTCCCCCAGATCGAACAAAACATACTGCATGTCAGTGAGTATACAAGGAAGTACACATCAGGCATTGGTGGACTCAGGGTGTAACCAGACCATCGTCCATCAAAGCCTCATTCAGTGCGGGGCATTGAGGAATGCATGATCAAGTGAGAGCAAGCAATGCTCTGAAAATTCAGCCTAACGTTGCACTCATCCAAACATACTTTTCAATTATCAAGGATAAGTTATATCGAGTGATGCAGGACACTCAAACTAAGGAAGAGATGACCCAGTTGTTGGTGCCAAAAAGCCATCGGGAACTTCTGTGCATCATAATCCCATGGCTGGGCATTTGGGGCAGGATAAGACGGGATAATTGGCGGAGGCATTTTTCCATCTTACCTCCTGAGTCAGAATCCAGAAAGTGATCCTGATTGACCAAGGCACTATGTTTATGTCACAAACACTACACGAGCTTTACGAATTGCTGGGGATTAAATTGATTCGCACCAGTGTTTACCATGAATGGGCTGATCGAACGCTTTAATCAAATGCTTAAAAATATGATTCATAAGTTCATTCACAATGATGCATGGAAGTGGGATAAGTGGCTCAAGCCCCTGTTATTTGCAGTATGAGAGGTCCCACAAGGGGCTTTTCCCCATTTGAATTATTGAATGGGTTCAAGCCTTGAGAAAATTGGGAGAAGGGACCTTCTAATGGCAAAAGTGAAATTCAATACGTTCTAGATCTGAGAGAAAAACTCCACACATTGGGACAATTAACACAGGGGAATTTGCTACAGGTGCAAGAACATCAATCTCGCCTGTATAACAGGGGTACTTGGCTGCGGGAATTTGCACCGGGGGATAAAGTGCTCATTTTACTACCCACATCAAGCTCTACATTACTCACGAAGTGGCAAGGAACATTTGAGTTCACATGGAGAGTTGGAGAAGTCGACTATGAGGTCAGGCAAATGGATAGAGGTGATGCACTTCATGCCTCGCATTGATGAACTGCTCGATAGGTTAGGTGCTGCTCGCTTTTATTTGACCCTGGACTTAACCAAGGGATATTGGCAGATTCCCTTGACTCCAATATCTCACAAAAAAAAGCCTTTTCCACTCCGTTTGGGTTACTCCAGTTTGTCACACTTTTGTTTGCTTTGTTTGATGCCCCTTTTGCCTGCAAAATGCATAAGCCACTGCTTATTTAGATGGCATAATCATTTATAGTAATGATTGGCAGTGAGGCCTGTCCTGAAATCCTTGAGACAGGCTGGACTTGCAGTGAACCCAAAGAAGTGTGCAATCAGGCAGGTGGAATTATGGTATCTGGGCTTCCACTTGGGTCATGAGCAGATGCATCTCCAAATTGATAAGACAGCAGCGGCCTGCCTGAGACCCAAGACCAAAAGATCCAGATCCGGTCCAGTGGCCGGTGTCTTGTGATGTTTTCTGGTGGGGTGGTCAAGCATCAGCTGTGGACGAAGAGGAGGCAGGTCGAGCTGGCAGGTAACGCGTGATAATTCTCACCTGTGTCTGATTACCGGCAGACCACTTATTTGTGTCTGTTTGTGCTTTCAGTGACTCCCGTAACCCATGAGCGAGAGAGAGACAGAGTGCGAGATTGCTTGGCAGAGCTGGCGAGACACACACATGCAGACACACACACACACATGCAAAGAAGCGTGAACTTGAACCTGACGGAGCGAAAGTTGTGAGTGTTTTCTGTTGAGTTTTGAAAGCAAACTGAAAAGCGCGGTCTGAATAAACGTGAGCCTGGAGCTCAGTTAAGATTCCACATGTCTCTTGAGCCTTCCTCCACAACTTCACACTCCGGGGTTCTACAATACAATAGCAGTGTTAGCTGTTGGATTCATTGCACAAACGTCAACTTCAATTTCAACTTCAGCAGTGGCAGACAAAGGCATGTAAAGGTAGCCTGCTGCCTCTGTCCAGTTTGTTTCAGACAGAAAGATACAATTTTCTAGTGCCTCCCAGGCTTGTGCAGCAGAGGCCTGCTATGTAATAGAGGCAAGTGGTGCAGAGTATTTGTACCAGGCTTCTGGCAATGGTGTTTGAGCCAGCCAACTTGTCTTGTCTTTGTGATGTACTGCAATTCACTGCCATGTTTCCCATTGTGCCTGCAATTACAGGCATTGTTTAATTAGGGGCCAGGAGCAACTACACCATTTGTTAGAGTTACAGCTGACATTTGCCATTATATGCTTTGCAAACCATTGTGAAAGCTTTTTCACATTCAGCTACATGCCTCTTCAATATACAGTACATGCAGGGCTTCATAAGCCTGTACTGCTAATGATTCCCCTCGCAGCCAGTACACATACTCTTTTCTCTTCACTATGGTTCTGAAAGCACTCATAAGAGCTCTTAAATGCAGTCAGAACATTGCAGGATAGCCCAGTCACTCGCTCGGGTGACTATACTGACAGCTGTGTAGAGTGGGATTCACCAATGCAGCCTTGCAGCTTATTAGCTGCTGAATTGTACTTCCCCATTACACTGTGATCAGACACTCTAGTGGTGGGTTATCTGCCAATGTGGGCCTTAAGCTTAGAGAATGACACCCACTTCTGTTCCTGCCACTGCAATGGGTGAATGAGCTTACCTTTTTCTTCCTGGCTGGCGTTCCATATCTGCTGTTCGTTTCACCCTTCAGTGCAACTGTACAGCACCAGAGAAAGAAAATGTATAGCCATGATGATGTGTATATATAGTATTTTCATAGCCTGCGAGGTGTGTGATTCATAACTAATGGCATTATGCTGCAGTTGACGCAAGGCTCTGTAAGTACTTTTCGCAAATGTTCAGGTCCTAAATAGTTTGGGATTTGATCACATCATCCAGTTCTAATAGGGCTTGACATAAAAAGCAACTTGCTATCCTAGCTTAAAATTAACAAGAGGTTGGGAAAGTTAATAAAATTTCAACAATTCACACAAGTTATTTATAGATTGTTAAGATAATAAAAATAAAACAATATATAGTTCAGTTATACAGTTAATCATGGCAAAAACAGTAATAAGGCAAATATTATAATTACATCAACCACAGTGTGCATCAACACACTCTATCTGATTGTGCAGATTTAATGATAAGTTTAGCAAAAAAAATATCAGTAATATAAAGTATTTTATAGGCTACACTTGTAAGGTCATGGTCACAGGTGATGACTTTGTTATTATTACCTAGCAAGGAAGCAAGCAAATGGGAAAACATAAGTAGTTCCAAAGGAAATTATGCTGGCACTCTGGAAAGAAAGGAATGGCATTTAGGACATATATATATATATATACATATAAAGATTCCATTACAATTCCACGGAAAGGCACTAACACACATGCTGCCTAATATCAACTATTGTGATTTATTTTTTATTTAAAATGCAATTCATTAAAGATTAAAATGATACAAAATTATGTAAATAATAATCCAGATTTAGAGTCATTAATAACTCCCATCTCTATATCATTGGGATTATAAATTGGAATTATCTTACTAAATAACTAACTAACTAAACAAGCAATACCTCTACATTTGTGACCCAATCTACTTATGGGAAAACAACACTAGTAATGTTTTATCAAAGGATTATAAGCTTACAATGGAAATATGAGAATCATCCACATTAGTCTTTCTAGTCTTAGGAAAATATCAGTCAGGGCATTTGACAAACAGGAGTCTCATTGTTGCTCTTGACATGACTGATCAGTGCCTGCTCCTACACTGGTGATGAAATAATCACTTGTTAGATCATTGAACTTTGGTCTGTTTTCTAAATTTGGCAATTATGGCACAAAATAAACAACTTGATCATACTAACAAGCATACTAGCAAGTTAGCAATTAAAACACCTTTAGGCAGACTGACTGGTTTTACAACTATGTTTGGAAATTTTTTTTAACCTGATACCTAACCTAACCTGATACAATATTTGCAGAAAGCCTAGGCATTGTCACAGAATAAATAAAAAAAATATTTCTTCATTGTTTAGTGAAATATATTTATGTTTTCTTAAAGTTGATGTAACAAACATATGTTATAGGCAAAAGAATCTAAAGTTGGTTAAAAAAGGAAGAGCTTTTCTAGCTATCCTTGTTTTAATTGTGCATACTTAAGGCCATTGCTTTCGGCCCTACAAGTTGCAGTATTCATCAAATCAGTGTAATGAGTTTTAATGTGAACTCCTGTGAAGTCAAATTATACTTCTTCTCATTATGAAGAGCTGTGTCTGAGTTGTGGCCCTGTAGGAACTTTGCCAACGATATAGCCCCTAAAGCATTCCGTTTCCTATACAACCATAAATCATACCAAGAAAGATCAACAAAGGGCTAGTATGGACACCTCCTGTTAATTTTCTGCCTGCCTGGGATGGTCATGCCCTTTGAAGCTTACTTGATTGGCTATCTGCAACACCCAGGATGGCCACAACACACCCAAGACTCCAAACCTCTGGTTATATCACCAAAATCACTTTACTTTCAAACATATCAAATTGGAAAATTGCTCAGGACATTCTTAACCTTCTTTTTCATGTACAGTATTGTTGGTGTGATAATTGCTTGAATGTGTAATCCCTCTGTTCTTCTCAAAGGCAGAGAGAACTCAACAACTTGGTCATATGGATTGTAAAATCCTGCTTTGAACTTTGGAGCAAGTTCTATGAATGCACAACACAACAGGTTCATGATCTAGGCATTTTACATGCAAAAAGTTGTCTCCAGTGTGTAGTCCTTGGTGGGGTGTGAATTGGAATTCCACCCAAGACTTCCCTTTGAACAACAACCAAGCAATACCACTGAATGAGGAAAGTCAGGAACACTAACCTGCCTCATCATACCTAAGTATAAGACCCCAAAACTCACAAATATCTGTGAGTAAGCATTAGATTTCCATCCACCTGGATCTCCAATCATCAACTTCAGAGTTTTGTTCCCACATTGACCTCAGCCAAGCCTCCACTGTTGCAAGATGAAAATGCATAAGAACTTTGGACCTTCATTGTTAATTTCCCTAAAGAATTGTGCACAGTGAGTCATAAAGCATTGTCCACGAGCCCAGGATGAGCTGACACAACTGAGGCTACAGCTGAACCTCCTGCACGATTCCCACTGATATCTGTCCACATAGAGTCACAAGATTTCATCCGTGAACTCTGGAGAAGCAGATTTGATGCCACTATCTCTGCTGAACTGCACCACACTGGGTCCCAGGACTCTCCTTCCGCAATCTCTATTGATGCTACAGTTAACTACGTTGAAGTCGCTTCACAAATCAGCACCAACCAGAGGCACCATCAGGACATAACTACAAAGCTTCTACATGCATCTTCTTTAATGTTGGCATGGAATTAGTATATTAAGCAGAGCTAATATTTTGCCTATATTTGCCTATGCTCTCTGTCTGTCATCCAACCTAATTCTGTTCATTATCCAACTGTCTTACTTGTCAGTTAGTTTCACTATATTTGTGAACCAAACCAAAATAAGGTCGTATCTCCTTTTGAGATTACAGTATTTTGTCCATTGGACTGGTGCCCGATTTAATAGAATTATTAATATTAAAATTAATAATGATTGCTAATATTTAAATTAATAGCATTAAATTACAGTAATAGTAATAAATCACATACCCTACAGCACTCATACACACACATACACACACATACACACACACACACACACAGCCAGGTGTCTTTACTTGCTGACCTGCTTGGAAGTTGCTCGGCCAACATCATCAGCACAATCATTATTATGTCCTTCACCTCTTCTTTAATCTCTGCTCCTTCTCTCTCCCTTTTAAGCCTTTGACAAACAAGAAGCCCCAATACATTCATTCATCTCCTGTGAAAAAACAGAGGCCTGTTGCATGAAGCAAGTTGAACAAACTCAGAGTTGCAGAGTAAATTTTGAGTTGACAAAACCAAACAAATCCAACCTGGGTTAATTAAGGTTAACAGATTTCATGACTCTGGTTATCAACTTTCTCAGTGAACCCAGGTTTTAACCCTGAATCAGGGCTACTCAGCGTGTGCACATAATAGCCAGACGTTTGCAGAAACAGCCAATAGTGTTCAACATGGAAAAAAGCAGGTGAGCATACTTCCGGTTGAAGGGCAAGAAATTATTATGAGGAATTTATACCTACACTAACCGCAAAAAAAGCAACACCATTGTGGCTGCCAATGCTTGGGAAAACTGCTGAATGTGTAAATGCGTGTGAGAATAAACGGATGAGAATAAACGTATATTGAAAACGTCTAACACCAACATATTTCATGTAATTTCATTTAATATAAATGTATTTTTAAATTAAATATTAATAAAATATATATCAATTTGTGAAAACATATTAGGACAGGAATAATGCCACCGCATAAAAATATGTTCCACTTGCAAAGAACTGCAAAGCAATACATACACTTTGCGGTACAGTAAGAGCATGGCTTTGTTCGTGTCAGAGTTTTAATGTGTGGCTGAAGAAGCCAGCTTGGATAAACTAGACCATCTGCCAAATATCAATATATTTTGTACAGACGGTCATCAGGAAAATCCAGGGGATTGTGTCTGTCCCTAAAAATTTTTTCCCTTCGAAGTGACTTTTATTATTATTTGTGCTCTGAGCTCCAGAGGATACTCCATCAGATTTATCTAACTTTGCTCACAGCTGATTGGTCCAATTTGGGTTTGAGTTCTCTTACCCAGAATAAAACCTGCTCTGGAGCAGGTTAACCATGCAGTGTAAGTTTCCATGGGGATGAAACCCAATAAAAACCAATCCACCTTGTTGAGACCGAAAAACAAGAGTTTGCTCAAACTAAACACAAAGTTACCTGGGTAGCCACTGAAACCAGCTTTGTGAAACAGGCCTCAGATGGATGCTTGTAAATGGTATATTGTCACTAAACATCATCTAATATTTTTTTATTAATGATGTTAAGAAATGTTGAATTTTCTTAACAGTAATGTCCTCACAGCAGGAAACATGTTTAAATAAAGGAATTTTATTGCATGTATTGCATTTTATTGCCAGGACAGTTGTGTCTCTAATTATTCTATATATAACACAGAATTATTTACTCTGTACATATACGTATATGCTTGTGTATGTGTTCATTTGTATACATACGTAAGACCTGGTTGTCATGGGCCAAAATTTCCTCAAAATGATGTGAGGGACATTTACAAAGTTATTGTTGCTTAAAGTGGTTCTACATGTTACTGAATTATAGGGTGTACGTATATTTCCCACCTGGTTTCTGAATGTTGGTTTACTCTTTGGGATTGACTACATATTGAAATCTGTTGTGTTTTTTCATTTGTTTATAGAAGTTAGTGAGGACCACACAATTGTTATTTAGGCCCTGATAAATAAAAACAGAAAAAAGATTTAAAAAAAATCCTCATTATAAAAAAAAATCAAAGCTTAGTATTTACTACTATTAGTAATTAATTTACTAGTAGTACTAATGGCAATGGCAAATAAATTAAGCAATAGCTCAAATGAATAAAGTAAAATGGCTTCCAAAAACTGTACAAGTGAACCAGACAAGTAACCTTTACTCACGTAAACAGTTTCTTTTATGTGTTTTCGCTGTATCTGCATACAGCTTCACATTTCCAAAGAAGACTTAGTTACTGGTTTAAATACACTGACCAAAATTCATTCCATATTTGCATATGTACATTTATATTGGGTCAAATGTCAAGTCATGAAGCTGTAGAAAAGGAGAAAATATAAACATTCAAGTTACCAAAGATCACCAATTATGAAAGTGATCCTAGGGTTTGGCATGATGGTGAGTGCTGCTTCCTCACAGTTCAGGGGGGTAGTTGTGGCCTAATGGTTAGAGAGTTGGACTTGTAACCTGAAGGTGAACCTGAAGGTCATGGGTTTGAGTCTCAGGTCCGGCAGGGATTGTAGGTGGGGGAGTGAATGACCAGTGCTCTCTTCCACCCTCAATACCACGACTGAGGTGAGACCCTTGAGCAAGGCACCGAACCCCCAACGCAGCAAAAAAAAGGCTGCCAACTGCTCCAGGTGTTCACTGTGTCTGTGTCTGTGTGTGTGGCTACACGTCACTTCACTAGCTCTAGGGTTCACAGTTTGATCCTGAGCTGAAGTTACTGTCTGTGTGGAATTTTGTATGTTCTCCCTGTGTTTCATGTGGGTTTTCTCCAGCATCCTCCCACATTCCAAAACCCATGCAGTCTGGCTTCTCTAAACTGGCCCTAGGTGTGAATGTGTGTTTCCTGTGATGTATGTATGTATATATTTACTGAGAAACTGATTTCTCTAAAATTGCCCAAATGTCATTGCCATGTTTAACGCTTAGAACTCTATTTACTTCCTTTATTATTAGGCTTCTAGCATTGTGATCACTACAGGGATTCATTCAAGCCTAGTCAAGTCTAGTTCTTTCAGGACATTATAGATTACACAGTTATATTGATATAAATACTCATAATTTTAAATTACATTTTCATCAGTAAATGTTTTTTTGTGTCCCTAATATATAATTAGTGTATGACAAATATTTTTCATTTATGTTGTCACCCTTTGGTTTCATGCTGAAGTTCTTTGATAGAAAACAAGGCTTTCCTTGTTCTTTTTTGCCCAGAGATTGCCCAAATATCACTTTTTTTTGGATAATTCTGAATGACATGGGATTTTATTAGTATTTTTTTATAATACTTGAAATCTATTAAAACTGAAAGATAAAAGTGAGTTTCAGTTTACTTGCTTTTTTAGATGTGAAAATAATGTGAAGTCTTTTGGTTGTATAATTCAAGTATATAACAAATAACTAAGAAATATGTTTTATCTACTTCTGTCTTCTTGAGTGCTGTGTGTGCCTCTCCTTCACATGACCAACTGAAATATCCTGCATTTTTATACACTATAAAGCCAGTAGAGCTAGTGAGCAGAGATACTCTTCTGGCTGTGTTTTGAATGACACAGTAGATTCACCATGGCACTTTCAAAGATAGTGAAATAAAGTCATGTGAATTTTATAGCTAAAACTTTTCTCTGAGATTTTGACAAATCTTTGACATTGATATCAATACAGTTGCTCACAAATAGACACAAAAATAGAAATATGTTCCAGACCAGGGCTGTGAAAATAAACTCCTCTATTTTATCTCTGTGACACTGAAACCTAATATTAAGTATAAGGAGTGAGTTTTGAGCAAGTGATAAATAGTTCCTGCGTTATGAAACCAAAAAAGCTGAGTGCAAAAATGGCTGCAAATTGTGTTCATCAGGGGTATCTAATTCCATCCCATCTGACATGGTGCCCTCACTGCAATTGCAGTGCCATTTTGCTTGTTACTTTTGCTAGCTAGTTAATATTAACAGATCATAAAAACATTCTCTAACAGCAACTTTGAATCATCATCATCTAATGAAAAATCATGGACTTGCACTTTGAAGAAGCTTCACAAAGAGCTTCACTCAGCTGTGAATGATGTTGACATATCTCTGATGTTAACATGTCTCATAATTAACATGTTCATTATGACTAATTACATAAGACACAATACCCAAGCCTGTAAACATGCTATATATTAGGGATGTAACCAAATACATTGTTTGGATTGAACAGATGCTTTTAATACTTACAAATACAGACACAAATAGGAGGCACACTATTTTTTTTTTTTAATTTTCTTTTGGAAAGCCCTTGCTGTGGTTTAAATTAGGCTACTAATTTGTTTATATTTTGGAAAATAGAACCAGCTAAATTCATTAGAAAATACTGCAAGGAGGTACAAACAAAATAGTAACCCCATAAGTGGGATTAAAAACAATCCCACGCCCATCACTAGTTGAGACAAATCCTGAATTTGAGCGACGAGGCTGAGGAACTGTCAGAGCCAGAATTCACAGACCATGCTGACAGTACTGGCATTCTTACCTCTGTTTTTTTTTTTTACCCTAACATTTCCTGTGGCATATTGTTAGGGTTCATATTTAATTACCCCCAAAAGTTCAATAAAAAACCTTCCAGGTTAGGCCATGTCAACTGCAGGTTTAAATCCGATAGTGGCATTGTGTTACATCACTACTAGCTATAGACAGTATGTAGAATGGAAGTAAACCAGCTGGCTTGAGTTGTAGAAGGAGTAAATAAAGATTAACTTGTTCAGTGACCTCTTTTATCTGTTTGCTATTGTTTTTGAATAATAGCAGTATGTCAACAAAAGGTAAAGAAAAAGAAAGAAATATAAACTTAAATGTAACATTTTGTTTCCATAATTGTGTTTTTTACCTCCTTCTAAATATGATTAATAGAAACATTTAAAAGATCTCCTCTGTCATTCACAGCTGATTGGAAGGACTCTGTCTGCATTTGGCAGCTGGTTGTAATTGATTTAGCTGCTATAATGTTAACATAATGATGATGAGTGCTTCTGGTTTTCTGGCTTTTCCATTATAAGTGGGTAGATTTTCACTACAGGCTGATTACTGAATGCTACCCTATAAATAACATGGCATTACAATCACACAGACACACACAGACACACACATAGCCACTGGGGAATGGCTTCCCTGACCTCGTTAAGAGAGAAACAAAAAGGGGCGTGTGATACACACAGTGCATGTATGTGTGATCCATTCATTATTAACACACAAAAATGGATTTCTTTAATCAGCGCAGGGCTAAGCTGCACACTCAGAGAAACCATTACTGAAAGAGAAAGGAAGTATATATGTGTGTGTGTATGTGTGTGTGTGTGTGTGAGCGAGAGAGAGAGAGAGATAGAAAGAGAGAAGAACACACAATGATAAATAAAATAATAGCACAAGCAAAACTAGAAAATAAGTGATATGAGACTTGAAAAGAGATTGGGGACAGAGGAAGACAGAAAGGTAGGAGACAGAAAGAAAAGGAGACAGAAAAAGAGAAAGACAGAGTGAGGAGGGAGATAGAGAGGAAGGGGAGGAAGGCTCAGACAGCTCTGGAAACAATGACTGCCATAGATAAAGCAGGTGGCTGTGGTAATTGCTTCCACAAAATAATGAATGAGCTACGAGCCGTCTGACGGAATAGGAAATCTTCCTTGCTCCTTATCCTCCCCTCCCTCTCTACTGCACACACTCTTTCCTTTTTCCCTATTTTCCCTATCTCTGCTTCTTATCTATCGCACCAGCCTCTCCTTTGCAGTAAAAATAATAATAATCAGATTAATCTCACCTCATTCTCTCATTTCCACACAGTGCTATTGTCTCACTATTCCTCTTTAGAGAAATCATAGTTTTTGTTCTTGAGTTGCAATTTTCATATTTCAGAAATTGATTCAGGCAGACTCACTACTTGAAACTGAGTGTGATATAGATTTTTTTTTTATCATGAATTTCATTACAGGTGAAAAACACACACACACACACACATACACACACACACAAAAATTGGGACAAATTTGTCTAGTCCTTTAGTATATTATACCATAAATGTAAATGAATGAGTGTGGATAATATACAGTTAGGTCCAGAAGTATTTGGACAATGACAGAGTTTTTGTGATTTTGCCTTTATACACCACCACAATG
>CM075020.1:11964340-12009620 GCA_037576675.1 Pangasius sanitwongsei | reverse complement strand
TAGAAGAATGGTCAAAAATTCCCATAAACACACTCCTAAACCTTGTGGAAAGCCTTCCCAGAAGAGTTGAAGCTGTTGTAGCTGCAAAGGGTGGGCCAACTCCATATTAAACCCTAAGGATTAACAATGGGATGTCATTAAAGTTCATGTGCATGCAAAGGCAGACGTCCCAAAACTTTTGGCAATATAGTGTACTTAGAACAGTAGTGCAACTGACTTCTAATCTAAATCTGTTTGTTCTGCCTGTGCCATTGCAGTACATTGCTGGATTTAAAGATGCAGTAGTCAAATTTCTACAAATAAATAAATGCCTGCTGATGGGAGATATTTATATAAGAAATAGTTTTCTGAAAGGAAGCACAACCACTCTCATATAAAGTACAGTAGAGTCTCACTTGTGAAATTGCTGTAGCTGTGAAGGAGGACCACAAATGTCATCTCCATTTATCTGGGTCTCCTATCAAGCAATATTAGCATAATGCTACATATTAGCATTTGTATTTATCAGTTGTATTTATCAATTTATGAGGTATTTATCTTCTCTGATGCAATACAAAAAATGTTAAGTACTTTTGTCACCTAAAGGTAGGGTTTGTTATATCTATATAACAAAGTAAGGCCCTTAATAAATAAAAAGCCTAACTCATCACTTGACAGTGATGTCATGATATTCTGCTCTTGCTAACTCTAGTAGAATTCTGCTAGGCACCAAAGATCCTGGGGACAGAACTTTGTGAACATGGGTGAGAATGAGGGGGCAGGCTTGAGGAGTTAAAAAAAAAAAAAAAATCATTCAAATGTTGTTGAAGTAGTAGAGACTTAATCTTGACTAACACTGAGAAATGTTGCTTAATGCTCCTTTAAATACTGATTTAATGGAGATTAATATACTGTATTTTCTGAATCTTATGGCTCACACACTCAACACAGCCATGACAAATGGTTGTATGTAAAATGCACTAATGTTTATAGTCTGTGACATACAGTATCTTGAACTTCCAGAGGGTTTTAGGTTTATGCTTTATCTCACTAAATAGTTACACTGAAAAAATCATATTGTGATTAATTCGTTTCACTGTCACTTTCTAATTATATAAGTAGTTAATCAGATGCATGAGGTGGGTATCAATCTACACAGACCCCATGGAAGAACTCCTAATTAGATAGTTTTCCTTTTGGCTTTTCAACAATTTAGCACTTTTATAAACCATAATTTTACAATAAAAGAAGAATATTGGACCTAAGGGGCCTTTTGGCTTACTTACATTATACGTCTCACTGTGGTAAAAACAAAACAGAAACAAAAGAAAACAAAAAACAAAAATATCTTGTTTCTGGTTTAACATTCACAAGTGCAGTGGGTTGGAAATTGCCATTTACAGGTTTGGTTCAGTTTCAGAGATCACAAATCTAGGTGATCAAAAAAGGGTAGGTGATGACACAGTTGGACTGTTGCACTCACAGTTCATGAAGTCTGATGTCATCCTTACAAAATGGAAAACCAAAAAAACAGATTGTGCTTGAATTAGTGTGTATATGAAAAAATAACTCTTAAAAAATCTCTTAATTCATTCAAAAGAGTCATTCAAAATTAATAAATGTTTCACCAAATGCCCAACATTAGAGCATCTATCCTTCTCCTGGCATTTAAATCAGTCAAACTTCAGTGTCGCAAGAGGCTATTAATTACCCTTATCATTCACACACACACATACCTAGAGACACACATGCATTACACTTAGGAATCTTCTCTTTAAATGTGTGGCTGACGAGTAGGGCTGGCGGGTGGAGTCCATATTTAGGACCCCATTGTAATGAAGTCAGAGGAGAAAGATTATTCCAGCAAGGTGACAGAGTGCTTTCAGAGCACACCGGCTGCATTGTTAGCAGGAAAGATGGAGGTGCAAAAGGGGCCTTCAGGCTAAAAGAAGATAGTGTCAGTACGTCAGTTGCTTTCAACAGATGTGATAGCTTTTCCAGAGTCACACTGAGAAAGAGAATGTGAGAGAGAGAAATGGGAAGGCCAAGCTTCTTGCTATGCTAGCTTTCCTAGTACATTCCAGGCAAAAATATTACAAAACATGATTGAATAACATGCAAGTAAAATAACTTCACTTAGCCCTGTCTTAAGTGATGAACTTTTGTACATCTTTACCCTCACTGTGTTAAAGCTCAGTGTGTAGTGTGGTAATGGTAACGATTTGCTAACCCCTTTCATCTTTTCTTGTGCAAAATAATGTTGAAAAAAGCTACATTTTTAAGCTAACAATAAGCTAGCTAGTTGGATGCCATGTGCTAACGTTTGTTAGCCCCAAAAAGGAGATGAGGCTTGAAGGAATTGTGTCATTACCTATCTGGTGGAGTTAATAGAGAGAAATGAAGTGCAGCTTTTTTAAGTAGTTGAGAACACAACAATCACACTAGAGTGCAGATCAAAACAACTGTTCTGACAGCATTTGAATGAGGTGATCTTGGTCTAGTGCCAACCCATCTCTTGGACTGCAGTGAGAAAGTGATTTAACTTTAAATCAACGGAACTACATAAAGTTAACAAATATGCGGTGTATTATTTGTAGTATGTGCAAAGCTTATATATATATATATATATATATATATATATATATATATATATATACAGTGAAATTCCCTGTTTCACTTAATCATGGGTGAACGCAGTCCGAAAAACTTAAATAGAAAATTCCAGAAATATAGTAAACATTCATAATTGAAATTGCTTGCCGTTCTGAGTAACTTGATGAGATCTCGTGAGGTACAGTGATGTTTTGTTCATTTTATGCAAACCATATCATCCCACCAAACCAGGACTCCACTCACTAAGACCATTGATGGGTGAATAACATCATAAATAAAAAAAAAAAATATATATATATTAGCTTGCAATTGAATCGGGGCAATTCAATTCAATTCTGTTTTTCAATTCTGTTGTACAATAGTAGTTAGCAACAGGATAAAGGAACATGTGGGACGAAGAAGGATACATGTACAGAGCTTTTAAAAATCCACATATGGATTTACCTCTGTAGGCAATATTATTTGCAAACATTTGTTACAGACATGACTGTGTGAGCAGCATTTGTTATGTTTCGTAAACATTATTGTCCCAAGGATCAATGTAAAAGTAAGCACAGTGACTACATGCACAGGGCTACATAAATGCAAATACAATTTAGGTCAACAGCATAAAAACAAGAGTACCATCAGACTAAACTAGAAGGCAAAATTAGAGTGACTTTGGAAATTACATGTGAGTGCAAACATTATTATTATTATTATTATTATTATTATTATTATTATTGTTGTTGTTGTTGTTGCTGTACATCAATAATAATAATAATAATAATAATTATTATTATAATTATAATTATAATTATAATTATTATTCACTCAGAGGCAGAAGAAGACTGGCTGCTTAGAGCACTGATTTAGAGTGCAGCCAAGACGAGCCAAAGAGTTGGAAGCTCGAGCGCTCTTTATTTCCGGAAGTGGTTGCATAAGCGTCTCCCACACACACACACACACACACACACACACACACACACTCACATACATGCAAGAAAAAGAGAGCTGAACAAGAGGGCAGTCCAAACCGGAACACAGAGCCAGACCTCTTGCCTTGCAACGAGGAGTGGGGGAGTGAATTTGTATGGTTACATCAGTGGCTGTTATGGCAAATCGCTTATTATTTTTACACTCCTTCAGTGTCTTTCTCTCTGTCTGTCTCTCTGTCTCTCTCTCTTTTTAACCTTCATAGGCAATAAATTGGAGATCTAAATACCACACCTAGAATCAACTCTAGACCTTTTGCTAGCTCTCTTGTATGTAAGCTAATGATGCATGTAATGATATGGTCAAGTAATATACAGTTACCTTTGGTTCCTTAATATAGGAAGAATGTAATATACAGTAGTTTTTTTTTCAGTAAAGATGTTAATTCTATATATTTAAATTTGACATTGTGCATTTTACAGGTATAGTTCAAATCAAAATTACAAAATTTTAGTTTGAAAATTTAAACAATTTTCTGTGTACACCTGATGAAGTTGGTCAGCTAAGACATGTTTGGTGTGTTAGTTGTGCACTAGACCTACTAGCTAATGTTACAAGTGAGCCTATAGGTAGACACCATCTAAGCATCATCCAAACTACATGCCTAAATGATTACACACTTTCTTAAAAATCAGCTGTTCCTTTGGAAGCTGATCTGAAGGCTCAGTGATTTGAAGTGCTACACAGTGATCTTTTATTTCCATTTAGTCCAAAATGTCACTGTTTGACATTAAAGTATTGGCAAAATATACTAGGCAGAGGCTGTACAATTGTAACATTTTTGGTTTGAGTTAATTGCCTCAAGAATGATTTAAATGACAGACCTAATACTTCCCACATAACATCATGCATATATTTGTTCTTTTATCGAGTGGAAGTTTACCCATAGCATCAGAGAGTTCTGTATTCATTCTGTATTCATTTTCACTGAAACTAAAAGGCGTCCTGTGTTACAACTGTGCTGCTTTGCCAGTACATGGTTTTAATGTGGTATCTATGCTTTAACCATAATTCTATAATTTAAAAAAAAACTGTTACATGTTTATGAGCAGTTTCAATTTATACTTACCAGCATGGAAATTAATGGTTGCACATTTTTTCTATCTCAGTGCTGCTACCTTTTGCCAACAAGATGCTGTACAATTATAACAGGTAAAACTGTACCATAGATTGCATTCATGCTTTCTCACAATCTCGCAAAGCATACAAAATCTATGAAAACTATGCTATCGGTGTAGATAAGTGTGGATAAATGTACGTGATTGCACAAATTTTTGAAATGTAAGGAAGAAATAATATTAGGAAAATAGAGTGAACAAATCCTGTTGTTTTTTTCAAACAGACACTGAGGAGTGATGTATTTGCATATAGATGTAATGAAGTCACACTTGCATATGCGTAGTACAGAAAACATACAGTTACAATTGCTCCATGCTGGCTCTCCCATACTGCATAATGTGTCATTTGAATTTGCATATTTGAAACAGAATTTTGCAGTAGCCTACAGGATTATTAGCTTTTTAACTGTTGATGTATGAAGCATCAATGATGTAAAGTTGATCACTTTAAAGAATTTTCCCATTCCCCTTTATCCTCCTAAAGAAAGCCAGTATGAGTCATACCAGAGACAGGTTGACCCAGTCAGTCATGGTGACATTGATCAGTCCATCTGGTGTGCTACAAAGGCCACAGAAATGGCAAAATGAATGCAGGAAATGATACTAGTTCCTAAATAATACCCTATCTTTTAAAAATTGAGAAAATATGTGACTAGCAAAAACACCAAATGCCAAACACACATTCTCTGGCATGTATTAGCTTTAGTTTGAGGTGAGAGTTCCAGTCAGAATTACTTGCATCTCTGTTGTTCTTTAAACATAATTTTACTGTATTTTACTGCATTTATTGATTATAATAACTACACAGTGCAATCACTGTATTAATTCTAATGAGGTTATGTTGTTTTTGGTTACAATATCAGCAGCAGTTCCTAGATGATATGAGTTAATAGGCAAAGCTTAGTAGAATCACTTATTTTTACACATAAATTAACACATATATAATTTATGAAAGGAGGCAAAGTGGTGCAGTGAGTAGTGTTGCTGCATCACAGCTCCAAGGTTCAGTACTGAGCTCCTGTCTATTTGGAGTTTCACATATGAGCACATAGGTCTCCTCCAAGTTCTATGGTTTCCTCCCATCTGTCAAGACATATTGGTAGGTGGACTAGCTACACTAAATTGCCTCTAGGTGTGAATTTGTGTGCATGGGACTAGTGCCCCAAACAGGGTCTATACCTGACTCATATCCAGTGCTCCTGGGTTAAGCTCCAGATACACCAGGACTTTGACCACAATAAAGCTGATTTCTAATGCATGTAGGGTTTTAATTTTGAGGTTGCGTAGAGTATACATTGAGATATTACCCCTTTACAGCATATCTCAGTGCTGATCTGGATAAGGTGGAATAAATGAATTAATAACTCATGAAGGGGCTCCAGAATCATCTGGCTACCAAAGCATGTAGGGCCATGAAGAGCTTATCACCAAGGCATGCAACTCTCCTACCTCTCTTGCAGAAGTAATCACCAGAAGAAAGGAAGTCTTCAATGATACCCATTTCAGATCACCCTCCTGACTGAGCTTGTAGAAAGGGTTTATGGGACCCCAACATGAGGGGGAGGTTGTGGAGCATGGTGGGCAAAGCTCCCTTTAGAAATGATTAGCTGTTTAGCTCCCTTTAAAAATGCTAATATGATCATATGAGCTAATATGACTAACATATTAGCTCATATATCATAATAATATAATAACACAGAGCAAACTGAGAAGGGCCATCTTGCCTGCTTCAGGCAGTGTGGACAGCCACACCGGAGGATGTGTGTTAGCCAAATTGGCAAAGAGTTTCCCAAACTCTCGAGCCATGTATCCTGCTGTTAGAAGCAAGGCCTTCATTATCTCTGTAGAGGAGAAGCTGGCCTCTAACATCTGGAGTAACTTCTCCAGCTCTAGCTGGAAAATCACCATACAGTTACCCATGCACATGTGCAGTGATATCATAAGCCCTTGCTAGCCAGTCATTGGTACATATGTCTGCTCAGTACTGGACCTCAGAACATAATATTTCATCTGGTGATACCACCAGTGATGCGATGCAGGGGTCCAAATAGGGTATGCATGTATGTAGTGTTTTCACACTCACAGAGAAAGTATTGAGATGTATATTGGGCTGTTTTCTCTGTGTATCTGCCAGTGTTGACCTTGAGAATATCCAGGTGTTAAAAAGCACTTCGGTGGTTAGTAGGGTTGAAATAGAAGCCGGACATAAAAATGCCAGCATTATCAATATGACCTATGAATTTCTTTCAAAATTCTTGAAAGGTTTCTTTGTGGAATCCTACAGCATTCAGAAAGTGTTATAAATATGATGTTTTTATCCCTGTGAAACAGTAAATATTATTGGCTGTATATAAACTTTTAGCCTATAACTATATAAACATCCAATGGAGATATGTGACTATCACTCTACATGTCTGCTACATGGTGTATGAAAGAGGGTTTGGAATATTGGCTATTTCCTACTCTTCTTCTGCATGCAAGGTCACAGATCCCATGTAGTACCCATGATTGGTTAGTGTTGCTTTAATCAACAGGGAAGAGAGTAATGTCACCCTCCCTACTCTGAGAACTGGACCAACTGCAGTCCATTAAACTCTTGGCAATTGGTGGCTATGTCTTTGTGGAAGTTTAACACGCACAAACACTCAAAGATAGTGTGAATGCTTACATCTTTATTGCTCTCTCTCTCTCTCACTCTCTCTCTCTCTCTCACACACACACACACACAATGACAGGTACAAGAAGCATTACAATAAGTGTGATACTGTGTAAAAGTGTAAAGTTTTATTTTTGACCCTTATAGAGGAGGACATATTCTTCTCAGAAGTATTGCTAGTAGTACCTAGGCACGATAACTTCAAAATGGATCTCACAATATTGTGACATTAATATTATATGGTTCTATCTGAATTAAGTTGGAATGGCAGATAAAACCTTAAAATACTAAGGTCACAATATGTATCTTGTGGCCAGACAGTTTCTTCATAATGCCAAGAGGGTTCTCTGATTTTATTTTAATTAATTAAGGCAGCATTGATCCATAATGGCACCATGAACTTATTATGGGCCAAATAATACATACAGACATTTTTAAAATCAATTTAAATGTAGTAATATATAGGACTGTGCAAAGGATAACCACGATTTACACATGCTTAAAGCTGTGTGTGTGTGTTTGTGTGTGTGAGTGGGTACCTAAAGGTGTGTAGGTGTTGGAAGCTGCTCAATATTCATCACCTCTGGCAGCGATGCGGTGGCATCTATGATGAGGGAATGGACTTATGGGTAATTCGAGAGACAACGGGGACATATTCATCCAATTAGAGATGATAATCTGATCGTGCAGCACCCTCGAGACCTCCTGCTCAGCTTGAATGGATTTAGGACCATTCTGATTAAGTTAAGCTGCTCTGGAGTGGCACAATATGTCCACTCATCTCCTCACAGAGACGGTGCTTACTGATACCTGCTATCACTCACACAGACATAGAGTGCCTCAAAATAAAGAACTACCACTGAAGCTAATATCGGTAATGACAGCAAATACGTAAAGCCGAATAAGGACAATATCATAAAGCCTTTAAATGCATCAGTATGTGATAGAGATGACTAATATTTGATAAGAACCACAGAGGCAATTCTGTCAAATCTGACACATAGCAGGTCTATAATCAAACTAATTATTATCTAAATTATTATGTAAAATGTTTTCTTTCAAGAGATTGATGATCTATCCAATGTGTTATATTACTGACAAACTCATGGGGTTATAAAATATGTTAAAGACAGAGGCACATTGTAAAAATGTACTCAAGAATGAAAAAAAAAACAATGTGTATCAGGGAAAAGTCATCTCTGTATTGGTAAAATCCCATTCCACATGCACAGCTCTTTGCTAGTGTTCTCTTATTTAGAAAAATTAACAAATAAATTTCTTTTGGCACTGTGGGTTTCTCTCTCCAAGTGACAAACCCACCAGCCAAGCCTCCTTCACTGGTTCTGGCAGGTACAAAGACTCTCACATCTTCATGACTATATACATAATAGTTTTCTCATTATGATTATTAAATGGCCAGTCACAAATTTTCAGATGCTTTTTAAATCACACCTCAGAAATAAATAAACACAAGCACAAAAAGAGATATTTGTAGAGAAAGGAATACATGTATAAAATAATGTCCTGTTCTGTTACCCAACATTAACCCAGTCAGGCTGCTCTGGAAGGAGTCGGTCCACCCAAACTTTAGAGGACCTGAGAGATGTGATAATCCATGTCCATAAATTTCTGGGACATACAAAAGACACACCTGCACAAACTGACATCACTGTTCATACTGAAGAAAATGTGTGCAGAAGTTATTTTTTTAGTTATCTTCTCATGTTTCTGTGTGTGATAGCATAAACTACAGCAGTAAAGTTGTTCCTTACAGAAATATTTACTAAAGAGTAAACAAAATGGTTTCACATATTCTTTACATTTTTGTGCCCGTTGTTGCGGTAAACCGTAATAGTCGCAGACGTAAAAAGGGTCTAGGTTAGAGTAAATACATCAGAGTAAATATCATCAATAAGTGTTGTTAGGCACATTCCTGCAATATCCAATCAAATCACATCCTCTAATTCTGTTGAAAAACGCAGGTTTGCGCTGGAAGCTCAGCACAGCGAAACTACATACAATTAGACTTCACATCTATAGTATTACAAATAACAGGCTGACTTACATAATTTACAAGGTCTAAGAGCTGGTAAAAGTTGCACAGTTTGGGATCAAAGTGAGTTCAAAATACCACTGTAATGGCGGATTGTTAATGTCACACTCCCTTCTGTGACCACAAAATCTCTGGCAAAATCTCTAAAACTTAACAATGCAAACAGGAAAAATACTTGCTCAACCAAATTACCCATATGTTATTGTTAAACAAATAAGCGATACTTTTGAGTCCTAGATGTCCAAATATTTCAATGGAGACAAACTGGCCTGTATGATGAACATGATCCCTTTTGCCTATACTCTAATTCAGTATTGTCCTCTCTCCAGGTAATACTGCTGCCGGGAAATCAAGGCTATATTTTCTATAGCACTTCTAAAACAGACAGAGATTGCTTTAAATTGCAATCCTCTCATTTTGACTCTCCATCCATTACACTCCTTCAGTCTTTCTCTCTCTCTCTCTCTCTCTCTCTCTCACTGGTACTTCTTCTGATAAAAGAGCACAATGGACTCTTTCACTGCTTTGTGATGGTTGGACTGAGAGGCCTGAGTGTGTATCCTTCCCCCTTCCTGTCTCTGTGTTTGTGTGTGTTTGTGTGTCTGTGTGTCTGTGTGTCTGTGTGTGTGTTACTCTGTCCCCGAATTTCAATTAGTCGTCTTTCCTCCACCCCAGAGCCTGTCGCACACACACAGCTCTTGATGTGACCAGGGTACCAACAGGACAACTCATTAGTCAATGCTGGGACTGTGAGCTTGAGACACACACATACACACCTGGCACAGACAGCTAGACACACACACACACACACAGTGGCAGCCAAGTCCACAGCTACAGATTTAATTAAAAGGGGGTTATATCTCCGTGGGAAGTTCTCATTGTGTCAGCCTCGCCTCACCTGCGAGGTTAGTGTCGATTTAATATACCCTCTTTACACACAGACACACTCTCTCTGCCTCTCGCACACACAAATGCTTTAATACACACTGATCAACATTTGCTTATGTATGTACTTTTGCTTTTGCATGCACAAATATTTAAACACATACAGACATCCTTTATTTTTTGTGACTACGAAGTGCACTCATGTAAACACAAACACACACACACACACAAACACCTGTGCACACACCTGCAAACACACGTGAAAATTCATGATTGAGGACAAGACACTGGAAAGGTGTTGTGAGATGAATGTGATGTGTGTACATGGGGATGGGCTCATGTATCTTCTGGTGTCTCTCAAAATTTAACAGCAGGGCCAGACACATAGAATAAAGATGCTGGTTAGTCCCCCTTTTCTTTTGGTCACCTAGCTGCTGATTTAGAAGTGGGTGGATTCTGACAAATAAAGAGGAGTGAGGTTTGGGTGGTAGACAAACTAGTGCAATTTGTGACTGTAGTTGGGTGGGAACAAGCAGTGGGGCAGTGGAAACTCTTGCTTCAGTGGATGCATTCCCTGCCGGTTTCCTCACTCCCTTTCAGAATTCCCCCTGGAGCAGTCATTTGAAAATACTTTGAATGATGCTTTTGACCAGGTTTCTGTGATCAAAGGCCAACATGTTCAAGATGGGACTGCACTATGTTTTCCTAAATTTTCAATTATTAATGACAATCTGTACAGAGGGAGTTGGGACACTCAAACAGGTGTAAAGCCTCAGGTAAATGTTTTTCCACACTCCACAGTTCATTATAACCCCGTGGTCAGCCAGCATGGAAGCAGATAAAATGTTACACCAGTTAATAATAATCTTTTCTATTAGCCAAGCATTCACAGTTATGTGCATCAATGGTATGTGTCTTGCTGTGAATAGCAGGTAGTGAATCTGCTGGTCAACCTTATCAAGATCCCCTTTAAAAGAATTGGTATGGATCTCCTTGGGTCATTAGACCAGCCAGCACAGGGCTTTGTGTTAGTCTTCATGGAATAAGCAGTACCATTGTGGATGATCTCTTCAAAGGGCATGGCCTAGGTTCTCTTTTGTCCCTAACTGATAACCCAAAAGAGATCCTACCTGATCAAGGAATAACATTTATGTCATGCACACTCTGAGAACTTTACAAACTGCTCTGAACTAGTGTGTACCACTTTGAAACCACTTTTGGAGTGGTTTAATAAGCCACTGAAACATTTGATTCATAAGTTGGTAAACAAGTGTGGCCAGAATTGGGATAATTGGTTGTTAATTGGTTGCCCTATTATTTGAAGTCTGGTGGGTAGCCAAGGCCTTCACAGGGTTTTACCCTTTTGAGTTTTATATATTTATATAGGCTGTTGGAGATCTTTAAGAAAGCTGGGAGGATGGTCCAACTGCTTCACTTATCTGGAGAATTTGCTCCAGGCACAGGAAAGGCCACAGCTCTCTATTATATGTGCTCCCAACTGAAACAATTTGTACTGAGAACTAAACACCTTGTATTACTCCCATCTGTAGCTCAAAATTACTCACCAAGTGGCGGGCAAACACCTCAATCTTCTCAAACAATGAAGTGAAGTGGACCCAGGTGCTCTGGACACTAGAGGTTGGGAATATAGTGTTCCATTCAAATTCCACTTGGAGACCATGGTTTGTGTAGCCGGGTGTATCACTTGCCTGACCACTAAAGAAAAATTATTCAAGACAAGTTGGGAAAAAAATCTAGAGACGTGAGTAATCAAGAAGTCACACAGTGACAGCCCCATTGTGCTTGTGCACAAGGCAGATGAGACAATCAGTTTCTGCTTGAACTGCTAGTCAAAATAAGATTGCCTACCCAATGACTTGTACTGACACGCTTCTGGATTGTCTAGGCACAGTTTATTATTAATTGACCCTGGATTTCACCAAGGCCAACTGGCAGACACCCTTCTTGCCAAAATTCTAGGGAAAATGGGTTTCTTCTTCCTGTTCTGCTTTCATTGATTTGTTACTCTTCCATTTGTACACCAGCTACATTACATTGGCTAGTGGGGCCAGGCATTATGGCCTCACACTGTATACGCTACTGCTTATTTAGATGAAATAATAATCTATAGTTATGTTTGGCAGCAGCATATGTAGTCCTAAAGTCCTTGAGATGAGCCAGCCTTAGGTTGAATGTGGCAAATTGTGCAAATGGACTGGAGCAGTGACAGTAGACCTCTGTGCGGCCCCCTGCTTCAATCACTTGCTTTCTTTTAGTGTTGCAGACTGACACAGTGGACAGAGGGCTAGGAATTGTTATATTCCAAGTGTACTGCCGTACATCACCTGGAAGCTCTAAGTACAGCACCATCGAAAAGGCATGTCTGGCCATGAAGTGGGTGGTATTCTGGAGTTGGGCAGGAAGTGGGGGATTTAGTAAGAGTTTAGTAAGTGTCTGTAGTGAGAGGGTACAGGGTAATGCCTTATGTGGCACACCAAAGCCTTGTTTACCTTGCATATTAATGTGATCGTACAGAAAGTGGTGAGGGAAATGTGTTCACCCTATCGTCCAGAGATTGCATATCTAATCATATCAGTATCTAATCTGCTATGATTACTCTTCACTAAGTAAATGTAATTCGTAATTTAAAAGTCGCTCATCCTTCTATATAATATGTCACTCTATAATTAATGGAGTTTAATTATTTATTTAATATTGCCCACAAATTTTTTTTCATTTAGTATTTAGTATTTACAGCACAAAACATGAATTTCAGGATGACATACTGTGGTTACATCAAACTGTCAGACAGTGACACTGGACTTGTGATGCTGATCTTCACTTAAGCTGATATCGTAGATGAAAAATCCACTTAAGGTCAGTATCATGCTGTACTGAGACACCCCTCTGTTTTCTGAACATTCATTCCTCCATTCTACATGCAACACTACATGCAACAGAGTCTGTGGGATCGCATCTCACAGGACTGAAAATGGACATGTGAGAAATGTGCTAGAGATTGGTCTTTAGTGTGATCTTTAATGTATCACTCAGCATAGAGAAAGGTTGATGGGAGACAAAGGAGTGTATGTTCTTAGCAGAGAAAAGTCCTACTTAAATCTCTTTCTTAATATTATATAGTTTAGTTTCAATATGTGGAAAACAGAAATGCATTTAAAAAAATTCCTTTAATCAGTTATCACCTAGTAATGCATACAGTTGAATAGTTTATTAGCCCTTCTTCTCAGGGAGAGTGGGGTGGCATTTTCTCTCTCTCCCCTATCAATCACAGCAACACTAGCATCTCATCGTTGTCTGTGAGCTCATGCATGCGGAAGTGGGTGGATAGCACTTTCCTCTGAGTATGTTACACTGCCCCCTGATGTTGCATGAGCAGCAGTTTGAAAAGGTGCGGTTGGATGGCTTCCTCGGAGGAAGCATATGATAGCCTTTGCCCATCCTGGTTGGTAGCTGTGGTGTGATGGAGAGAGCTGCCTGATGGGTGAGAATTGGTCATGACTAATTTAGGGACAGTATCTGGGAAATAACAAAAAAAAAATTTTATATTATGGACCTTCAAGCATTCACAAAATGCTAATTTGGCCTGGGTAGAATTTAAATTTGGCACCCTTGATCTAGTGTGTTAATTGACCATTGCTAATGTTAAGAACTGACACTATTACAACTAAACCCTATTTCCTAGTTTCATACCTCAGAAAGAAAATCAACTAACTGAAGAAAGTAATTCAGTTGAAATGTATGGAGGAAATGCATGCAGGTTACAAAAAAGGATGGGAGGCTTTGGTAATAATAAAAGAGAAGCAGAACAATCCAAGAACTGCAAAGGCAAAAATCCAAAATCCAGGTGATGGGTCAAAACACGGATTAAACAGACTTGGGGGATAAAAGAGAAATCACAAAACCAGAAAACAAAGTGAAGAGCATACACAGGAGTAAACAACTGCAAGCACAAAATGAAAACAAGGCTTAAAAATGTAGCCAAAGATGCAAACAAAACTTAGTAACACGTATTACAAACTGAGAGGCTGGGGAGCGGCACATATGCGTTGCTAACGGTGGTGAGTTCTGGGAGTTGAAGTTCCCTGACAGATTGATGTTTATGACACCAATGTTATATAGTCCCCTCCAAAGTCATGGGAATGGGAAGGCCAATGGAGACATTTGGGTTTGAGATCAAAAGATGAATATGAGACCGTAGATCTCATGTTGATAGATAGATAGATAGATAGATAGATAGATAGATAGATAGATAGATAGATGGCACCTTTTGTTTGAACGCACCCATTTTTCAAGTGATCAAAAATAGTGGAACATGTGACTGACAGGTGTTTCTTGTTGCCTGGATGTGCCTGTTAGATTGACTGTTTAAACAATTAATATCTCTGAATGTCTACTATTGGTTTAAGCTCTGGGTTTTGCCTGTGAAGACTGTATTTGTTGTTAAAAAGGATAAACCAACATGAAGACCAGAAAGCTGTCTATGGGAGAAAAGAAGCCATTTTGAAGCTGAGGGAAAAAAAATGATCAGAGCCATTGCACAAGCACTGAGCATAGACAATACAACAATTTGGAATGTATTGAAAAAGAAAGAAACCACTAACAACCAGACATCGAACAGGCCAACCAAGGAAAAAACAGCAACTGATGACAGAAAACTTGTGAGAGCTATGAAGAAAAACCCAAAAACAACAGTCAGTGACATCACCAACAACCTCCATAAGGCAGGGTTGAAGGTATCACAATCCACCATTTGAAGAAGACTGCAAGAGCAGAAATATAGAGGCCATACCACAAGATGCAAATCACTCATCTGTAGTAATAATCAGAAGGCCATATTGGAATTCACAAAGAAATACAGAGATGAGACACAAAAGCTCTTGAGCAGTTTTATGGACTGATGAGACCAAGATTAAACTCTACCAGAGTGAGAGAAAGGCCAAAGTGTAGAGAAAGAAAGGATCTGCTTATGATCCAAAACATACAAGCTCATCAGTCAACCATGGTGGTGGTAGTGTCATGGCTTGGGCTTACATGGCTGCTTCTGGAAGGGGCTCACTATCTTTACTGATAATGTAATTAATGATAATAGCAGTAGAATGAATTCAGAGGTCTACAGAAACATTCTGTCTGCCAATTTACAGAGAAATGCATCCAATCTAATTGAGAGGAACTTCATCATCCTGCAAGACAATGACAACAAACATGCTGCCAAAACAACAAAGGTCTTCATCGGTTGGGGGTGGGGGTGGGGTGGCGGTGTAGTGGAAGGTTTTAGACTGGCCAAGTCAATCATCAGACCTTAACCCAATTGAGCATGCATATCACCTTCTGAAGTGGAAACTGAAGGGAGAAACCCTCCAAAACAAATAACTTAAAACCTGGAAGAGCATCACAAAAGAAGCCTGGAAGAGCATCACAAAAGAAGAATGCAACAGTTTGGAGATGTCAGTGGGTTACTGGCTTGATTTAATTATTGCAAGCAAGGGATATGCCACAAATATTAAGTGTTATTTACTTGAATTTACTTTGTTTATCTAAAAATTGAGTGGTCTAGCATCAAAAGTCCCATGTTCTAAGTTGTTTAACACATGTAGATGTAACTATTCAAATTGATATTCATATTCATACTTGGGAATTGGCCTTGCCATTACAATAATTTCGGAGGGGAATGTATGTCAAATTAGTTTCAGTTTTATTGAAAGACTAAAACATGGCCTAAGTACTGTATGTCTATGTACCTAACAGCATTTACATTTTAACATTGACATAGTTATTCAGTATTTATGCTACATGGTATCTTATAGTTCATTCATACTGTATGCTTGATAGGAAACTCTTTTAGGTTTTTGTTTATTCATACCTGAATAGTATTAAGGTGAAATAATACATTTCATTTGCTTTTTTTTTTTTTTTTTTTTTTTTTTAATATTTCTTTCATGCTTTGGATTTAAAGTACATAGACCATGCATTAAATAGCATGGAACTTCAGTGATCTTTATGCAGTGTGTGTGTGTGTGTGTGTGTGTGTGTAAAAGGAATGGCATTTGAGCACTAATGAAGACACTAGTCCAATGGACAGCTACCAATTAAATTGGTGAAGATGCGATTTGTTAGTGTGTATGTGTGTGTGTGTGTGTGTGTGTGAGTGAGTGGGTGAGAGAATGAGGAGAGGGTGGGGAAATAAGGAAAGAGAGAGAGAGAGAGAGAGAGAGAGAGCATGGGAGGTAGTGTGGTTTAGGACAAAAAGTGCCAATTATGAAATGACCTGAAACAGCACCAGGCTGGAACCTTAAATCACACACACACACATACATACACACACACGCACGCACGCACACACATACAGCCAATCAGTTTCCCCTGAACGAGAGCGGATTAACTGCACCAATCATCAGGAGCACTGCGCAAACCTACAGTTATGAAAAATGTAGGCTGACAAATCAGCAGAACATGTGTCGATGCATTCCTTCTCTTTCTGTTTCTTGTTTGTTTATTTGTTTCTTTTTCTATTTGTCTCTCTTTCTCTTTCTCTCTTCTCCATTATTGTCTCCTCCTGTCACAGTTCTTTCTGTTTCTCTGTCTCACACTGTCTCTCTGTTTTCTGTTCCTTTCTCTATGTTTCTCTCTCTCTCTCTCTCTCTCTCTGCATGTCCTTCTCCATGTATCTCTTGCTCTGTTCATTTTCCTCCCTGCCCCCTTTATTCTTTCAATTGTTTCCTGCTTTATTATATTCCAGTATCGTCATTAGCTCTTTGCTCACATGAGCAGGGTGGTCTTTAAAAAGTCCATCAAAATTCTTTCATTCCTGTTCACACATTAATAATTATGTTATTGTCTATATTATCTCGTTCTCTATAATATTTCTGCATTATGGCCTCTTCAAGACCAGCTCAATCTACTAAAATTTGCTATAAATTTTTAAGGATTATGAATTTGTGCATATGAACAAATGTAGTCACAAGTGGACATTGTCCAACACATTAGGACACAAATCTACAACATTACAGCTATGTACATGGATTAATTCAGTCTAAACTATAAAACTCACTCTAAGGAGAATTGAAATCAGGACAATGGTAATAACTGTAACAGTAACTGCAGAAATGGTCTTTTGTAATGTTCTTACTAGAGCTTTTATTTGACCTGTTTTTTCCACGCTGCACTGGCTGCTGATTGAATTTTGTATTGATCTACCTGTCATACATGACATATAAAGCAATACATGGTTAATCACCTTGCTATTTATGTGAGCTAGTGACCTTTTACAATGTTGATTAAGGTCAAAAGTCTCTTGTTCTGTTAGTGATACCAAAAAGAAAAAAGATTGAAAATGTACATTTGTTGTTCTCACGTGTGATCTCAGGAATTTTGACCATGGCATGGTTATTGGTGCCAGATGGGCTGGTTTGAATTTTTCAGAAACTGCTGATCTCCTGATATTTTCATCTGCAACAGTCTACAGACTTTACACAAAATGGTGAGAAAAACAAAAAACATCCACTGAGCAGCAGGTCTGCTGGCAGAAACACCTTGTTGATGAAAGAGGTTGGAGGAGCATGGCACAAGCTGACAGGAAGGCTATGGTAACCCAAAAGCTACACTTTACTACCATGGTGAGCAGAATAGTATCTCAGAAGGCATGTTAAATATTGAGGGGGATGAACTGCGACAACAAAAGGCCACAATGGGTTCCACTCCTGTCAGGCAAGTGGTCACAGTGGTCTTCAGTGGTCACAGGCTCACCAGAATTGGAAAGGTTACCAAGCAGTGTTTTTCCAACACATGATTGTACAGTTTAAGTTGATTACCCTGTATTCTATGATAGTGGGAGAGACAGTTGCAAGTGCAGGCAGACTTTATTACAAGGTGGACAAATCCAAAAAGCCAGTCAATAGCAGAGTCAAAAAGAGGCTTGGGTCAGGCAATTGACAAACAGAATATCAAAGCCAAATCTGTGCTATTTATAGTGTGTGTGAAATGAGACACAGGTGAATGCAATCGAAGCTCATCAAGCCAGAGCATGTTACAGAGTTGGTAAACTGGCAGTAAGGCTGCACATAGGCAGATCCATATTACACATTACAGAGTGTGGAATGTCACACTCACATCTAATGCCATTTGCTCCTAAATCTAATAACACTCCAGTCTGGACTTTACCTCTCTTGGTCACCATCATACTAACTCACTACACATGTTCCTCATTTTCATTCACTGGAAAACAGATAAATGCCACACCATTCCTTTCTACAGCATAGTTCTTCCAACATTTTGTTGTGCATCTCTGATCATTACTGTCAGGATTCTGTAGTTTGATCCTGTTTCTGTTTGTTTAGTCTGTTTTTTGCCTGCATTGCCCTGTTTCCTCACATTTTGAACTCATCTGCCTACAGTTTTGTGCCTGCCGATTTGGATCTCAATAAGGTGGTCAATGAAATGCTTGCAAACATATCCAAGTTCCTCTGCCCATAGACAGAAAGTCTATCATCTATCTGCCAGCAGGTTCTAATATTATTTACACTCATAACCTCTGATCTTTCCTATTAGTTTTATTGCTGTTACTAAATAATAACAGTAGTTACATAATAATATGCTTTGACTGTTTAATATAACTATAAAAAGATAGATAGATAGATACTTTAAGATAGCCATTATTATGCAGAATTGGAATGTTTTTTTTTTCGCTACATAGAGACATTACCTTGTGATTTTTGAGGGGGATCAGTTGTTCAGTGCTTCCAATAATAAATGTTGATGCAATAGTGTGTATGTAAAATCACGTAGGATTTGCAACTTATTCTTTATAAAAGGTCATGAATTTCTTTATTCTTTATTTCAAGTCTGAACCACGTGGATAGATACTGAAAAATTGTTAGAAAAAAGTAAAGGCATAAAAACTTAGTAGGAACAGAAAAATAAGGGTAATGGGGGGTTGTGAAGAAAGAATGAAGGTGGGGAAATGAGGAGAAAGAAAGAGAGAGAGTGAGTTTGCGTGTGTGTGTGTGTGTGTGTGTGTGCACGCATTCCATAGTTAATCCTTCACTGCAGGGTCCACTTTCCACTCACTTCCTGTCACACAGGGGGAGAAAGAGGGAGTGAAAGAGTGAGAAATAGAGAACAATTGCCCACTAGGGAGGGAGAGAGGGTCATCGATTGCTATGGCTTTTTGGGCAGCTGTGGGCTAAAGAGGCTGAAGAGAGCAGCCTTTTGTGCTCCTCATCATAACTCCATTCAGAGCCTTACTCTATCGTAGAAACTGATGCTTGCAGCATGGGAGGGGACTGTAACACCAATGCTGTATGTGTGGGAGGAGCCTTTTACATAACTAATTGGTACTACTGGAGCCTTTGCTTATCATTGTAGTGAGAAAAAATTTTTTTCAGACAAAAGCTTACACTAATAGTGGCTGCTGTGAAGTTGGCAAGAGGGTGGGACACCCTACTGATCTCCTCCAAAGCCTATGTGAGTTAGAGACAGTCAGGGGGAAAGCACTGAACATCATAAATGTGAGGAACATAAAGTCCTTAGCAGAAGTTTAAGCAGTGCTGGCAGGGAGTTCTGGGGGATCATTTATTATTATAATTAAATCAGTTACATTCTCTAACATGAACTATATTAGCTGTTAATAATTTCATTCAGATTGGCCTCAAAATGTTTACTCTGTTCTGATTAAGGGGTACACATAAAAAAAGTTTTTAGTAAAGAAAAAAATCTAGTAACCATATCTCAGTATGTACAACGGTAGACTTCTTTAAAAATCTCTTGCTTTCTCTAGATTTCTTGACTTTTTCTTTCCTTCTTTTTACCTCTATCTTATCTATCTTGTGTTCTTTCTTTGTGCTGTTCATATCTCTGTCCCTCTTGTTATTATGCATTTTCTCTCTCTCTCTTTTTTTTTTTTTTACTTTTTCTTGTACTTGTTTCCACTCCTCTTTTTATTTATTTTCCGGCTCTCCTTTATTATTGCTTGTACCTCTCTCTGACTGTTTCTCTTGTTGTCATTCGCTCTATATCTTTTACTCCCTCTCTCCCTTGGTCTTTATGGTTCTCTATCATGCTACCAAATATTGTTACTCACAATTTTTTGTGCACTTTATTAACCATTGCTGGGGGAAGTGTCATGTAATAACATCTCAGTAGGTGTTTTCCTCATGTTTCTTCCTTGTAGCAAGACTCTTGTCCCACTGAAACATAGCAGGTCTATTTTTATCAGAAGTTTTCTTACAGGAAGATTTTAATATTTCAGCTGAGAAGTTACATCACCCCCTATCTCAACACACACCTACACCCACACACACTGCAATGTCTCTCAGTGTCTCTCTTGCTTTCACACCATACATTAAGAACGCAAAAGTTTAAAAATACTCTCAATTGTAGAGAAAGGCGTGTCACCATGACGACATTAAAAGAGCATCCTCCTTCCCTCCTCTGGCCCAAAGTGAGAGTGGCATTTGTAACAAATCAAGAGATGCTTGCTGGATAATGAGAGAGAGAGAGAGAGAGAGAGAGAGAGAGGAAATACTGCTTGGATTAATCCTCCCCTGGGTCACCATGGCAACGCTACACCTCCCACCAAATCTTTTTCTCTCATTTGGCGAGACAAGAAAAGCAAATACAAAATGGTTTTGTATGGAAATAAAAAGGGAACTGAACAGAGCTACTTATGATTTAGCTACTTATATTTCAGCCCAAAGCCTCATCACATGATCTCCAGTCAAGCACCTATCCCAGTTCATAGTCTTCTGATTAACAATGAAACTCATCTTTAAATAACCTCGACTGTCAGTTTTCAAAGTCTCACTCTAGCATTGTGTCTGTAACGATTCTTAGGCTTTCTTATCTGCCTGTCATGATTCGTGTTTGATCGTAGCCTGCTTTGTGTTTCCTGATTTAGACTTGTCTTGTTTATGCCTGTTTGCTGATCTCCTGACAATTTGCCTGCCTCATGTTTCTGACTATAGCCTAGCTCTTTTGTTTGTTTGCTACACTGGATTTAATAAAACCAGAAACCCTGCATTTGCATCTGTCTGTCTGCTTCATGACAGCATTAAAGCTCAGAACATCTTTTGGACATTTCATAACACTTGGACAACTTAAAGACTGTTCTGTCAAGGTGGTGCACCACCTTAACTCATAGAGAACTGGTAAGAATTTGACAATGATTGAGGGAATTGACCTTGGATTTTTTTGTATTTCATATAAATGAAGCTGTAAGAAAGGTATGGTCACTAACACTGTTTCTTAACTTTTCATGTAAATTCAGTCAAGCAAATTCATATAAATGCAGACATGTGAATTTACAAGCAAGAGACCATGTTTATTTCATACAAAGGGACAATGTGGTTTATTTTCTTTGTATAATTAATTTACTAAGTTGTAAAGAAAGGTATGACTGGTAACCTTGCTAAATAATTTAAAAGAATGACATAATTCTAAAGAATTTCATGCAAAATGAATTTCCTAGGGTGACCAAATTGTTCTTACATTGGTGGCAGTTCTCAAAAAAATAAATAAATAAAATAAAATAATGCATGGACATATTTTCTGTTCATTCTCATCTGTGTGTTTTCTTGATCGCGTCCTGTTTTGTTCCTGCATGTGAAACCAAAAAAGTTGGGTGAAAGGAGCTCTTTGTCAGAATTTACTCAGAATTTTCTCAGAATTTATGCTGATATTTTGGAACAAATTGTAAGACTGTCATATGTAGCACATCCAGAATCCTGAGTGAATCCTTTAATGGACTTTGTTTAACAGACTTGGAGTAAAATTTCAGATCACATTAACTAGCTAATCAGATGGTTTTATTTTAACACGGTGGGCATAATCATTCAGAAGTGTGAGCTAAAGGCCTTTTATCTGGCCATAATTCAAGAAATTTCACAATTTATGTACAATTATTGGGACTCATTTATCAAACTGGATATGAATGGATTTGTTTACACAAAGAAATTTGGCATTCATGACAATGTTGTATTCTACTCATGCTCCAGAATGTGTGTAAATGTGTGTAAAGTCTCTATCAAAAACACATACTAATGCTAGTTCATTAAGTCAGTGATTAAGAATACCATCGAGAAAAAATTTGGTTTTTGTATTTTAAAATTTTTTTATTACTGTCATTAATTAAAGAACATAAAAAGTAAATGAAGTCAGCCAACACAAACCCATAAATTAAGACAATAAAACTAATAAAATTAATCATTAAACTATGATAAAAGAAATGTCACCATATAAACGGAGGATGGGCCAGTCTGTCTGCACATAGCCCGTAAGTCGTAAATGCCTCAGCTGACGGAAGATGTACGCTTGCTTATTATTATAAATATTATATATTATTAAACCTTTTTTGGCATAGAAGTAAGTCAAAATAACTTCCACCTCTGCTTTTTAGCCTGTTATGAAGTTTTGTGGCTGTCACTACATGAAAATGAGTATGAAGACACACGAGTATGAAGAAAATCAGTGTTTCTTAAACCTTTGTAAATCTGGTGGAAAATTTTAGTTTTATTTGGCTTACTAACTTTACTAAAAGAGTAATACATGAGGCCCACTGTGAGCAGTGAGCACACACTGTGGCTTTCACCACACAACATTTATCACAGTAATAGCATTACTTCTGTGTTTTATCTTTTGTTTATTAAAGCCACATGCATTTTATCAATTGTGTATTGTCTCCACCCCTGTCTTGTCATTGGTGTTTCACCATATTGTGTCATGATGGTACTCACCTGTTCCATGTTCCATCATTAATTAGTTACTGATTAGTTTGTGCATTTAAGCCTGTCTCTTTGTCTCGTTGCTGTGTTTCTTTGTTATACCCTAGTTCCTTATTTATGATCATGGACTACCCTAGTCTTCTGTCATCTGCCTGTGCTTAAACCCCTGCATGGAACATGATTATTGGATTATTGGATTTACCCTAATAAACAGCATGCTGATGTTACGTACTTGTGTAATCAATCTAAAATTATTTTCTTAGTAGCATTGAAGGCCTAGACTAAAGTGTATTGTCTGCTACTGTGTTGTTGATAGCTCTAAATATAATGTAACAATAAAACTGTTCAATAATTGAGCTTTAGAGCTCATGTTCTTGCTAGAACATCAGCCATTTTGGAAATTTCCCACATGCTAGAGCACTCAGAATCCCTTCACACATTATTCATACATTATCAATCCATTATTTTTGACTGTTCAAATCGTGTAGTCTCTAACCAAGACAAATAATCTATTATACATAATGCATTGTGAGCATCTAGGTTTTAACACTGAAAATAGCTGCAAGGAGTGAGTAGGTCCATGTTTAATAAACGATGGAAATGACTGTGTAATGAAATAAGATGTAAAGTTAGCTATGTTATCTGTAACATATTGTAGCTAGAGGTCATATGTGTTTATTGTACCTGTTCTTTCAGTCAGGCTTTAGATAAATGGGGCAATTTATTTTATTAATGTGCTGTGTTAATGGAACTGTGACCATTCATACTACCAATTCATTGTTCATGGTCAGAGCATGTTTAGTTTTCAAAACAACATTTGTGAAAAATTGGTCTATGACATTAGAAATGGAGGGTCAAATGAGACCAGAAGCAGAAGGTTTCTGACGAAATGCAGCACAGAAAACACTGATGCAGAGAGGATAAAAAGCATGCATACAGTATGTGACATTATTACAAGGTGGTCATTGCGTCCCCATCTGTTCTCACAGCTTCTTATTCTATGGTTAAGCTTCCCTTTCCTTCTTCACCATTACTTCATATTCAACACCATCCAACACTCTGCAGCTAAAATAAGGAGAACTGGAGATAGATAAGATGGAGAGAAAAAAGTAGAAAGAAAAAGGAAAAAGTAGGTAGAGCAGCACTTTGTCAGAGTGGTTCAGTTCTCCTGCTGGATTTTGGAAATGCTGAGTCAATAAAAATGTGTCAAGATTATGTCTTATCTGAGGTAAGGTGTTGTGGAGAAGCACTACACTGTTCACAGAAACTGTATATATAGAAAGCATAGAAGATGCTTGTAGGTACACAGGAAGAAAAAAGGAAAATGTGAAAGTGTGAAGTAAAATGTCTCAATACAGTATGTTTTCTCCTTGTTGCCAACACAGATAAAGTAAATAATTACAAAATTGATTGTGGACCCCTGGTGATATGAGTGCCAATAGCTGATAAGAACTGCATCTTTTTGGGCATAATAAGTAGTGATAAGGAGCTATAAAATAATACATTATAATGCAAGACAAACAGAACTTTGGGTTGATGTTAGGCTGATTTGCTGAACATGTGGTATTTTTACTGACTGTTAATTGCTTAGATACATGATGCCTAGAAAGTAATAATACAGTAGGTGATAAATTTTGTGATATGTTGCATAACTGGTTCAGAAAATGCCCAGTTATAACATTAATGAAACATCAGTTCATGTTTGGATACATGAAACTGTGAAAATGATGAATCACACTATTAAACAGTCTTACAAATATTTCTAATATTTTAATAAACCATTCACATTTCTAATGGTAATTATTGAATTATTCTGCTTTCTGTATTCAATAAGCCTGGCAAAGTGGTCAAACCTTCTTATTGAAGATATATTAATGGAAGAATTATGCATTTCAATCAAAAATGAAATCACTGTCAAATCAAGTGTATTCAAAGACAAATGAAAACTATTTCAATACAATGTCACTTTTTTTTAACAATATTAATTTAAAACTCAAAACAGTTGTTGTAATCCTTTGGATTATCACAAAAGACCCATTACAAAAGGACTATGAGAAATTCAATTAAAGCACATATCAAAGGAATCAAAGTAAACTTGTTTCTGATAGGTCACTGTGTACCACTTGCTGAAATTAAAAAATAAAATAAAAAAAATAAATAAAATAAAATAATAATAATAATAATAATAATAATAATAATAATAATGAAAAAGAAGCATGTATGGAGCAGAGTGAGGACTATTCAGACCAGATTACAACAACTGTTACCAAACAGGTGATGATATTTCCATAGAGATTTCTTTTCATGGTACATACAAACTGAATTAACGTCACATCCTACCCTTGAACACAGTAACTCTTAACTTTAGTAGTCACTTACTGCTTTTATCACAGGAGAAATAATACCATAGCTCTGTTTATGACACTGTTCAATAAAGACTAATTCTGTGAAAATTTCAACCTGGAAGTGAGGGGAATTTTTAAAAAAAACTTAAATTTTAACTTTCTCGTCCCCATTAAAAAATAAGAGAAGTCTCAAACCTGAAATGTTCTGCATGTACACTATACTTACCTAGGTAACCCCCCAAAAAATTAAGACTGAGACTCGAATCCTTCCCAGTATAAATGGACAATAATAGTGAAACTGTGAGCAATCTTGAGCATTACATTCAGACTTAAGTTCTAAGTCTAAGAAACAAAAATGCGCAAAATGTTTTATATATGTACATGTAATGTAATGTGTTCTCTATTGTATTGAGACTATCTCTCCACTCCGTTACGTATTCCATACGTACAGGGTTTGATCCCCTGGGTCTAGTGACTTGTATACTCTTTGAAACACTCTGGCTGTGCTGGTCACACCCTAATTAGCGCCCTATAAAACCCATAGTGGCGTGAATTCGGTGCTTCTTTGATCTCCACTTTGGGTGCAAGATGTAGAAGCTCTATACTAAATAAGGACTTCACTCAGCATGTGATCTACTTACCTTTAAGAACAGGCATCTGTCTCTGGGCAGCCTCCCAAGATTGCTGCTGTGAAGTTTCTTCAGTATTTTCAATTTGTGGGTGATTGAAGTTCTCTGTACGGCGTATTGTACGTGGTGGCGTAAGCTAACACGCCTATGAGCAGCATGGCATTCTTACTGTTCTTAATGAGAATTTTTTTCCATTATTCCGTATCTCTGGTGTGCTGTGAATTGGCTAATCCAATATATCCATATATATTGGCTATATATCCCACACAATATAGTCGTAATAGCTTGTAGTCTTTAATGGTGTGCATGTGTAAACATTCAGAGTTACTCAGGGTAGCGTCAGCTTCCGGGTGCCGTCAGAAAGACACAAATTCGAATCCCACTTGTAAAAAAAAAAAATGACGGACAGTGGTGATCATGTTTGTGAGACTTATGCTGTTGCTTTGCCAATGAAAGATGGGCATGATAGATGTTTTGCATGCTTGGGTTATGACCATGAATTAAAGTCTCATGAGGATCCCTCATCATGCATGGACTATTTCATTGTCCCTGCGTAGAAGGGAGGCCCATTTAATTTTTTTTAGAGGGAAACACCCACAGTCTCCTCCTCAGTAGGAATGAGCTAAGCGTATGAGAAGAGACTCTATCAGTGAGTGCTCCTCCTATGCAAGATCTACCCCTGGATGTTCTCAGGTTGGAGATCCTTTCTCCTCTGGAGCAGCAGAAAAGCACATAGATGTGTTAACTCTGTTCCCTTTAGATGGGGAAGGGGATTTTCTTGAGGAATGGCATGCTGAAGATGATTCAGCAGTAGGAGAAAGGTCTATGGTTCAGCAACAGTAAAGAAATCAGGTTTGCTTTACAGCAACTTCCAGACTTTGAAGTTGCTGTGCAGAAACAATTTGCCAAGCCCACAGCCTCTCATAGGTGGTCTGAGACCAGCAGAGGACTGGCGAATGTGGCTGGAGCAGAAAAGATTGGATGCAGGACATTGCCCTCAGCAGACCAACCCATGACAGCCTTTGAATTGTCTTCCCCAAGTCTGCCTTGGGCAGGGCTGGCTGTACTAGTAAAAACTGCAGAGTGATGGATGGGTTGCTGACTAAGATGCACAAAGCCATGTCAGTTCAGTCTATGTTGGCAAACACAGGCGCCATTCTCTCGTTATACATGTGGGAGTTGGGCCATAACACTCAGGGAGAGCAGGGGTTGTCTAGTGTGTTGGACGAGCTTAGGCAGGTTTCCTCCCTTCTGCCAGTAGTTATTAAACAGCAGGCAGAGGCAGCAAGAAAAGCCATGGCATCTCTTTGGGTGGTGAGGTGTCACTTGTGGCTGTCACAGTCTTGACTCCAGCAACATGACCGAGACTGTCTCTCTAGACTGCCCGTTGAGCCTTCTACTATGTTTGGGCCAGAGGCTCTCCACCTATTGCAGCAGGCCTAAGAGGCCCATCATTACTCTAGGGAGCTCTCTAGCACCCTTTATCAGCATAGAAGTTATAGCTATAGGCCTAAAGAAACTACAGGCCTAAACAGATCAAGCCTCGGGATTCCTGTACTGTGCAAAAGTCTTAGGCACATGCAAAGAAATTCTGTAGAGCAAAGATGCCTTCAAAAATAATGAAATTAAATGTTTCTATGCTAAAAAGCAGTAAACAGTAATAAATTAAACAAAGTCAATATTTGGTGTGACGATCCTTCTCTTTTTTATTTTATTGTACTAGTCTCAGGTACAATTTGTGCAGTTTTACAAGGAAATTAGCTGTAAGTTTTACTGAGCATCTTGCAGAACCAGCCATAGTTCTTCTGGAGACTTTGACTCTCACACTTGCTTCTTATTTTTGCAGCAAAACCCAGCAGCCTTCATTATGCGTTTTTGTCTGATAAGTGGTCTCTTATGTAATATGCTGCTTTCTTTACTGACATACAAACATTTTTCTGTACCTTTTAATTTTGTGCTGGAAAAGTAATGTTTTTCTGAAAAACAACGTTTGCTTCGCTCCTGAAAGTGTGCCGGACTCAGGCTGCCCCAGCTCACATTGGCAAGGGTTGTAGCTTGGACAGCCCTGAGGTCAAGCCCCTGGGTCCTTTCAAATATGACTCAGGGATATCGGTTGCAGTTTCCCAGGTACCTCCTCTGACAAGGGCCCCTCTGTGGTCTACAGTAGAAGATCCACAATACAGAGAAACGTTGCGAGCAGAGATGATTGGACTCCTCAAAAAAGGGGCCATCAGGGAGGTGGGGAAAGGCAACCAACAGGCTGGATTTTTCTCTTATTATTTCCTCATACCCAAATGTGATGGGGGCCAATGTCCTATCTTGGACCTAAGGGGACTAAACAAATACCATCAGTCCCTGAAATGCAAGATGCTGACAGTTCCAAGGGTACAATGGGCAAAAAAGAAAGGCGATTGGTTTGCCACTGTTGATCTCAAAGATGCCTATTTTCAGATACCTATCTGGGAAGGTCATTGGTGCTTTCTGAGGTGTAAGTTTGAGAATAGGGCCTATGAATTCAGAGTCCTCCCCTTCAGCATTGTCTTTGCCCCTCGGACATTCACAAGGTGTATGGATGCAGTGCTTGCGCCTCTTCGCCATCTAGGTACCAGGGTCCTGAATTATCTAGATGATTGGTTGGTCTGTGCCCAGACAGAAAAAAATGTGCCAGCAGCACATGTCTGTGCTTGTGGAGCATATCCAACACTTGGATCTTCATTTCAATATGAAGAAGAGCAGGCTGGATCCATCTCAAGTCACTCAGTTTCCGGGTCTGATTTTGGACTCCAGAAATGCAACTGTGACTCTGACCTCAGAGAGACAGGAGGCGATCAAAGCTTGCCTCTCTCACTTTCGAGTATGTGCCGAATATATAGTCCTGCTACACGTGCGACCTGTGAAGCGATGTCTCTTACACCTAGGGTTACATCCTCAGGCAGCTCGATCAACAAAGGTGCTGGTTACGCGGAATATCAGGGAGCGCTCCGCTGTTGGAAGCATAGGATGAACATGGCGAGAGGCAGCATGCTGTGACCAGTATGTCTTCTGCAGCTAGTATCAACAGATGCCTCCCAACTTAGCCAGGGGGCAGTTCATGCAGGCTGGGGCATCAAAGGCTGCTGGACCAGCCACTTGGCAGTTCAACACATCAACATGCTCCAGATAGACTCCAGAGGTATCATGTACTGGTCCAAACAGACAGCACTGTAGCTGCAGCATATATCAACCAGAAGGGAGGCTTGGCAGCAGATCAGCTGTCCAGAGGTGGCCTGAACTCTGGGGAATGGAGACTTCACCCCAAGGTGGTTACAGAGATCTGGCACAGACGTGGACCTGCAATAGCAGACCTGTTTGCCTCCAGGGAATCCCCTGTTCTTCTCCCTGGGGAGGGGACAACCCCCCTCTTGGAATAAATGCCTTGGCACATCAGTTGCCTCAGGGCGAGCTGTATGCATTTCCCCCTTTCAGCCTTCTCCAACCTCTTCTTCAGGGAATGAAGGTGAAGAATGTGAGACTAATTTAGGTAGCCCCAAACTGGCCCCACATGGTGTAGTTTTCAGACATTCCACTCCTCCTTCAAGGGACACCATGGGAACCCCAAGTCAGGAGGGCTCTACTGTCTAAGGCACAGGGCAGGTTGTTCCTCCCCTTCTATGGGACTACCAGATAGAGCGGTCGGGACCCTGGAAGGAGCTTGAGCACCCTCAACTAGGGCAGCCTATTTCTTTAGGTGGAAGGTGTTTCAGTCTTGGTGTCAGGGGCACAAGGTGAATCTCCTCACATCTACAGCTCGTGATATCCTATAGTTCCTGCAGGAACAACTGGATGCAGGGAAATCTCCCACCACCCTCAGGGGCATGGTGGCAGCAGTTAAGGCTGCTCGAGGGGGATCACAAACTATCAGAGCATTGCTGTGGCCTCATTTCTCAATTCCTTAAGGGGGTTCAAAGATATCTCTAAAGACAGCCTTGTTCTGTCAGTAACCTCTGCTAAGAGGATTGGGGAACTCCAGGCTTTCTTGGTCTATTAAAACTGCTGTAGGTTCATGCTGGATGGTTCAGGGCTTATACTATGCCCTAACCCAGCTTTTCTTGTAAAAGTGCTATCTGATGTACACCTGTACACCAGTCAGTTGAGCTTCATCCATTTCTCCCTCCACAAGTGATGGGATGCAACGAAAACAGTCACTAAATTGCCTGGTGAGAACACTATCAGTGTATCTACAGCACACAAAAGTGTTCAGGCAAACTGCTAGGACTGAGGGCACACTCGATATGAGGGGTTGCAACCTCATGGGCTTTGTAGCGGGATACATCTCTGAAGGAGATTTGTGGGGCAGCCACATGGTCATCTCTGTCTTCCTTTACTAAATTTTACTGACTGAATGTCTCAGGTGCTTTATTATAGGGTGCTAATTAAGTATCCATTTCATCAGACCCAGGGGATCAATCCCCATGCATATGGAATAGGTAACAGAGTGGAGAGATAGTCTCTTCACTCAGAGAACAAAGGTTACATCATAACCAAACATTCTAGAGATCAGTTTTGCTGAAGTGAACGCATCTAAAATTCAAGTGTACTTTCTGTTGACCATTCTTGGATTGTTGTTTTCAGTGCTCCTCCTATAAATTATATCCAGTCAACACCAAATTTGGCACACATCATCTTCAGACCAACATGGACAAAAGATATCAATAAAATGTTGATATACCAAACGGTTTGCCCATAATATGCCAACAAATCTGATGGCATCGCCACCAAATAGGAGGTTAGGCTGTATCTCAGCAACGACCTTGCACACTGACACAAATCTTGGTAGGCATCTTCAGGTCCATACTCTGAGGCTATGCAACATATTTCATGAGAGTGACACTTACTGGTCAAAGGTTACAGTAATATTCCCAAAATTCTTCCATCTAAGTGCCATTTTTTTACTGCTCATTCTCCAATTTTTATCCAGTCTTCACCAAATTGGGCTCACATCACCTTGAGACCTATCTAAACAACTGTCTACTGCCATTCTAGCCATTCAATGTGCTATTATATAGACATCACATGACAAGATTTAATATCACATAGCATTTTTATTGATCAATTTTCAATTAAAACAAACAAACAAACAATAAAAGACAGATATAAGTTTGGTGCAGATACTCGCACAAAGTGGGGAAAAAAAGGCCCAGACTGATGAGAATAAATGTAAATACCCTAGATGTTTTTAAATTGCAAGAAGGAAAATATTTTCAGGTCAGAGCAGTAGCAATCACGACCACATATCAAAGTAGCAACAGACAACACCACAGGTCACAGCAGTAGTGGCATCTGCAGCAGCAATGGCACCCTGCTGCCCATTTGTTCATCTAGACCTTTCCTCCTACAGTCAGAAAATTCCACCACTGTACATGGTCAAAACATCATGTCTGTGAATGTGCGGCTCATTGAGTCTGTGTGCTTGGCACACGAAAATGCTGCTTTTATTATTATTATTATTATTATTATTATTATTATTATTGTTGTTGTTGTTGTTGTTGTTGTAGTTTTTTCCTCTTCCTTTCTTTCTCCTATATGTTTTCTTTCTTTACTTGTTAGATATTGTTAGAGGAATGTTTGGATTGTTGGGGAATGGAGTACATGGAGTACAGTAGTGGAATTTAACACTCTATGCTTACTTTATATACAGTGTAGAATAAAATTATAAATGGTTTAAGTATGACCATAGGTGGTTGGTGGTGATGGCAAAAGAGGTTTGTCCTTGCTTCATTTCTTCTTTCAAAATTTTTATATGTCTAATGTGAAACACTTGACTCTACTGAGGACTAGTTTAGTCTCTCTCTCTCTCTCTCTCTCTCTCTCTCTCTCACTCACTCAATCTAGTCTCTGATGCGTTCAGTCAGTGAATGAATATACTAACTCCAGCTATCACCTTTCCACTCTTCATCATTGGAGGTTCTATCTCTCACACCTCACTGGCTTTTCCCTTTAAAGAAGTCCATACTCCCTGCTCTCCCTCTATACTTCACCTCACTATCTTCAGCTCTCCTTCGCTCTCTCTATCTGTTTTATCTTGGGCTGTGGTGGGGAGGTTGCTCCTCTTGTCAGCTGATAGCAGAAAGCCATGGTGGGCAATCTGCCAGACAGCCAGAGCAATCAGATATGCATGGAATCCTAATACTGTCCACAACACAAACACACACACACACACACACACACACACACACACACTGTGTGAACCACAGAGAGAATATGACAGCTAAAATTAGTGTCAGTGAGCCCAGAAGTGTTCATGACTGAGCTAAATTTAGAGCTGAAAGCCGAAAGAGGAAAAATGCACAAACAATAACTTGCCTAGCCATTCTTTCTCTGTCTCTTATATACCTGTGTGTCATTATGTGTCGGTCTCAATATGTGTGTATATGAACGTCTAGGGGAATGAAATGGAGGGAATGATGTATTTATGGAATGAAAAAGTGTGACAAGGGAAGGAAAAATATATTTTACTTCAAAGTGTTTAAAAACCAAATGAAAGAGAATTTTACTTTCACATGCATCGCTTCTACATATATTACATCTACCTAGATGAAATATTACAAATAATATATATCAATTGCTATACTACAATTAAACTGTATATCTCACATATATAAATGTCAAATAAATATGCGAATTTGGTGTTCTTCACACCTTCATCATTATTGCCAGCATTCCCCCCCCATTTGCTTATTATTAAACAACATTTTTCTAGCAACTGTGCTCATTACATACCCAATTGTGTTCAGTGTATGTTTTGTACAAAGATTAGGATTGGGTTTTTAATAAAGACACTGGATTGGGCAATATATCCAATCCATACCCGTATAATATAGCGCCCTGCAATATTTGAAAATAATGATACATTTCTGTCCATTTACATTTTATGACTTTCTGGTTATTGCAGTGAATTCTGCTTGTCTGGTGAAAAACAAATAAAGCATGCTTCTTAATAATGCCTAGAATGGTGTGAAAGTATAATGTTTTACTTGTGCCATGAGTTTGCCACTAGAGTGACTGTTCATTACAGCTAAAGCCAAAGTAAATAAATTAGTTTTAAAATAATACATTCCTGACTGGCTAAACAGTAACCTGATTTTCCTGCTTCTATTTTATTCATAAAGCATAACACATAGCATATAAGCTGCTAGGTCAGGCTTTTTAGTGTAAATTTTTCCTACTCATGTTACTTAGATATGATTGTAGCCTATGATATTTATTCATTTATTTATTCATGAATGTATTCCAAGAGAAATACTATCTGGATAGGACATCAGTTCATCACAGGGCACCATGCACATACACATTCACACGCTAATTTGTACCTGGGCAATTTGACCTAGCCCATCTACCTATACACCTGTGGGAGATGAGAGGAAACCTGAGAACTCAGAGGAAACCCATGCATTATAAATTGCCCTGAGGGGAAAATAAAGTATATCTTATCTTATCTTATCTTATCTTAAGACTGTTTTAAGTCCATCAATAAACTAGTAACTTCTATAATTAAATGAGAATTATGAGTTGACTGACAGCTCATATCACTGTAATATGTAGAAACAATATGGTTTGTCCTCTGTAAAGAATGCTCAGTGGAATGTACACTGATGTATACATGCATCAGGCAATAGGAGATCCTACTAAGTCTTCAGTCGTTCAACTGGTTTTGAGGAAGATGAAACAGAAACTGATCACAATTGTCAGCCTGCATTCAAAGCTATATAATCCAGCACTAAAAATATATAAGGGCAGCTCCCAGTGAGCCACAGCTCTGCACAATGGCAGGGTATGTGCAGAAAGCACAAAATGTATATATTGTAATTAATATTGATCTCTGCCCACAAAAACAAATGTATTGTATATTGTGTGGGAAGCTTAGGTGGAGGGAAAGAAAGATAACTTTGCTGATAAAAATTACAGAGTAACACCTGTGAAAGAAATTACCCAGCTGCATGTGTAAACATAACGCCACCCCAACAGATGTGATATCACTTTGTCAATTTCTCAAAAGTGGTTAGGAAATTGACAAAGTGAGAAACTTGAGAGCAGCAAAGTGTTTGTCATTATATATTTGATGAAGTACATCTTTGCTCAGAAAAGAACTGGAAGATTGTGCCTTTTGAATATCTGAATGGAACTCCCACAATCATGTGCAGACATACTGTACACACTGTCAGAGGAGGCTAGAAAAATCTGGTCCAATGGAACAACTCATTTTCTGTCTTCAGTCTTTAACAACACTGAACTGGAGTGACACTCACACTCCAATTCACAGCTGGTCTATCTAGAAAGAGAGAGATGAGCAGTAAAGATGCTTACTACAGCTATTACAAGCTGCTTTTTCTCTCAGCAAAAAAAATAGACAGTCTCTCTCTCTCTCTCTCTCTCTCTCTCTCTCACACACACACAAATACAACAGGAAGTATTCTGTGTTCTGCTATTTAGCAGCACACTAAGTCTATTAGCAAGTCTCGTTCTCTCTGTTGGTCTCTGAGTGGCAGTTCTGGAGGTTATAATACCTTGTTGATGAGAGAGGTCAGAGGAGAATAGCCACACTGGTTTGAGCTGACAGGAAGGTTATGGTAACTTAAATAGTCACTACTTACATCTGTGTTGACCAGAAAAGCAGAATGTGCAATACATCAAAACCTGAGGCAGATCAGCTACAAAAGCAGAAGACCACATCAGGTTCCACTCCAGTCAACCAAGAACAGGAATCTGAGGCTATACTGGGCATAGGCTCACTGAAACTGGACAGTTAAAGATTAGGAAAAGACAAGGTTCCTGCTAAAGTGGTTGGTGACTTCACTTGCCAGCCTTGGAATAAGCCTTGTCACTCCAAATAGCATGCTCCATACATTGTAGATGTTGTAACCCCACTTCCTTTCACACATATCTGATTGAAATCCAAATCAATACATTTCTCTAGAATGGACTACTTTTATTTGAAAAGAGCTGCATAACCTTGTTCCAATTTCAACAAGTGAAGAGTGATACAATTTTGTTAAATTCTGTTAAAATTTTATGGAACTCAAGATTTTTACGACACCAAGCTAGCTAGTTGGTTCACAGCAGTAAATTGTGGAGGGTCAGTCAAACTCTGCCATCCTGCCTCACACACTCATCCAGGTAAATCAGCCTCAGTTTGATGGCACAATCTCTTCTCTTCCCATGCACAGTTAATTTGAGATGCAGAGAAATAAAGGACATAGGAAATAAAATAATAATAATATTATCTAGGCAATATTCTGATATTGTACTATTCAAAAGCAATTAGCAATTAGCAAAGGGACATAGGGTGCTTTATATAAGGCTTGGGCAGCTAGCGTGATTTTTCAAATGTCACACTTCCTCCCTTGTCATGGCCAATTTGTCAGCCAGTCATAATGGCAAATTACATTTGCAAAAAAAAAAAACTCTGTTATTTCTGCCCCCCTGCTCTTTTTTATTCTCACACTCTTTGTAAATAAAATTTCATTTTTGATGCTCATCATCTTTTTGTTTTTGGAGCAAACTACATCATACATCAACAACACTGATGGTGGGGGAAGGGAATGAAATCTACATGAAGTGTGGATTTTGAGTGAATAATAGCCACAGAATCATGTTTTACAGAAATTTTCACACATACTTAAACTTGGAAGAAATGCTATTATTGTAAATATAAACCTGAAAATTACTTTTTCTATAAAGATGGGCATTAATTTATTGTCACAGCTGTTTTTTTCTTATATAATTTCATTGTGTATTTTTATTGCAATTCTAATTACATCCAGCACAACCTGACTTACACACTAATGAAGATATGATTAAATTAGTGCATTAAAATTAGGGTTTGTAAATAATTCTGTGTTTAAACTGGGTCATGCTCATCATATTTACCAGAACATTTCACACCAACTGTTCACCATCATGACAATTATAACATCTCTGAGAGCTCAAGACGTGATGCAACCCATAGTTGGAGATTGATGCAATGTGAAATTACAGTGAAGTGTCAGTCAAAAAGAATGTTTTCTTTTTAATTTACCAACACATCTGTGGGAAATGTTGATAGTTTTGTCCTGAAACTTAGGTTACAATCACTCTCACTATGCCTTACATCAAGGACTTGACGGCTATGAGCTAGCTAGACACATTATTGGTTTCAGTCATCAACTAACTTTTCATGTAAAAGGAATAAGAGGAAGTGTAAGATATGGATAATTTCTGCTTAAATTAGAATTAAGTATATTACTATACTTATTGTATATTACTAACGGTAATTTGTTTTTTTTACTTAGGAGTATATATTTACTTAGTGCTTACTTATCATTCACTGTAAAACATGGTACACAACAATTACATTATATCACAATAATTGTAATATTGCATGGCTATGTATTGAGTATTGGTTCATCTTCTCATATCTTTTTTTTCTTCAATATTTTAACAATTAATACAACCTGAAATGCTTAACATTCAGTGTTTTGTAGATAATCAGCAAGAGGTGTGCTTATATGTTTTAATAAATATTATAATAAAAACATATGCATTAATACTATTTTTCCCTTTGAAATACACTCACAGAATATTTAGACATTTTTCACAGTGGGCTCAGGTGCCTCATGCATGGCTCACCGAGCATTTGATATCTGTTGTATACTGCAAATTGAAAGCAAACCTTTAAATGACATGACAAAATGAGCTTTTTAGGTATAGTCATAGATTGAAAAACAAGGGTTTATGGCATGACATCTTTAAAATTTGTTCAAGAGTCTTGGGGAATAAATGTGGTTAGCTATTTGCATTGTCAGCCAAGAAGCTGCTTCCTGTAAAGCCAATTCAAAATAACTTTATTAGCATGACTGTATTACCAATGCATTGGTACAAAATGTGTATAACATTAAAAAATGAATAATAAAACAGCAGCAATAATAACAATAATAGCAACAATAATGAAAACAGTAACACTACTGAGCACCTGCTGAACTGATGACTAACACTATCTACACAGAGCAAGCATGATGTGCTTCTGTGTGTGTTAATTAAAGTGTTGCAGGCCTCGACAGGGGTAGCTCACCCCATCAGCACCTGTGGCTCCTGTCCCCACCTACGACGCACTAATTACTGTCCCCAATGTGCCATGCTGAAATCCTACCCCACCTGGTGTGTGCTGCTCAAATGCCTCCCTCCTATTGAGCACACATGTGACCCAGCACTGAGGAATAAAGGTCCATACAGCATAATTAGATCTCCTCACCTTCAGCCATGCACTGCTTATTAAGACATGATGGAATGAAAGAAGGAAAAAGGAGACAGGATCTGAATATTTCTACTCATTATGTTAAAAGTGTATGACATGCACACATTCAGGGGAGTTATTGTGAGATGCAAGATTTCAAAAAGCTTTAATTTTGTGTGTATGGGTCTTAGTAAAATAAAATGAGCAAGCTTTCAAATAAGCAAGTCTTTGTAGCCCTGCACTTGAGCACATAATGTTTTAATGGTAGCTCTTCTTGGATGTCTTTTTCTGTTTGTTTTTCTGTTGGTATTTGTGCTGCATGTTACCACAGTGGTATATACTATACTTTAAATATACATTATTTAAAACAGAGACTTTCTCAGTGTTCCTATGACAAGGGGAGTTTTTCCTCATGTCTACCTATGAGTCAAGTGAGGATTTTATTGTCATTCATATGTCATATAACTAGAAAACATAGAAAGAAAATGTACAGTAGTTTCTTCAAGACCATGGTGCAACACATAATGCAGTAGTGCATAATGCATAATGCAACAGATACAAATACAGATATGAATAGAAGAGGTGCACTTTTTTCACAAGGCACCTAGTTGAGACAAGAGATGTGCATCGGGATGAGGCTCCCAGGGGATAAAAAAAATCTCCTGAGTGAGAGGTTCTTACTTTCATACAGGCTCAAGCAAGTGGTCAGATAATAGGCTCATGGGACAAACAAAGACTGTGTTCATTAACACATCTGTGGTGCTGTGCAGTGCATTTACAACAGAATCCTTATTAACCACCAGTTCACGATAACGGTGGATTAAGTTAGGCTACTAGTTTGTTTAAAATTTGGGAAACAGAGCCAAATAAATCCATTAGAAAATATGACAGTAACTGTGTTAGCAGAATTACTTCCATGCACATCTCCAGATTAGACAAATTATACACTCGAGTGATGTAGGTGAAGTGGAAGAACTATCAGAGCCAGAATTCAGAAACCATGCTGGCAGTGCTGAAATTTCTACCACTGGGATTTTTCCCAGGGTTTTCCAGTGTTTAAACCCCACTTTGGGTTTAAATGCAAATACAGATAGCGAAATTATGTTATGCCTCTATTGCATGCTAACTAGACAGGACAATGGAACAGAATCAGGTAGAAAAAAGATGGTGGAAGGTGTAGCAGCAAAATCAGTAGTAAAAAGTGTCTCATAGTAGCATTATAAAGTGCATTCGTGCAGTGATGGTACAATGGTGGGTGTTGGGAAGGTTTTTGATTAGCACAGGTGGGTGTTGGGAGGCAGCAGTAGTCTGACTGCCTCAGGGAAGAAGCTGTTGTGGAGTCTGGTGGTGGAGGCTTCTGCCAGATGGAAGGAGGGTGAAGAGCCCATGAGAGGGGTGGGAGGGGTCGTTAAGAATCCTGGTGGCCTTGCAGATGCAGTGTTTGTGGTAGGAGGTGGTGGGTAGAGAGACCTTGATTATCTTCTCAGCTGCTCTAGGGTTTTATGGTCTGAGACAGTGCTGTTCTTATACCAGACAGTCAGACAGCTGGTCAGGACGCTCTTCATTGCATCCCTGCAGAAGGTGTTGCAGATGGGAGGGAGAGGTTTGTTCTTCTCATCCTCCACAGTAAGTGAAGATGCTACTGGGCTTTCTTTTGAGGGTGTTGAGGATCCAGATGAGGATATGATTTTGACTCATTCCACAGTTGTGTTGTTGATGTGCAGTGGACAGTGATCACCACAGATACTCCAGAACAGTCATCTCATTTGTTTCACAGACATCTAGAGAAAAATTGTTGTCCCTGGGCAATTTTTGGGCAATTAAACTGTAAACAATTTAATAATCAACCTTTTATTATTTCTTAATTTCTTTTTTTAAAAATTTACATTCAGCTATTTACATTAAAATCCCAGAGGGCAGAAAAAGAAAACGTGAAGATGTTACACTCCATAGACAAGTCACAGAAAACACACGCAGGCAGTGAATTCGAGTTTTATCTTCACAAATGTGATGCGTCCAGGTTGACTTGAGGGCCGATAAGGTGAAAGTTGGATTGCACGCGTGGATGTGGAAAAACCATTAAATTGATTTGTTGGCTAAAGCCAAGCATCTCAGAGACAGAGCCACTGGAGGAAACAAGACGGATCTGAGAGCTTTGGCGTGAGGCACTCAAACACAGAGATAATGCATTTCACCCTGCCTCTCTCCCTCTATATCTCTCTTTCTCTCTTTCTCACACACACACACACACACACACACATGCACAAGCACACGCACACCTACACAATCACATCCTTTAAAAAGAAATATTGCTTTTCTGCCAGATAACACTAGTTATCTGAAACCCTTCGTGACTGTGCGGCAGCTGTATCTTCTGGTTTCTTACTTGTTACTTGATATAGACGAACAAATGTTATCATTTCTCAAACTTATGGAGCAATGAAGTATGTTTAAATACACAGATAAAAGCTGTGAATTGATTTCTAAAAGTGTCCAACACAGATGAAATCAGCAGCCTGGCACCCTGGTAACAGTAGTGCTGAGTTACTTTTCTATTAATCCTGTAAAATCTACACCAACACTGCAAATATAATGTGTTAGCAAGCATCAGTATATGAATATTATATTTCTTATTATGAGACTATTATAAATAAAATATAAGATTATTCAGCCTGTTTATAGATTTTTTTTTTTAAGCTTTACATTTTCTTTTTCTATTGGTGGATAATTTACTTCTTTCTAGAAATAAATGCTTATCTACTTACCTATAATTACCTTTTTCAAGAATAAAATTAGTAAAAATGGTTAGTAGAAATAGGTTTAATAATCATATATTTACAGATCACTGTAATCGTATCATAGCGAATATTAAATAAATTTGACTTTATTCAAGATACTTTCACATGCTAAGATGCTTTTTTTTGCTGTGAAAATGAGCAGTCAAACTGAACATGAATGAAAATTTCCTGGTTTAAAAAAAATGCAGACTCACTTAGAAAAAGACATGAGAAGGCACAAAAAGAATTTGCTTCCTGTAGAGGTTAATTTTTTTTTTGTGACATTGAGTTCATCTAGCTGAACTTTAATTCTGCAGATTGACGAACCACAGATGTGTGAGCCAACATAAAATAAGAAAGTGTGCTGGCATCTCTATTTTCTGGGCAGATATTACAGAGGACATTGGAGATACTGTGGATTGGGATTTTTCCCCTTACTCTGAGAGAAAGTGGTTGGCATGCACTTCTGTGCCCTCTGCCTGAATCTTTTATTAATCCCTAACTTAATTCAATCACTTCTTTTTTGTGCAAGAGATGAGAGGAAGGCACAGTGTGGAAGGAAAGAGGAAGAGAAAAAGGAAACAGGAAGGGTGATTATGGTGGCCTTCTTTAGAAGACTAATGATGAAAGGTTAAAAAGTCTGATAGAGCCCTCTTTATATGCATGTATATGTGTGTGTGTGTGTGTGTGTGTCTCAGTACTAATAACGCCATGCTCTTTTGAAGAAGCACAAAGCGTTCATTCATCCCACAAACTCTTGCTGCAGAGCAACTCTTCCAACGTTAGGCATTAAAGAGAGTCAGAACAACTCTCATTAGATAAAGAGAAACAAGAAAGAATAACATTAAATAGAAAGAATTAGGGGGGAGAGAAAGAGAGGAGAGAAAGTGAGAATTACAGACATACAAAGGGACAGAGGCAGAGAAAGTGTTAATCATCTCTTCTTACATATTTGGTGCCAGTTTTTGTGTGTTTTGTGTGAGTGTGTATGCATTATTCTTTTATATTCCTGTCTAAGTGGTTCATGTAAAAAGAGATTTCTCAATGTGAGCAGAGTAAACATCTCTGTTTGCAGTTTTATCCTCTTCTCTCCTCACTAATATGATCTTGCAATTCCTTGTTTCCTCAAGCTCACCACATCATTTCAGCCAAACTAATTAGCTCTCTGTGTGTATGAGCATATTGTGTATATCACTGATATTTTCATTTTGCTATTTAAAGTTTATTCATATCTGGCCATATGTACTGTGGATAATGCTATGCAATTCTCCAATCTATAGTGTGGCTTTGAATGCAAGCTGTGAGGCAAGGCCTGACAGGTCAGCACACACATTTACGATCTTAAAACACATATTTTAGTTTAAAAAAGGGCCACCACTTTGGATTACTATTTTTGTAATACACAATATCAAATATCATTAAACTCATTCATTAATTAGGCTATGATGTTATTTGGCTGAAGTTACTAGTAACTAACTGGTAAGGCTGGTTTACGTCACCAGTGTTGTAAACCTCTCCAGCCTCACTTATTTTTTTATTTATTTATTTTTTCAAACACCAGTCACAGGAGAGTTATAAGAGATTCAGTGTGAAATTTAAGGGATGCAACAGACAGGATATCAGAAAGAGAGCATGCGAACTTGAAAGTCGGCGAGGCCAGGGTTCAAACTCGGGTCGGTGGCGTGAGAGCCGAGTGCCGAGCCGCGGGGAAGGCGAGGTAGGATTAGGTGTAGCAGGAAGCGAGCAGACAGAGAGCTGACAGGCTGGGTGAGCAGTGACCCCAAGGTGAAAAGACAGACTGAGCACAGGTAAACACGACGGGAAAAAGCACCAGACAAACAACATGGCCCGTAACCGAGAGGAAAGCCGGAAGTGTACCGCATTGGAAGCCGGAACGATCTGGCGATGAGTAGTTGAAGAACCGGGGTTTATATACGCTGCAGACTGGGTGAGTAGATGAGGAGCAGGTGTGACCAGTACTGCAATCAGCAAAGTGGAGTGCTACGCCTACATGCACACACACACACAGACACACACACACAAACGACAGGGAGAGAAAAGACTGGAAACACAAGGAAGGGGAAAAAACAGGGAAGCACGGGGAATGTCATTAGCAAAGCATATAATAAAACAAAAAATAATAAGCAGGTCTTTCCAAATTAAACCACGTAAAATAATGAGATGTTTGCAGGCTACATTTAAATTTAATAAAAGTAATAGATATAGTATTGCCATATAGCTAGACACTTTTCAGCAGCTTGAGAAGATATGGAACTTGTCTTTGGTGTCTGTTTTGTTCTGCACATTCTTCAGTATTGTACATAACTTTTCTTGAATGGATTTACAATGGACACAAAATGTCTACACACCTCTGTTAAAATTGCAGGTTTTTGTGATGTAAAAAAATGAAACCAAGATAAATCATGTCAGAACTTTTCCCAACTTTAATGTGAAATTGGAAAGTATACAAATAAAGTGAAAAACAATCAGAAACTTTTTTAGGGGGAAAAAACACTTACAATAAACTAGTTGTATAAGTGTGCACACTACTAAACTAATTCTTTGTTGAATCACCTTTTGATTTTATTACACCACTCAGTGGTTTGGGTAAAAGTCTATCACACATCTTGACTTGGCAATATTTTCCCACTCTTTCTTGCAAAAACATTCTAGATCCATCAAATTTTAAGGGCATCTCCTGTGCACAGCCCGCTTCATGTCACCCCGCAGATTTTTAGTTGGATTCACGTCTGGGCTCCTGCCAGGTTTTGGTTAAGCCATTCCTTTGTTGTATTGGATGTATACTTTGGGCCACCCCAGTTCTGGCTGAAGAAAAGCAGCCCTAAAGCATGATACTGCCACCACCATACTGCATTGTGGGTATGGTGTTCTTTTGGTGATGTGCTTTTTTTTTTTTTTTTTGCACCAAACATACCTTTTGGAATTATGGAATTATTATACCTTTTGTAAATGGACCATAACACATCTTGCAACATGATTTGGTGTGATTTAGTTGAGCTTGGATGTTTTTGTGAGAAAGGGCTTCCGTAGCCACCCTATCCATAGCCCAGACATGTGAAGAATATGAGAGATTGTTCTCACATGTAGAGAGTACTCAGTTCTTAGTCAGACATTCCTGCAGCTCCTTTAATGTTGCTGTAGGTCTCTTGGCAGCCTCCCTGGTAAGTTTTTTGTCTTGTCCTTTTATAAATTATGGAGGGATGTCCTGTTCTTGGTGATGATTATTTGTAGGCCTTGTTAATGATGGCCTTAACTGTGTTCCATGGTACAGGTAATGTTTTGGAAATTCTTTTAAATCCCTCTCATGATTGATACCTTTCAACAAGTGAGATACCATGCATGCTTTGTAAGCTCTTTGCGGCCCATGGCTTCAGCAGTCAGATGAAATCAAGAAGATGGGAAGAAAATTCTATAGAAACAGCTGATCAAATAATTACAACCACATCACCAATTATAAAAGGGTGTGCACACTTATGCAACCAGGTTATTGTAACTTTATTTTGCCTATTTTTCCCTAAAATGTTTCTGATTGTTTTTCACTTAATTTTTATATGTTGTAATTTCCCACTGAGGGTGGTAAAAGTTCTGACATAATTTATATTGGTTTAATTTTTTACATCACAAAAACCTGCCATTTTAATAGGTGTGTGTAGACTTTTTTATATCCATTGTACATACTTTCCTGTAGCCGCTAATGACTAATAATTTGGAAATTTAAATAAATATTAATTTACACAATTTATACTTTTATACATATTTTTCTGGAAAATAGCATAAAACAACATGCTTTAGCTGTCATCACTTCATTTTTTTACCACACTGGGTACTCTACACTCTGCAGGGATTCTTTAGCTGAACTGTCATCTTTCATAAAGAAGAAAACTTGTTCATATTTCATAAACATTATGTGAATCTGTGATCTGTAAACTTTAATACTTAATAGGTTAGTGGTGTAAGTAGTATAGGGTTGAGAACATTAGGGATTCCCAATCACGCATGCATGCTATTGCTGCTGGACATAAATGCAACAAGAGTACAATCTAGATTCTGATCATTTCTGCTAAAATGCTGAGGCTGAGTGATGCAATACTGTGCTATAGAATACTAGATAATGTGAACATTGATAAATTAAATGCAAGTAAGGCTGAAACAATTAGTCAACGTTCTCAACAACTTCGACAATAAAAAATTGTTGACAAATATTTTTGTTGTCAAATAGTCGTTTGCTCTCATAGATCCTAATGTAAGGTCCGGCAAGAACGTGGTTTGACCATTGGTGCGCTGTAGAGCAAGACTGTAATGCAGCCTGCTCAGTAGCAGACCACTAGAAGAAGACGCAGTGCAAAGAGAAAATATCCAAATGAAGTCAATACAGCAAAGTGTGTGAAAGTTTTAGGAAATTAAAAACAAAATAATTTATTTTTATATTATACTTAATGGAACAAAAAGGTGAGGATTTGCATTTGTTTTGAGTTGGACAACATCGGTTGAATGAAAAACATGAAGGAGGTTGGCCTAATCAGTTGGCATTAAGTTCTTTAAAAGACATTGTAAAAATATGGAGGGATTTCCTTGTTTTTATTTATTAGTTGGAATAAGCCTAACATAACCTTTTAAGCCATTGTTAAGTTGAATAAGTTGAATAAATCGCTGATTAGTCGATTAATCATTCTAATAATCATTAGATTACTTGATTATCAAAATAATTGTTAGTTGCAGCCCTAAATGCAAGTTTTATGTAAGGTATGACCTGGGGTCTATTCAGGGGCGCCGTAACGGGGGGGAGGATTAGGACGATTCTGAGGGCCCTGGTCAAACAGGGGGCCCAGTAGAACCCCATACTTTGGCGTATGATTTTGGTATTTAAATCGTCTCTTCGCACAGTAATCTATTAGGACGCACGCTATAATGAAAGCACCCCTCTGTGCCAAGAGCATGTGTGTCCCCTTAAGACGTTCGCGGGTTATGACGTTCTGAACTTCGCGCATCATTCAGGTAGACTCGAGATGGCGCAGCCAAAATCAGGATACCAAAAGAGGAAAGGAAAGCGCGAAAAAGAGGAGAGAGCGAGACGGGGAAGACAGCTAGTCACCCAGTTTTATATTTTTAAAAAAAGGTGATTTATTGTTCCCCGTTTTATGTTATGATTCTGAAGCTAGTCTTTATGAATCTGTTTTAAGTAACATAAAATAGAAATTCTCTCAGTTACTCACCCCGATGTTTATCCACTGGAAGTTGTAACAATAT
>CM075020.1:11930278-11964240 GCA_037576675.1 Pangasius sanitwongsei | reverse complement strand
GTGCTGGTGTGTGAAACTTATAATTCACTCGGTGAATAATAATAATAATAATAATAATAATAATAATAATAATAATACATTTCCTTGTTCTTGGGGGATGGGGCCTTGGGGCCTGGAGTACAAATTAGCCAGGGGGCCCAGAAACCCTAGCGGAGCCCCTGGGTGTATTGATGGAAAAGCCTAGCCACAAACTCAGACATGACTAAGTAAGTAGGTAACCAATAGAATTGTTAAAGAACTAAGTGATATGATCTGACTTTTTTCATATGATAAAGAACTCTAGCAGTTGCATAGTGAAAAGAGGATGAGTTCTCATTTGATCCTGTGTCCACTCAAGGTTTCTTCCTTGTGTTGTCTTGTTTGCCATTGTCAACTCTGCTTGCTCATCAGGGGTCTAAATGTACAACCAGATTTCCATAAAGCTGCTTTGTGACAATTTCTATTGTTACCATATCTATATAAATTAAAATTTAATTTAATTGAATTCAAATGAATTGAATGGGAAAAGAGTTTCAATCTAAGCGAAGGTGTAATTTCTTTTGTAACAGTGCTATTGTAGGATCCAGCAGGCCATGGCCAGCACTTTTTTAAACAAAGTATACTGTTTATCTTATGAAGTGTGAGAAGGCATGTTAGGAAATGAAATGAGGAAAGAAATGTGTAGCTACGTGACAATACAATGGCAAATAAAGATTTAATTCTGTTCCATAAATGTATCTCAGCATGTGATCATTACTAGCTATTGCAATTTATTGCTCACACAGACTGCATAGCATAACTATAACATATTAGGTAGAGGCAAGTGGATGCAAGTATGAAGTGCTGTTTTATTTAAGCTTTTTCAGTGCACAATATCACTCAAAGCTGGCATATTGGTGCAGTGGGTAGTACTGTCACCTCAACACTTCAGGGTCCCTAGTTTATCCTGAGATCAGGTTATCTGTGTGGGGTTTTGCATATGATCATTGGTCAATATGACCATTAGCTACATGTGAGGTCTCACATATCAAATTAGGGATTGTGAAGGGACGTTAGTAGGGTCTTTAAAAGAAAAAGATGATAGCTCAACCACAGTAGCATGTGTGTGCAATTCTGTTTTATTTATGGTGCCAAAAAAAGGTCCAAAAATTGCAATCCCAAAAATAAGTACAAAAATGTACAAAGAAGGTGAAAAACAGCAGAACCAAGAGAAACAAATATTTACAAAATATACACAAATAAATGCCTCAGGTTAGGCTGGTTCAAATTTACAATGAGGTACAATCAGACATCCTACCACTAGGTTCTGAGTTTGTACTTCCCACGGTGTTGCTGGAGTCTCCTTTAAAAGCCACAGAACCTGACCATTTTCATACCACTTTATGGTAGGTATACACACATTGAGAAGCTTCTTTCTTTCCCCAGACAAACATACAGAAACATTGAAAAACTTTGAAATCAGATAATACATTATAACGGTATTATACCAGTGTTATTATCTTTGATTATCTACATTGTTATCAAAATATTATTAAAATATTTTTTCACCTCCTCCAACCACAAATGGAACAGTCTGATTCCGGTGGTAGTGCTCATGTGCAGTGCGGGACTGGCACGATATAGCCAGCCCATTCACTGAAGCTCAGTTTGGCTGTTGGAGATTACCAAACCTGGAAGTCAGACGCAACGTGAAAACAAACAGGACAGCACGTTTCAAAACACATTAACCGAAAACAGATATAAGATATAAGCAAAATAAACAAAACATAAAACAAAAACTTGTGTATGTATGTTATGTTTGGGATGGGTATTTAAACTATTAAGCTTAAGTATGGGGTGAGAAGTATAGAATGTATTTAATGGGGAATATTACAGTTTGTGTGTGGACCCATGAAGCTAATGAAGTAAACAGGTTTAATATGTGAAATGGATGCATTATGTTAGTGTTATGTTAGAGTGCTGCTGTGGCCGGTGACATAGCCCTCTGTCACATGGACGATATAGCAATATTAGTGAAAGAAAAAAAAAATCTCATACAGGGTTTTCCCCTTATCATAAGTATTATGGAAATGTTTGTCTTTAAATGTGCTTGTAGGCATGTATGCTAGATTTGCTAAAACTATTCACAGTGGCCGAGTGTTATTAGGAACAAAATAACTTGTACATTTTATTAGCTTAGCAAATGCTTTCACATACATATCCTACAATATATTTTGCTCACTTTCTCTCTCTTTTCACTTTGCTGTACCCTCTGTCCTCTTGGGTTCCAATGGCAGGCCCAATTGTTGCACAGTGACAAGTGGAATTTTTAACTTTGCAGCAGAGACAAATCTGGTGGCATTTTTATACCCCCCCCCCCCCCCCAACTTTTCCTCACCATCTACTGCTCTCTCACTCTTTCTCTTCCTCAGACCTGACTTGACATGTTCAGCTGCTGCCTATTCACCTGACACTGACTCTCTCTTTTGCCATCTATATCTTTCACCAAACCTTTGTCCTGATCTCTCGCTCTCTCTCTCTCTCTCTCCTCAATCTTTCTTTTTCTAATTGGAAGGAGAAACTTTTTCACAGTCTGTCCTGTCTTCTGAAAGTGAGAATAGGGAAGCAGATTGAAACAATGTTATTGCTAGACAGAAACATACAGTATGAAATGTAGCTAATAAAATTTAAGGTGTGTATCAATAGATCAATAACAAGGTAGAAAACAAGTTATCAGATAATTAATAGCTGAAAAGTGAAGAGGGGAGGCATCCTCCACAAAATTGATGTATTTTTAACACTCATTTGATACTGATGGCCACTATGAGATGGTGTTAGAAAACAGCTCAGGAGATGTGTATTACACATTCTTCTTGAATCTTTATCAAGGGAGAATCTAAAAATCAAATTAGTCCAAAATCAGTATTCCAATCACATCGATATTCCGATAATAATCGGTATTTGGCAATATTCTAAGTAGTATTGAGTCATGTAAACGCTGCAATCTGATTACCTGATTCAGATTAGGACAATATTCTAATTCCACAAATTTTGATTCCCACCCCTGGAATATGCCTGTTTTAATCAGAAATTTGTTGCATGTAAACACATTATTCAGAAAAGGAAAGGAGATATATGTGCATGCTGAATCTGCAAGGAATTGTGGGTGCTAACAGATTCTAGCTTAACAGATGCTTACCTGACCCTTTCCATTTTGAAGCATTTTTGATGATGAGAAGTGTAACAGTCCTAATTAAATTAGTGTGAAAAATTAGTAATAAAACTGATAACTGAGCATACTCTATAACCAATGACAGCATCTTGAATCTCCCGGGAAATAACAGCGGGAAAGGAAAAGCGAATGTGTAGATGAGCATAGTTACACCAACCCTGTATACAGGACTATTCAGATGCCTTTACGCATATAAACATTGTATTCGGAATATGGCTGCAACCCGAATATAGATGGAAATGGAATTTGATGTGCAGGTAAATGGAATTTGATGTGCATTGAAATGGAATTTGATGTGCATGTAAACATAATCAATGATTCTGCTTTGAGACGGAAATCCACTGACCAAAGTCAGTGACCTGGTAATGAGGGCAATTAGTCACAACCACTGGAGAGAAACAACCAAGAGGGCAAGTGTAACTCTGAAGAAACTGGAGAGATCCACAGCCCATATGGGAGGAGCTGACAACTACAGCCCAAACACTCCACAAAGCTGTACTTTTTTGGAAAAGTGGTGAGAAGAAAGTCATTATTGAAAAAAGCCATTAAAATGAATGAATAAAATCCCATTGTGGAAAATGTAAAAGAAAGTTCTCTGGTTTGATAAAAAATAGCTTATTGGCACACAGTGCTACATTTGGTGGAAACCTAATGCAATTATCTTTACCCTGAACCTGAGCACCATCCTCACAGTGAAGCATGGTGATGGTGGAATCATGTTATGGGGATGCTTTTCATTAGCAAGGACTAGAAAACTGGCCAGGGTTGAGGTCAGAATGGATGGAGCCAAATACAGAGCAATCCTAGAAGAAAACCTGTTGAAACTGGGGTGGAAGTTCACCTTCCAACAGGACAACGACTCTAATCATACTGCCAAAGCTACACTGGAGTGGTTCAAAAATGGTGCTGTCAAAGCCCAGACCTCAATCTGGTTGAGAATCTGTGGCATGAAAATTGCTGTTCACCAATGGCCTCCCTCCAATCTGACAGAACATGGGCAGTTTTGCCAAATAGAATGGGCAAAAATGTTTTTTTTTAAATTTTTTTTTAATAAACTTGGACTTGCTAGACATATTATAGGTGAATACTTATGCAAGGCACTGTGAAAAGAATAATAAAAATTACTGTCTTACACAATCAGACTTAACAAATGAATACATACAGTGTTGATTGCTTTCAGTGCTGCATATTTACTTAAAATAAGGCATGTCTGTTAAATTAGTCATGTATCAAAACAATGGTTTGTGAAACTGCTTAGGAGTCATAATCCTGAGGTATTTACTGCTGCTTACTTACTACTACTATGCCTAAGCTGTTGAACCTTATATTGTCATGGATTATTCAAAGGCATAGCCTAATCGAACAATAGAACTGTTAAATTTAGAACTTTGTACAGAACCTGTTTATAAAGATTATAATTATATATATATAATAAGATATATAAGATTATAATTAACATAAAAATTACCTACACAATCTCAAAAGGCTCTCTGGATTCAGTTTCCACTTTGCATATATCCTCTTGTTCACAGTATGTGCATTGCACAGTTATTTGATTGGGATAAAGTATTTGCTTATCTTGCAGCTTAACGTTCCTCTGCATTCATCCAATAACATTAGCAAGTGAGGCTGACTGACAAACAAACAAGCAAACAAACAAAATAAAATCAAACAGTCCCCAATCAATAAATGCATATCCCTAAATGTACTATATAACATAAAATAGTTATAGTCTTTGACAATTTATTTATTTATTTATTTTACATTTAAAGTGTTACAACATCAGCATCAGGAGGAGGCTTTTCTGACTTTCAAACTAGGAAATATCTTTTGATATACTGACAACTGGGTCACCATTGTAGGAAGCAAGAAGGCATGTTTACATCATTTATTTATTTAGTTTGTGCCATTTTAACCCTGTAACCTTGTAGTCATATTTTCACTTCACATTCAGTGTTCAGAACAATACAGACCAAGAAAGAAAAACTGGGACACTGTTGAAATACGTATGAGTTGCATAGAACAGTTTGCAAACACAAACAAACACATTTACAAATTTTTAGATTTGCAGATTACGTAATATTGCCTTGATCACATGTCATACTCACTTTTATTCTTTCTCCATATTTCTCATCTTTAGATAAAAGTGTTAATGAGGAGGTAGAAGGGGAAACAGCAAGAAATTTTAAGTTTTATTTTTGACTTTGCAGAGCCATGTTCTGATGTAGATTTTCATCATTAACTCAAGGAATCAAGGATTTCTGCCATTCAAATAAAATTGCCAACTGACTATTTTTTTTAATTCAGAGAAAACTGAATGAAAAATAACTTTATTTAAATGGTAACAAACCTTTTTTGACTTTCATAAGCCATGGATATTTCATTTTATTATCACAAACCTGAAGTCCATCACTTTTTGTAGCTTGCTCTCTCATATACAACTTCTTTGTAATTTGTGATTATTTTATTTTAAAGAACAATTTCCAATATTCTTATGTAATTGTTTTCGTATGGGTCAGTCCATCTCAAGTGATTACCTGTATGTATTGGCATTGCAAATCCATCCTTTTTTTTATTTTTGTTTGTTAAATCTCACTTGGTTTAAACATGACAGCTATAACTCCTCTATAGTAGCATTCTGCTGTAAAAACTCTGACTTTGAGATTCTACTGGTTACAGAGCTAGGGCTAGTAGAAATTTGGTGAAAAGCCTACTTTATTCATGCATTTTGAGAAATGAACAGATGTAATATAAGTTTGTATGTAATAACAAATATTTAAAAAAACAAAACAAAACAGTATTTTACAGTAATTATGTTTGTGATTGACGTACAAGAGCTTATGCTTGTCAATTAGATCTAAAATGTTACTACATTTAATATTGGCAACAGTGAAGCAGTTGGGTGTGTGTTTTACAAATGAACAGTGTCATAAACAGAGCTATGGTGTTGTTTCTCCTGTGATAAAAGCAGTAAGTGACTACAGCTCAGAAGAAAAAGATTTACTTTGTTCAAGGGTAGGATGTGATGTTACATCAGTTTGTAAGCACTATGAAAAGAAATTTCTATCTAAATATCATCACCTGTTTAGTAACAGTTGTTGTAATCCCTTGGAATATAACTGAACTTTATGAACTGAAACTCAAGGACAGGTTCGATAAGTGTCAGAGAATTCCGGGTACCAGAAACTTTCACCATTTTGAACCGGTATCAGAGAGTACTATCAGGTGTGTCTTTACATCTGCATCAAAAGTTTGAAGATCATGCAGTGATGAAATCCGTCCCCCTGATCCTACAGAATAATGACTGTGTTGCTTGTGTCTGTGATGACCAGTGGTGGTTAGCCTTTGTTGAGGACATCAGCGTGGAAAACTGTGATGTTTCTGTAAAATTCTTCCACCCATCTGGACCAAGAACATCATTCAAGATGTCTACTAACGGAAAGTGTGGGTTTGCATGAACAATGTTCTCATAAAACAGACACCTGCTGAGTTGACTGTCACCAGACGCTCCCACAACATTTCAGTGAGACTGAGGAAATCTCACAGCTTCTAATAAAACATGTACATGTAAACATGTAAAATACTGTTCATTTTTTTAAATTATTTGTTATGCTTATACTACATCTGTTCATTTCTAAAAATGCATGAATAAAGTAGGCTTTTCCCCAGGTTTCTACTAACTCTAGCTCTGTAAGCAGTAGAATCACAAAGTCAAAATATTTACAGCAGAATGCTGCTATAGAGGACTTATTTCTGTGAAATTTCAGGTTCTCTGAAATATCTCTGGCCCCCACCAAAGATATTCAACCAAAATGAGGGGAATTTAAAAAACATAGCACCTTCTCGTCCCATAAAAAAAAACTGAAAAGTCTCAAACCTGAAATGCTCTGCATGCACACTATAGCTACCTAGGTAAACCCTAAAAATTAAGACTGAGACCTTAATTTCCCATTATAAATTTACCCCAAAAGTGGAACTGTGAGCAATCTTGAGCATTACATTAGGACTTAAGTTTTAAGTCTAGGGAACAAGAATGTGCAAAATGGTTATATATGTACATGTACCTTGTAATACAGTGTAAACAGCTGTATAACCAAAATTCGTTGTGTGCCATGACAAAAAGATGGCCGTAGTGGTTAAATCAAGTGAAAAAAAAAGATCTGGTGGTTGGTTTTGCAATGCCAATACATAGAGGTAGTCACTCAAAAAAAGGAAAATTAAAAATGGTCAAGCAATCTGTATTGGTCCACTTGAGATGGAATGACCCATATGAGATTTTTGAGATATCAATTTTATCAGTGCGGAAATGTAGAACAGGGTCATGAGAAACATATATAATTACAGATATTTTTCTATCTGTTCTTTGTAATCTGAAAAGGTGAACAACTTTAACTTTTTGTGCTCGGATAGATTATGCACCCTTCTAGTTCATGACCTCTCACCATATGTTTCACTAATCTATCTTTCCTCTCCTTTCCAGCACTTGATGGATTTAGAGGAAGAGCTGGACTAAGCAACCTAATGCAGGCATAATTGATTGGGAAATTGATTTTTTGTTGTTCCATTGGGTGAGAATAATTTATTTACAAAGGGCATGTAATTACACCTCTGTGTGTTTATGTTGTGTGTGTGTCGACAAAGTATAGTTGTTTTGCTTTTTTTCATTCTTGTCGAAGCATTTTTGCTTAAGATTCATGTGAAAGCAATCCATGTTGTTTATGATATTGACTAATCATTGACCTCTATTAAGACCTCTTAATTAGGTATTTACAGGCAAGTTGTACAGTGTCATTACATGATGTAGTAATATTGTATATCACATTGAGCTTTTAAATGTAAATTACAGGACCTTAAAGGTTTTGCTTGATGACAAATCTTTTATGCTACATAATTCAAAGTGTCTCTTAACCCCGATAGAACCTTATTATCCTAAGGTCACTGTATGTGTGTAAATGGACTGAACATAAGGATTTTAAATGATCAAACATTTTTATCAACTCTGCAATTGAATCACAATGAAAACTGTGTCATTTTGTGAATAACATGGCTGCCATTCAGGAGATCAAGGCCAAATGCACACACACACACACACACACACACACACACATTTTATATATATATATATATATATATATATATATATATATATATATAGTGACGTGAGAGATCACAGAAAGGCTGAACACATAAGCACCCAGAGGCAGAAATGTGCAAAATGTTTAGAATTATTTTCTAAGTGGGGGTCAGGGAAAAGTACAGAAGGGAGTGGTGAAAGGTGGCATGAAGGTGGCGGTGCGAGGTTGTCCCGGTGTGTGGCGCGGCAAGTGAGCAGCAGTAGTGCAGCAGCGGGACGGAGGATGCACGATGTGGCACCCCAGGTACTGTGCTCTCAGAGAATGGGGCGGTTGTCGCGCAGAGTGTGAGCCTCGTCTTCTCCGCTGCGTTAGTCGTGTGAGGAGCGGTGGAAAAATTATGTGCGCAGGCCGCAGGCCCGCCGTCACTATATATATATATATATATATATATATATATATATATATATATATATATACTGTATAACCTGGTATAAGGACCAGAAAATATGGTCTGCTTAATAGTGGAAAAAGAAAAATAATATCCAGTTATGAGCCATCTTTCATCCTGTTTCCTACATGTTTGTTTATAAAACGCTTTCAATATAAAGTCAGTTGCCAACTTGCAAAAAGATCAGTGGATACAAAATAGATTGGGAAGCCATCTTGTGGGTATGATTAGATTTGAGACATATTTTTAAGAACAGAGTATAATATAAGATTAAATTATGACAATAATATACTCAGACAAACTGCTAAATAAAGAGTGGTGTCATTAACAATCAACATCAAACATCAAACACTTCCATTTCGCCTCCTCAGTCATCAGAGCTACACATTATTGAAGATTTATGGCTGGGTTTCTAAATCAAATTCTTAGGAATAGAATGAGTCCAGGCCAAATATAGTTAAATTTGGACATATAAGGGCCAGTTATGGATTTGTGCAAAGGTCGTCTTTGTATGGCTTTTGGGTCAAAAATGGCCCAAATACAACCAATGATTTTGCAGCATTTTAATTTTCTGTCAAAACTGGCCCATCTCTAGGTCTAGTCTCAGATTCAGAGTCATCACAGTAGAGTTGTAGCTGTGTTCTGGTAGCCAGATTTGAGTTCATCATAGTTACACCAAATAAATATATGAAGTATGAAGTGGAAATGGGCCATAACTGGTTGTACCTTCTCTGTTATCAGGTTAAACTCTGAGAATGTCTGTATTGTTTATTGTGAAACAGATTTTCACATCCTTCCTTGAGTAGATTGGTGTAACACAGTGTCAGACAAGTCAGAAAACAGTAAGGTGTATGTGCATGGTTTATCTTCAGTAATCACTGGCATTATCCACAGTAACTGTCTAAGTATTGGTAGACATTTGGAGCTGCCAATTTATTATGTACTAGGTAGGTGTACATAATTTTAGAATCAAAAACACATATTGAGGTACAAAATCCAGAAAAGATTATACTTTTTGAAAGGAGGGATCATCAAAGGTTATTTGGGTAGTTAATGGTGCTTTGCTCCCTAAAGCTTAGAGGCAAAACCTTGTGTAAAAAGGGAAGCACTCTATTGTAGTCTTCCTTCAAAGGGCAACCTTTAATGGATATGGAATATAGAAACTTGACAAACTACGAATGAAGAGGTGAAAACTAGAAAAAAAAATGAAAGGACTGGATTGGAACATATGCAAGACTTTTCAAAGACCTACGACTAATGCTGCTTTTGTAAATACAAAAAATAAAGTTTCTGACCTAAAGGTTATGCATGAATATCCCTTCAAACTGCAAGTATGAGTTTATGATGTGTCTCTGATTTTTATCTACTCATTGTGAAGGAGTGAAAGGGTACATCTTACCACTTAATTTCAGTTATTAATGATTAGGCCATAGACACTGGCTAATCTTTGCTTTTTGGTAGCATGATGGACATTTTTCAACAAAGTAAAAGGTAAGGAAAATAATAAAGCTAGCTAAATAACTGAGGTTACTGGTGCACTAAAAATGCAAGGACAGCATGAAAACAGAGTGTGCACACACATACGGGGATAATACTGGAAATAAGTCTGTATAAATGTATGAAAGTTATTGTTTACCTAGAACTGTGTAGCATTAAATGAATTATAGTATGTCTCTGAACATGTCTCTGATACTTTTTGGAATGATGGCCCCCTACATATACTTCATGACTTATACTTTCTTAGAAGTATTAGAATTATTCTGAAGGAGATTTTTTTCTAAGTGAATAGATTAATAGATTCCTTAATAGAATTATTATATTCAATCTTTTTCTTATTCAGTGCCACTTCCCACTTCATTAACTATGTCTCTATTATTACACAACCAGCAAAGTAACACATGCTTCCTCTGAGATACAGTATGAAAGGCCAACGCATCTTTTGGATCTGCTGCTCATGCAACATTAAAGTGCAGCTGAACAAGCTTAGACAAGACTGCTAGTCACACTGATTGAAAGAGGGAGACAATGCCATTCTTCCCACCCTCCACACAGGACTAGTTTTGCTCTCTAGTACTCCTGAACATGCATCACTATGGCATCATCAGTATTTAAATTTGAGATATTCTAATGATTGAATGAAACTGAAGATAGGTGTACCATTCGAGAACCACATATTATTAGGAATATTAGGCCCAACCACAATATTAGCATGTGTCTCATTGAAATGCTGCAGTGAGTTACCAGTTTATTAGTTTTACCTGTTTAGTATCTAATCATCTGATCACTCAGTGTATACAGGTTTTTATCTCATTTACACTGAATTGCCAGTTTATTATCTGCTACATAGGTATATCTAATAAATTAGTAACTCAGTTTACATAAGCACTTAATATATTTGAGCAGCAATGAGCTCTTTTTGACTTTTGCTTAAATCTCACACATTAAACTGTCAAGGATTTAGAGCTAATTAGACATGCTAATTTAGTTTGCACAATTCCTCCGAGCGTGGCGTCTGGGCCCCTCTTTAGACGGTTCTGCCTGAATCAAATGTTAAGACTTTTTTCCCCCTCCTCTTGACTAATTGGAAAAGATTACCATTGTAAATGCTTTCAATTTCTTTTAATAAAAGTGTTTAATTCATTTTAATATGTATCAGATTAATACAGATCTGCTTTAGATGAAAAATAAGCTTTGGTTGTAATTGCAAATGTGTGTGTGTGTGTCTGTGTGTGTGCATGGAGTGGGGTGTTCGTGTGTGCACTGACTGCTGTCTTAAAACTGAGTGAGGGGTTTGCGCACACACACACACACAGTGCAGTACATTATTGAAAGCTTGTGACCTACCACCTCTGACCTCACAAGTGTGTGTGTGTGTTAGCTTTGGTGCTAAGCCCAGTATTGATCTGAAGACGATTGGCTCAGCTAATTACTGTTTACACAGAGATATTAGATATTAGTGTGTGCCACTTCTGCTCCTCATGCCTCTCTCTCTTTGTCTCTCACCATTCTGTCATTCTTTTCTTTCATTTGAGAGCTGTTATTTCACGTAGATGAAATTTTCAGGCATTCAGAGAGAACAGAGAGAAACAAGAAGAGAAAGTGAAGCGAAGCAGCAAGAGATAAATTAAAAGAGAAAGAGCTGGAGAGGAAACAGTCCTCTATGTTTAATATACTGTGTGTGTGTGTGTGTGTGTGCACATTTGTGTGTGCACGCATATGTGTGTGTTTGAGTGTGTGTGTGTGTGTGTTGCAGTGGTCTTTGACGCTCAGATAGTGTGTGTAAACTCCACCATAATCCTGAATTTATTACTGATGAGAGCAGCTGGGACAACGGAGGAGAAAAACAGATGAGAGGGAAAATGAAAAAGAGGAAATGACAGAATGAGTGGTGTGTGTGTGAATATGTGTGTACGTTCCACAGTACCAGAGATAAAGGCTATCCCATTTGGAAGGCAGCTGCCTTTGAGTTCCTGTATTAAGGTCAAATTTGCATGTGCCCTCTTCATTGGAGGAAATCCCAAGGTTCTGTTCACTAGACCAGAGTTCGTTGTTATGATAATTATCACAGACCAAATCAAGCTGATATGCTGAGGAGTGAGTATACAAATGTAAGTGAACTGCTTGTCTTGTAGCTGCTAACAGTCATATTTGAGTTTGTATGTTGAAATTTGAGGTTAAAATTAATTAGTTAACATAATCCTTATAATGTTATGTCATAACATAATCTTATGTCACAACTTGCTTTTTAGTCTTATTCAGCTAGCTATGTTATTCAGTAGTAAGTAAGGTCTGTTTTGGTAGGCACATGCAAGCACAGTCATTTATTACCTTCCAGAACATTGCACATTCCAAAGGAACAGATCTAAATTTTAATAGAACCACATACTGTAGAGTACTGAGAGTTATACTTTCTAATACATTCTTGTAGCCTGGGATTGCAAGTTTATTGTGGTGTGTTTTGAGCATTCAATGCTTGCCACTTAGAAATAAATCTAAGAATCATCACACTATAGGCACTACACTGGTAGAAAACGATAGGGTTAAAAGCTGAAAAAGTATGAAATACTGTGCATATAACTGTTTATAAACCATGCATCCCTTTTATTACTTTTACTGCTGTATTAAGAACCTTTTAATGTTGTGTTCTGTTTTGGAAGTCTGAGCTTGCAAAATAAAACCAGGCAAAAGTGTCAAGAAAAGTCACTGAAGTGAGGCAGGCTCATCTCTCTGAATTGAATGGTAATTTTGGATTATTATGATCACCTTTATGGAGTGCATTCTTTCTGTGGCTTTTATGTTTCTCCTAAAACATGCTGCTTGACTTCCCACCTATTTGTGCAACAGGAAATGCTGTATAGCACAATCTTCTAACATTTCAAAGAATGCTATACAATATTAGCTAGCAGGCTTAGTGTGCAATCTGATACACAGTGCTAACTCTGCATGCACAGCACTGCGGAAACAGCAAGATAGTGAGATTGGAATTGAACATATTATACAGAATGAATGGCAACCTGCGTTACATTCAGTCTGAGAAAGTAATAAAGAGATAGAGACATGGTAAACATCCTTCACACTTATACATTTACAACTAGAACATGATTAATGACCCTCCACTTTAACCTAGATGTACACAATGTGATTTAAGTTCATTTTTAAACCAATTTGGCCATTAATGATACATTTTTAGAAGAGGCTGAATTTGAGAGGCATCAGACATTTTTCATGTGCAGTCTGAGGGCAGTTGTGATGGTTGATTAATTGCCCAAACAATTTCCAACTGAGCTGTTGGACATTCACCATCTTGCAGCGGGAATGGTTTTACTATCCGATTTCACATAAGCATTATCTGATTTCTCAAAATTTGTGCATCCATCTGTCCAGTATTCAGATTTGGCAACATCTATCAGCAACTTAAGTCCAAACGTTGTATGTGAGTCCAAAAGTAAATGTCAATATTTATGTAGGGAAATTTATGTGTTTTCAGTGATGTATAAAAAACACCTCCTTACATTGATTTTCTGGGTGTGTTCAGATTATGCAATTTACCTGCGTGAAATGGGGTTTTTCAGTTGTGTCTAGACCGCCAGCTTTAATCACAAGTACTCGCATTTAGGCCCAGAAAAGAAAAAGGGATAGAAAATGTGGACTGGAGAATTTCCCTTTATTTCTTTGCTGTCACATGTAATATGATGTAAGATAAAATCAAGAAACAATTTAAAAATGAAAAATGACTAATATGATTATATATAAATAAGAAGATGGTGAGCATTAAAATAAACATCTAATAGGAGTCTGGTATATTGTCAATATATTACTGAATAAATAGTTCTAGTAACTTTATTATTTTAATTTGGCTTCCACACTCATTATAGCTTATAAAATAACACAGCCCATGCTATTATTTTGTATTTTATGTATTATATAATGCACCAACACAGTTATTTTATTTATTTATTTTATAATAAAGCCACATGATACTAAATCAAGGTCATGAAATCGCACTGTATGCACTTGATAGGCTATTTTATACTGTCTCAAATGTCATTCAATCAATCTTAGAGCCCGAAATATAAATTTCATTGTGATATATATATATATATATATATATATATATATATATATATATATATATATCAAATTTTCAAATAGTGGTGCTGGGCTTCATACTGCTCCTCACTTAAGCATTTAAGTCTATAATTGTGTTTATTATTGTATAGACACAATATATGGAGGCCAGATTGGTCAAGCTGTGGCAATAACATATGCTATATGGCCAAAAATCTGGTCCAGATTTTAGAGCATGGCTGTGGGGATTTGTGCTCATTCAGGGACAAGGCCTGGGGGCAGTTGGTTTTCTAGTTCATCCCAAAGATGTTCAGTGGGGTTGAGATCAGGGCACTGTGCAAGCCACTTGAGTTCTTCCAGTATAACTTTGGCAAACCATGTCTTCATGGAGCTTGCTTTCTGCACAGGGGCATTGTCATGCTGGAAAATGTTTAGACCCCTTAGTTCCAATTAAGGGAAATCATAAAAGACATCCTATACAATTGTGTGCGTCCATATTTGTGGCAACAGTTTGGGGAAGAGCCACATATGGGTGTGATGGTCAGGTGTGCACATATTTTTGGCCATATAATGTACTTGACTATGTGATATTTTTTCATGAAGACTGGGAGGAACAGGGAAAAAAAGCAATAATAACAGATTTATTTGTAGACCAAACTACCAGTCTGAGAGTGTCTGAGTGAGGTGATCTTTATGTAGCTGCAAGTGAACTCTAGCGTGGTTCAGTTGCTGTAAGAAAGTCGACTAGACCCTGAGTTGACCCAGCTGCAGAACGTGAAACAAACATATTCTGCATTCTTTGTGGGCAGATATTTTTTGTCAAAGCAAGGTGCTAAACTGAACCAAAAGACAGAGCTGTAGTGCAACATAAACACAACGTGTTCTGGATGGAACAAGAAAAAAAAGAGAAAATAAAAGCTAGTTATTAATATAAGTCTATAATGATTTATTTAGCTAGGGATTTTGTGATTTCTATGCGCACTTTATTAAATTTAAATTTATTTATTTATTTATTTTTTTTTTTTACATTTTTCTGTCTGTGCATTTCTGTTGGTTTAATTTTGGATGGTGTAAAACAAACCAAATTACCAATAAAGCAAACATACCAAACATATATTTCACTCTGTTTCAGACTCAGCAAATAGATTAATAGGTGTGAAAGCACTCTAAGCTGCTTAATATAAACTTAGCTGAAATGGGTATCTTATGAGTGAGCAGTGTGCACTATGCACTGACTCTTGACAAATCCACCAAAGATGCAAGAAGAAAAAAGCCTTCCGACTTTTTTTTTTAACCATTTAAAATTTAAATAGCCAGACCAACGGCATGCATATCAACTGGACTGTTCAATGTAAGCATATAAATTGCAGGCTTTGGCCATACAGGGCTGGGAATTTATACATGCATTGTGAGCAGCAGCCAATGAAAAAGATTTCTAAAACCGCACAGTGTCTGCTTGGCCTTAGGGGCACTCTTTCTGCTAAGAACTGCTAAGAGATCTGCAGATATCCAGCATCACATACAGAAGACCTGTGTGATTACTACAAACAATATCAAGGGTAACATTTTTACTGTCATCTCTGAATGTGTTAGACAGTATTAGACAGACATAAAAGGAGATAGATGTAAAGAAAAGTGCCAAGAGGCACAAAGTGAGAAACAGACAATAAAAAGTCAGAGGTGAAAAAAAAAATCAGTGAGAGAGTAATGAGAGAAAGAAAGAAACAGAAAAAAGTGAGAAAGAGAGGGTGAGATTGAGAGATATAAAGACAATAAGAAAGAGAAATAGAGGCAAATAAACAGAAAGAGAAAGGAGTACATGGAGAGAGATCACACAGCAAAATTCCTGCTGGACTACATTTCCCAGAATTCCCATAAGTTTACAAATCTGTGAAAGCACAGAAGCTCATATTTCAAACAAATCTAAATCTCTGATTGTCGCCGCACATTGATCTTGTTTTTCCACTCACAGAGCTGTGCATCATTGATCAGACTGGTATTTTTATCCATATTCTGTCTCGCACGCTAATAGGCCGTGCCATTGCTGCCTTCCATCGACTTTTTTTTTTTATTGTGCCTCAGCAGCTGACACACTTAAACAAATTACACATAGCTTTGCTTCTCTCTTCCACTGAACTCATAAGGCAGCATGGAAATCATTTCTGTTTCATAAATGCGATGTAATTTGTCTTATAGTGGCTCAGAGGTTGTAACACTGCAGGTCACATGACAGGGATGGAACAATCCAATTGGCTAAGACGCACTTATTAAATGAGGAGCTATGGATCTGTATTGAATAAAGCAAGGTGATCTGTCACTGTCACTCTATGTAGGGCAATAAGAAGTTAAATCCACCCCCCACACACAGGCACACACACACACAGGCACACACACACACACACACACACACACACAGTCAATTCATGGTTTAGTGCTTGTGGAATGAAAGAAATGCATTGCCATGTCACATGTAACTCAAACATATTGATACTTTTGCCATTTTATTCCTTGCTTGAATGATTTTTGCTGCAATTACATTTGTGTGTGTGTGTGTGTTGGGTGTGTGTCATACCCTGTTTCTCATCAGCCATTTTTCGAGAAGCTGATGAAAACTGACAACTGATTTTCTTGGATCCATTCCAAGCTTAGATTCTTGGGTAATTAAGGCTGGTTTAACAGAACACAAACACACACACACACACAATCACACTTTGAGTGGCATATGTTCTTATCAGGGGTGATATTGTGTTGTGGGTGTTGCGTGATTGAAAGAGTGGAGCACATACTATGATTGTTGCCGAGACTGGGTGTACTTTTGACACACACATACACACAACAGTGTGCTGTATTGACTTTGTGACACAGAGTGAAGCATGTGTGAGGTGGTAAATGTGTGTGAACAATGACAGCATAAACTGTGTGTAATGCATGCAAATGCTTTTAACATCCCACTGAGCACCAATGAATGCATTATTAAAAAATACAAAAAAATATGGCACAACCACAGAGGCCATCCACCGAGGGTAATGCTGCATTTGAATCATAAATTCTGATCTCTGACTAAGAAAAAACAAAGAAAATGCCCCAACACCTTAACTCAGAATTCCTACTTGGGAAATAGGAATGGTCTCCTCAACTCTGAGTTCAGCAAATCAGGACAAATCAACATGGGTCCTCACAGCATGATATATAAACTGCATATACAAGTATTTCCTTTAGATCAGTCTACATACATACATATTCACTTGTTAAATGTATAACACTGATTATACAGATTTCTGTTTTGAGGAGGTAAACATTCATTACTCATTACAATTGAGAAGACTACCTTGGAGAACATGGAGACATCCATGTTGTTTTTCCCCACAGTGTGGCTCAAATGTACAGAGATCGAAAAGGATGTTGTTCCTTCCGGAGTTCTAAGGTAAGTTGAATGCAGCATAACTCTGAAGGAGCTGGAAAAATCCATGGCTCAGATGGGAGAACCTGTTCACTAGACAACCATAGACTGGGCATTCCTCAAAGCTGATGAGCAAATATGAGGAAAAGGTTTTGATGAGACCAACATTGACCCTTTTGGCCTTGGCACAAAACTCTATTTTTGACAGAAAGCAAACACTGCTAATCACGAAATCTGAAAACACCATCCCTGCCATGAAGCATGGTGGTGGTAGCATCACGTTAAACGTTACCTTTGGCCTCCTTCTGTGAGTAATGCCCTCCATACCTGGTCACTGGTCTTTGGTGTATGGCCTCCTCTACATAGGCAGAGCGTTGGCTATGCCATATTCTTTGTATTTTTTTGAAATAATGAATTTAACAGTAGTCATTGGGAAGCAAAGTTTTTGTTATGTTTTGTTACAAATCCCTGATTGTTTGCTTTTTCAGAACTTTGTTCTGGATTTGTTTTGATAGCTTTTTGATCTTCATAATGGTTTGTTAATGTATGTACTCTACCAAACTCAGAAGTCTTTGAGGAAAAAGTGTACTGGTTACACAAGAATGAATTTAGGGGTTTCACAGCAGAGGTGGGTGAATAGTCATCTAATTACTTTGGTGTTTTATACAGTATTTGTAAATAAAACCAGTTATACTGATTTTACCCCTTTCTTGAATATTGTGGGCTATATTGTGTAGATTCATGACAGATTTTATACAGTATTTTTATACAGTATTTGTAAATAAAACCAGTTATACTGATTTTACCCCTTTCTTGAATATTGTGGGCTATGGTGTGTAGATTCATGACAGATAATCCCAAAAAAGTCAATTGCATATAGCACAGGTAGGTGAAATGGTTATGAACACCTGGCAACCCTGCTCTGGGCAGAATAATGTGTGTATGTGTGTGTATAACACATCAGGGCATATGACAGCTCTGGACCGCTTAACCAGGCCTCCGATCAGATTAAAGCTTCACGAAAAAAAACAAAAACAAAAACAAAAAAGCTGAACTGAGCTATATCACCCTCTGAGTCACTCTCTGACCCCCGTCACTTTCACACCCTTTTCCTTTCTCTCTCTCTGGTCTTTGTTCTTTCTGCTGTTTTCTCTGTTCTCTCTCTTCATCTGTCTCAGATGGATGTCCATATGGTGCTATGAATCCAATCAGCCTGAAATCATTTCATCTGCGTAGATTAGCAGGGGTGATTCTCCATAATAATGAGATTGCCGGAATCTTTTCTCAAAGGTCCAGGACACACACACACACACACACATATACACACACAGTATGAGCGACAAAATTGCCCATACAGACCACAGATATGGTCACATGTGGTCTTGAATGCAGAACAGATTTTTACTTTGAATTCAGAGGGAAAAGTAAATAAGTAGGTAAGTTAATAAACAAACAAACAAATAAGTCCCATGTTTTAACTCAGTCTTCTACTCTGATTTGATCAAAAAACATTTATTAAACTTTGTGATTACATATATATTATTGCATATTTTGTTAAAATGTTGATAAATTCTAAAATGCATATCCAAAAAGTATTGCTTACCTGGGAAATTGTGGTTGGTGTGGTGATTTTATTTAGCTTTATATTAATGAAGTTGTTAAAAAAATTGTAAAAAAAAAAAAATTGCAAATGTGAAACCATTACATTAATATAATTTTAAAATATAATAGTTTTCAAAATTATAATAATACAATTTCCAGGAAGTAATTCTTAAAAATACAATTATCCCCTTCTATAGTTTATTTGATTCACACTCCTTGCAATTCAATCTGATTGAAAAATATTCAAATAGTAATAGTTACAAAATTGAATGCAATATTCAAAAGAATTTGACAGTCTTAGTGGACATGACAATACCATATAGAAACCACAGGTGCACGCACCCACACACACACGATCTTATACACATAAATAATCATTTAATCTAATTGAGGACAAATCTGCTCCCATAGATCATCTAACGCACAGCTCAGCTTTGTCAGCAGTGCCATATAGACAAATCAGCTCTTTATGACCATGTGATAGCATGACATAACTTATCTGTCGGAACACAAAACCTTGCTAGCAGCACTATCAGATGATTTGCTGGCTGCTTTAAGCAGCAGAACATCTTTCACTTTAACTAAACACACACACACACACACACACACACCACCTTAGGGGAGAGTTAACACTGGAAAAGTCTTACTGTAGGATAGATGTGGCCTGAATCATCAGCCCAGTGTGGAAAATTAAACAGTCTCTCTAAGTACCTTCATTTCCCAAATGTCATAGCACTTAAGAGTGTGGAGACGGAGGGATGTCTGCCATTTAAGGGAATCAGATCGGTCATTCACAGAGAGAGGAAGCAGAAAGAAAGGCTGAAAGTGTATTTAGAGAGATAGAGGTTATCCATGGGAGTGAGACAGAGAGAAATAGACAGGATATAAATATAGATAAAGAGAAAAAATGTGAGACAAATACAGTTGAAGAGGAAAAGACAGAGAGAGAAAAAAATTATGTATGAAAAGAGAAAGAGACAGTAAAATGGAGAGAGAGAAAAAATCAGCGGAAAGGAAGCCACATGAAGAGAGACAGAACAAAACAGATATTTAAATAGAGGGAGAGTAAAAAAACTGAGACAGAAAGAAATGGTCAGACATACATAGAAAATAGACAAATGAAGAAAGTCAGACAGAAATAGAGGCAGGAAGAGCAATAGAAAATTAGATATAGAGAAAGAAACATAGTGAGAGTGATAAAAATTAAAAAAGAAAGAGAAAAAGAAATAAGGACAGACAAAAATAGACAAATGGAGAGGGAGACGCTGGCAGAGAGACTGGTACTGTAGATAGAAAGACACAGTGATAGAGAGAGACAGACAGTGTTAAACATGCTTAGGAAAAAAAAAACCTTCAAAGGATGGGTACTTTGCATGGTTCAAGGTTCTTAACCTCTTCAGAAGGATGTACCTGGATGTACGTAGAACCTTTACAGATTTCCATAAGAGAGGCAACCATATAGTGGCTCATATAATGATAGCCCTAAGGGGTTCTAGATTTAAGATTTTTTAAAAGAATGTATAATAGACAGAATAGTAGACAGCAAGAAGTGGTTGACTGTTAGGCCAATGGGGGAAAGAAGAGTTAGTAGTTAGAGAGCTAGTTAGAGAGGTAGTCACATTAGTGTGTGTGTGTGTGTGTGTGTGTGTGTGTGTGTGTGTCAAAAGGTCAGCTTCTCTCCAGCACCCATTCACCTGCACCACACATTTTATCCTTTCATGTGACATCATACTGTATAGGAATAATTATATTCCTGGTTCCTGCACTAGATACTTGAATATAATAATAATAATAATAATAATAATAATAATAATAATAATAATAATAATAATAATAATTGTTATTATTATTATTATTATTATTATTATTATTATTATTGTCTGGCAGCTGATATAGATGCTAGTGCAGGTTGTCATGTGACAGAATGCTGAGACGGATGCAACTGCAGTTAAGCGTTTGTAATGAAAGGCAGGCAGACAAATCCAGAATGTGAAGCAAAGTCAGGGTCAAAAACAGGCTTAGGTCAGGCGATTAGCAAATAGAGTAAACGGGGCAAAGTCAGAATATGAAAACCAGGCAACTAGCCAGGTCAAAACCAGAATAGCAATCACAGAAATAGCAGGCTTGGTAATGTCAGATGCACAAAACAAACTGAGCATTACAATGATTGTATTTGTATGATCCTGCGTCCCAATTCGTCTATTATCCATCCTTAATAGTATCTGAGATTAGAATTAGTGTATCCCAAATAGTAATCTGTTGAAATGTTTATCCCAAAGGTACCCAGATGGTCTACTTTTTCTGGTAGACTTTCGCAGTGTGGATCCGTGGACACTTTTTTCAACTAATATTGCCCACAGCTCCTTGCGCACAGGAGGAGGAGTTTTGTGAAGGTTTGCTTCACCGAATTCAACTTGCAAACATGGCAAACGAGTGCAAAATAAATCAAGGGAATGGTAAATGAAATTATATAATAAATTATATAAGGAATAATGAATGAAGAAAAGCTAAAATGCAACAAGGAGTTTGTTTATGGTGACAATGTGCGTAACTAAGCAACAATGTTCTCTTCCGTTACATGACGTGATAGTATGCCCTAGTACTTGCATACTCTTTGCTACTCACTCAAAAATATGTACATTTTCTTTACAAAAAGAATACAAACTTTTAATTCATAGTATAAGTAGGCGAATTGGGATGCAGAGTGATAGTCCAATTTATAGTGCCAGTGGTGATTAGTGACAGGTGTGCATGATTAGAAGTCTGTTGACTGTAAACATGACAAGATGTGTGAGCTATGGGAAGTGTAGTCCTGGGTTTGTAGGCCGTGTTTGTAGGCCATGGTGTGTTCTGGAAAATTGAGTCCGCTAACTGAGTTGACCTGACACAGGTACACAACAGCTTTACGTAGAAAGCTTACAACCAAATACAAAACATGAGGCAAAGACAAAGTCGAAAAACGGCAATGGTCAGGCAATGTGCAGACAACACAAACAGGGCAAGGCAAAAATCAGAAACGAGACTCTGACAAAAGGAACTGCTCAGTAACAAGTGATATGAAACACGGAGTGTGTATCCAGAGAATCCAGAGAAGAATGGTCAGACTGGTTTGGTTGACAGGAAGGTGATGGGAGCTCAAATAACCACTCTTTACAACCACAGTGAGGAGAAAAGCATTTCAAAATACAGAACGTCCCTTGAGGCAGATTACCACATCAGGTTCCACTCCAAGAACAGGAAGTGGAGGTTTGGTTTGATGATTTCTTCTGTGACATGTAGATGGTAGGCTTAGAATTTGATGTCAACAACATGAATCCATGAATCCACCCTGCCTTGTGTCAACAGTTCAATCTGGAGGTGGTGGTGTAGTGGTGTGGGGCATGTTTTTGGCACACACTGGGGCACTTAATACCAATCAAGCAATGCCACAGTCTATCTGAGTGTTGCTGCTGACCAAGCGCATCCCTTTATGGCCACAATTATGCCATGTCACAAAGTTGTCTCAAACAGGTTCCATAAAAAAAAAAAGTGAGTTCAGAGGCCTTCTCAGTACCAAATCTGAATCCAATAGATGTGGTATATGATGTGGTAAAACTGTGATGTGGAGATTTGCAGCATGAAGGTACAGCTGATCTGCAGTAATTATGTGATGTAATCATATCAACATGAACCAGAATCCCAAAGGAATCTTTCGAACACCTTGTTGAATCCATATCATGAAGAATTGTGGCTATTCTGAGAGCAAACTGGGGTTTCATCCAGTGTTAGTATGATGTTTCTAATAAGTGGCTGGTGAGTATTTATCAGGAAAACACAAATTTGGTACATTTTCTGCCCGTTTAAGTGGAATCAGCTGTTTTGGGGAAAATACATAAGAATCGCTGCCTATTTTATTGACTTAGTACTGTTTATTACCTTCTGAAGTAAGGTGAGTAATTTTATCTTTCACATCTAGCTAATATATGTTTGTGTTGTGCAGTGAAGTCAGAAATTTGATTGCATATATGGCAACAGAAAAATCATATAAAAATACATATAAAGTTATTGTTCAGTAATAAAATGATCAACTCCATTCCATACTACAGGATATGTAATGTCAGGAGGTATGTAACATCTTTTTATGTTCAGCATATTGAAGATTATTAATGTTACATAAAGAAATATTCCACTCATACTTCTATTTTGTCTCATGAAGTTATATAGAAGTTATATAGAATAACATACTGAGAGACAAATTAACCCCTTAGGCTAGGCTAGGCAATACACTCAGAAATAGTAATTCTGTGCATCACTAACTATGATGTCAGGCAAAAACTGATCTATATACCAAATGGTAGCGGGAGTATTTCATCAGTTAGCAGGACAGACCATCTGTTTTTCTATAAATTTTCATGGTAGTTTGGTGATAAAAAGAAATGTCTTCACCTCCTTTTTGGCTCAGAAGCACTTTTTTTTTTTCATTAATTAACCATACATTCATTCATCGTTCATTTTCAGTAATGGCTTTATCCTGGTCATGGTCGTGGTGGATCCAGAGGCTATTCTGTGAACATGAGGCAAGAACACAGCCTGGATGGGATGCCAATCCATCATAGGACAACATGCACACACATTTTCACACTCATTTATACCTAGAGGCAATATAGAGTTGCTGGCACGTTTTTGTACAGTGTGAGGAAACCGGACAACCCAGGGGAATCCCACATGGACATGGGGAGGACATGCAAAACCCCATATAGACTGTAAACCAAGCTCATTCATTGGTTATTTATATATTTGCTTATTTATTTTTCTCCCTGCTGTTCAATGATGCTTGCATACTGAATATACTGTATATATTATAAAATCACAGATTTATCTTTGATCATGATGACCCTTACCAAAATGTGTTACAAATTTATTTTAAAAGAAGGTTATTTATTTACAAATTAAATGTGATTTGTATGTGCAAATGAAGGGAAAAAATTTCAACTGTTCAAGGCATGAAACATGGAAATAAAGTTATGGCTTCTGGAAAGAGAAAAAATAATCCAGGTTATAGAAGCATCAGTAGTGATTTCTTTCTTGTCCCCGCAAAACCTAAGATCTGATGCAGTGCCACACAGAGGTGAAAGAAAGAAGAACAGAGCTTTACTTTCAGTTGTTTAAAATCGACTGGTTTTATTGAGGAAAAGAATTAAAATGAAGACAAAGTGTAGGTCCATCTTTTCCTTCCTTATTAAACCGTTGCTGGGCAACACAGACTTGTTAACTAAATCTGCCCTCATGGTGTGTAGAAAATCTAGATGATGTAGCTACTGCCTTTATTGGAAAAGAGGGAAGTCACACCTCTCCTTTTTCCACTTCTCCATTTTCATTTGGCAGTAAATATTGACAGAAATACAGACACACTGTAATGGTGTAAGTACAAATGTCTTTGGACTGGGCACAGAGTAAAACACACACGCAGTGAGATGTATGTTTGAAATGCAGATCACTCACATAAATAAGTGTAAGTAAATGTAAAATAAATAAATAAATAAAGATTGTGATACTTTACAAATGCTCTGTGATGGACTGGCATCCCATTCAGGTTGTATTCCACCTCCCACCACAACCCTGACGGGTATAAAGTGCTTACTGAAAATGAATGAATGAATGAATGATGTTTACTGTTATAATTACTGCATGGTTGACTCAAGGACAAGCCTTTTAAATGGCTCCAACACAGCAATTTCTTCTATTTACAGAAAAAAATATGGAGAAAACGGAGGAAAATGTAATCTGAACTTTCCCCTCTGTTGAATTCAGTGAAAAACATTTTTAAGCTGATGATGAAGAGATAGACCCTCAGTGAACAAATGTAGAAACTGACAGGGTGGTGATGAGGTCTAAAGAGCAACCATAGCCTTCCTGTAGCATAGATAAACAAATGACACCAACATGCCCAGTTTCTAGCTGATTGGAAAACTCAAAATACATCTCAAACCACTGGCTTCCTATAGCTTCTCACATCGACTTGAGTTCCTTGACTCTAGCTTACAGAGTAATGGATTGAATTTCACCCACTTACCTGAAGTAGCTCATCAGGGCCTCAGCGCTTCCTGATCTCTATGGTCAACAGATTCACTCAAAAGCTTTAAAGACACTAAAGACTCACCCTTCCAGAGCAAATGAACAGTGAGGCAGAAACATACTCAGCCCTTTCCCTCAATATCTGTGTTCATATCTAATAAATTGGCTATCTAGTCTATGCCTACACTATATGGCCAAATGTACTGTACATATTTGCATAAATAGTGTTGCCAGTTTACCAATCACTAACTAATAAGCTGGCAACTCAGTGATTATGTTTATTTATCATATTCCCATTTTCTGTTTCTCACATGCATCTTAAAAATGTAATTTTCTCAGTAACATGGAAAACTCAAATATGGTATGAGCATTGACCATGATAATGCATGCTGACCTAGTACGTTTGTTTAATTCATAAATCACTTTTTTGTTACACTGAGATGTCCGTGACCGTGAACTGTTTGTACAAAGTAAACAATCACTCACACATAATTTTTTGTGATTAAAATCTGCATAAAAAGACACACTCATGTAACCATTGTTGCATGGTTCCGATGGACACTTCTGGCAGCCATCAGCATTATAAGCTTTCAGCAATCAGACAACATGCAGAGATACATGTTTTCAAGATTCAAGATTCAAAGAACTTTATTAATCCCAGGGGGAAATTGCTTTGCCATGTTACAGTTGCTCTCAAGAAGAAAGAAAGAAAAGAAAGAAAGAAGAAAATAAAAATAAAAATAAAATAAATTTATACCTATACAGTATATAAAAAGTAAATCAATAAATTAAAAATGCGTGATGAAACATACCCATAATGATGTAAATGTTGAGTATGATAAGTCCAGTGTGCTAACGGTAATTAAGTACAGAAAAATAGGCAGTAATAATAATAAATAAATTTGTATTGCACATTAAAGTCCCTTATTGCACATGAATTGAACATGAAAGTCCCAGCACTTATAGAGAGGAGTTGTACAGCTTGATGGCCACAGGAATAAAGGATCTTCTGAAGCGCTCAGTGGAACACTTGGCTAACACCTTGGATAACAACATCATATTACTGTATTATTAAATATGGAAACTGTAGTTTGACATAGCAGTGTAACTACAGTGTGTAGGACTAGCATTTGCTCCAGTACTTGCATTTAGCACTTAAATCACTGAGTAAGTTTGCATGACACTCATAATACACCCACTGTCTGGTTCTGGCAGCTGCATGATTATTCAAGTGGTTTTGTAAACTGCATAGTATAACTTTTGCAAAAGAACCCTATATTTAGGCCCAAAATCAGGATATTCAGTGCATGCATACTATTAAGATAGAGATAGAATTAGTTAGTGATAATATTACTTAATAAATAATTAATGTAAGAAAAGCTGCCTGAGATGCAGTAAATACCAATGATTTAATTTTAACACTACAATATGAAATGTTTCCAAAAGCAACAGAAAAGACAGCATTTTGAGCATTTATGCATTCATTCATGTTCAGCAACTGCTCCATCCTGTTCAGATTATTAGATTATTTTGTACATCCTAATTGTCAGTTTCTTTAGCAACTCAGTGCTTGGATTAAATTAAGTTATTAAGAAATGGTATCTATGTCACTTGAAAATTGGTTTTGGCAAAAATAGTAAATATATTGTTTGTACATTTGTAAAGATATTAGTAAACCCAGGACATGATTGTCAGGTACTCCTTCAAGCTATTCTGAAGAAACATTTTAAAAATAATTACTCTATAGATTAACTGATAACTTTTTAGTAGTATAGCATGAATATAGCATGGGTTACTAGACATCTTACTCTGAAACATTTCTTGTAACACCCCACCATGAACAAATGCATTTCTGCTATAACAAACAAATGCTATCCCCATTATAAAACTATATGGCTTCAGTGTGTATAAACAGTGTAATATGGTACATGCAATGGAGTCCAGTAGTGTTTTTATAGTGATACAGCAGGTACAGTATGTTGTTCTTCATCAGAAATGGCTCAGTTATGTCAGCAGGATTACAGAGCCTAATGAAACACCACCAGTATTCATGCTCTCACATCCATTTATGTAGTTTTAAAAAAAAACATATGGAAAGATTAACTCCACTGTTAATAATTAGGGCTAAGTTCACTTTTTCAGCGATCAGACTTCACTGGTGTTCTCAACAGATATGGGCAGGAGGGTCATCATTAAAGGAAAAAAGGAGTAGTACCTGGAGGAAGAAGATGAGGAGACAGGATTAGGTACACAATGCAAAGAACTCTGAGTGACTCCTCACTCACTGCAAGATTAAGTCCAAGCAAATTCACTCACATGCATCTTTCCTTCTAAGGCTCTTGCTCACTTTTCTCATTCCAGTTTCTGGTGCTTTCTGTTGCATCTCTAAGCCCCTGCAGATGTTGTATTGCTCCTTCTATAACATTGCATTTCAAAATATTGCATGGAGACTTAATCCACTTTGCCTTAATCCCTGTAGCCTGGACCTGTTGTGGCAGACTCTCACACTTCACGCTAATAATAATCAATGACTCTCCTTGCAGGCTGTGATTTGGTCCAGTGGAGGCTGGGAATTGTAGGTAGGTGTATGGTGGCAGGTTCTACTGTGGTTAATAGATGGTGAATGGAGTGAGAGAGAAGGAAAGCAGAAGCTGTTTCAGCCCCCGGGGATTTGAGATATGATGCGATTCGTTTCTCTCAGTCCCTTGGTGCGATTGAAAAGTAAGCTGGCTGGATCCGGAGAGAAAATGCTGGAAAAGTACCACCTGCACAGGGATTTGGGCATCAACAAAGGCTGCTGTGTTCTGGTAGGGTGTCAAATGGAGATGAAAAATCAAAAGAAAAGCTCTTGTAGGTCAGATACTGCTCCAAAATGATACATGGTTTTCCTGAGATACAGCTTTCAAATTAGCATGGAGCAGTGTTGGATGGATTGGCACTGATTAGTGAAAAAACAATAAGAAGTGTTTGTGTTTTTAAATAACAGTTCAAAAAAGTTAAAAAAAAAAATCTAATTTATTCAGTGGTGGGCTTAACCAAGTTTAGTGTTAGTTTCTTTAGTTTTGCTAATAGAGTACTGTACTAAAAGTAATTGAAGTCTCTCTCACCTATAAGCTTTTCTATGTACAGTACATGTAAATACATGCAGCACACAGATTTGTTGATGTAGTTTAGGACCCAGTGTGACTTGCTGATTAAACAAGATCAAAACAGTAACAGTATGGGGCATCCATCTTGAATGACATTTTTATAGCACAGTTTAGTATCAAGTAATCCAACAGGTCTTGCTGTACACGTTTCACAGGCAGAATGTTCCATGGTTATGGAAACATAATTCATTCATTTTCAGTAATTTTTTGTCATGGGGTTCCAGAGCCTATCCAAAGAACACTGAGCAAGAGGTGGGGACACACCATGGAGTTTTATTACACCTATGCAAATTCCCACCAAAGAACCCAGAGGACCCACAGGAAACCCACATGGACACTGATAGAACATGCAAGAACACGAAACTCCATACAGCCAGTAATCCAGATTGCTCTAGATTGAACCACGGACCCTGGAGCTGTGAGGCGGCAATGCTACCTGCTGCCTCACCATGCCACCTGCAAACAACAATATACTTATTTGTTGATAGATACTACATCTTCTGATGCATTTGGGCACATGGTCAGTAACGTAACTTGGGGTAATGGCATTTTTTGTGTCGTTCCACATCAGACACCCTCACCCAGGTGACACAGCTGGGGTTGATTAGGCCCAACTTGTGTCCATGTAGCACTTGAAGACCATGGTTTGCCCCTCTTGATCCACAGCCATTAGTAGAGGTCTGCTGCAAGGTGTGCTGCAAACCCTCTACACCCTACTTCAATGGACATGCACTGAGCCCAACCTCCTGTCTATAGCACTTGAGATCTGAGTGTGTATTTTGCTCTTTTCTGCTCAGTGGCCTCCTCAAACCTCTGTTTTCCATGGGACAATCTAGGTCCACTTTCAGTTGCCAGTCTTTTGTTTTTAACAGTATACTAGCTGCTGATGCTCACTGAAGATTAGCTCTTCCCCCCTGATCTAATGAAGGCAATGGTCTGTCTCTCTGGATTTAGGTGTTTGCTATGGTTGACGCCATCGCAGATGGTTTCAGCTAGTACCTTCAGCACCTGGTCATGATGCCAGCAGAAGCTCCCCTACTATGGCCTTTAAGCAGCAGCTGAGTATGTGCTTCAGTGTAACACTTCACTGGCACAGCGTGGATACTGGTGTTTCCACCTTCCAGTTACCCAGGCACCAGCTCCTCTGGTTGAACTCTGTCTGTCTCCACCACAGTGCTTCTCGGGAGACCCCAATGCCTGTCATGGATCCCTCACCCAGTGTTTCCTCACATTTGAGCTGCAGCCATCATCTTTCCCTTCGACAGAGCCAAAATGAATATGTCATGGGCCTTGGACCTTTGTTCATGGGCCTTCGACCACCCCATCAATGGTTGCGTGGCGTCTGAGTGACTGCTAACCCTCCAGCAAGGCAGCTACATTGTGGTGGAATATGCAATCTAGTTTCGCACCATTGTGGCAGGAAGTGGCTGGAACCATGAGTCCCTCATGGTGTCTTTCCAAAATGGACTCTCAGCCTACCAGCCATGCTATCCTGGAACAACCGACAAAACACTCTCCAGGCCTAGGTGTACGGGCATGGCTGGTAACTTCATGAACACTTCCCTAGCCAAGAACCTCCAGATTCCTTCTGAACCCCTCTCTTCCCCTCAGGTGATAACAGTCCTGGGCCTGGGGAAGGTAATCCACCACATTTACATTTACATATATGGCATTTGGCAGACGACCTTATCCAGAGCGACTTTGAAGTCTTTGAAGACTTTGAAGTGCTTTGAAGTCTATCAAAAATACATTCTGATATTGGCTCACTAGGTCACAATCTAGGAATACCGTCAGTCCAACTGTCCAATCTGTTGGGAGGTAATAGACAAGCACTCAGACAATACATTTTGGTAAGTGCTAACTTAAGTACTTTATGAAGAGGTGAGTCTTTAGACGTCGTTTGAAGACTGCCAGGGACTCAGCTGTTTGGACATCTAGGGGAAGTTCTTTCCACCACCTTGGTGCCAGAACAGAGAAGAGTCTCGATGCATGCCTTCCTTGTACCCTGAGAGATGGTGGGACCAGTCGAGCAGTGCTAGAGGATCGGAGGGAGCGTGGTGCTGTGCGAAGTGTGATAAGTGCTTTGAGATAAGTGGGTGCTGGTCCATTTTGGCTTTGTAGGCAAGCATCAGTGTTTTAAATCTGATGCGGGGCGGCTTTCAAGTGCCAGTTCGTGTTTGTGCTGCTACTGTTTCCAGATCAAAATGCTGAATTTGGGGTCCCCTCTGCATAGTGATTTGTCTGCTGCTGCCACCTGACCTGGAATAAGGTTCAACACAAGCGTCTCCAGGTCTCCCAGCAGTGCCAGTGACAGGCGGACCGTCATCGCAGACCAGCTCCCACTCTGCGTCCAGGTCAGAGGGTTTGGCTCTCCACCAAGAACATACCCCTGCAAGTGGAGTCTTGCAAGCCATCCGAGCACTACACTGGGCTGTTTAAGGTGGCAAGTAGAGTAAACCCAATCACCTATTGTTTACAGATACCTAAATCCTTGAGAATTAATCCCCACATTTCATGTCTCCCTTCTCAAACATGTTGTGTCTTGTCACTTTTCTCCGGCAGGTAGACCACCCCCTCGCCGACTCAATCATCCTGGGAGGAACACCAGGAGCCATTCCTAGAAGGGGGTCCTGTCAGTGTCTTGTCATGTTGTGTTTTGGCCACCAGAGGTCCCCATTGTTCCCCCATGTTGTTTTCCTGCTGTCTATTAATTGTCATGACTGCCACCTGTGTCCGATCTCCCTATGTGCATTTAAGTTGCCCTATTCCTTAGTTTCACCGCGTGGTGTTTAGTTGTGAGCCCTTCATGTCTCATGTAAGTTTTTCGCTTGGTATTACTAGTAAAACCTTTTGTGATTTTTACTTTTTTTCTGAGAAACTTTTTTTTTGTGGGATTTCCTCTTTGAGGAGAATTTTTGTTCTCTTTTTACATTGGATTATTTCTTTGGATTTACCAACTGAACTTTGTGGATAACCTTTGTTTTCTTTTTTTGCCATTTTGCTGTGTTTGCTTTTTGGATTTGGATTTTATTAAACTCTTTGAACTTTCACCCCGTTTTGAGTTTGTCTCTGCACTTGGGTTCATCCCCTCGCCTGTGGCTCACTGGTAGAGCATCTGATCTGAGTTCGAGTCCCGGGATACATGGTATGTATCCACAGGATACATGGTAGGATTGCCATGCTGGTAAATCCAAGCTTTGAACTTCCCTGGCAGACCTGATGTGTGCACTGCCACCAGCCATGACTCCAACTCCTGTCTAGTGTTTTAGGTGGATGCTTAAATACAAAATGTATAAATATAAACTCTGCATGATATTTTAAAAATCTAGTACCAGTGATGTCATTTGGAGCAAATGTATGCAGATTTGTGCATTTAAACATTTTTAGGTGAGACAGACTTCCATTGCTTATTAATTACATTAGCCTTGTACCTTCAGTGCAAAATTACAGAAACAAATATCAGACACCAAAACATGTCTTGGCTGATTTTGAGTAAGGTGAGTATCTGAAATTTAGCTATGTTCCTGAGCTATGTCTTTGACACACTGGCCTTCAGCTCATAAATGCCTTGTTAATTACCCAGTGTGATGGACCAGGTGTGTTAGATCAAGGAAAATGCACAAATGTGTAGTAAATGGGCTCACCATAATTGGGCACGAATGGACTAGATAATTATTGACTAATTACCCAATACACCTGAGATTCCCCTAATTCCATTCAAATATAGAAATCTTTTAATTTCATATGGACTCAGGTTGAGACATAATAACTTTCGTAGTGTTTCGTAGCAGAGCCTCTATTTACACATGGGTTAATCAAATATGTACTGTTTAAAAAAGTATTTTAAAAGTAGGAAAGATTTGTATTTGTATTAATTAATTAACTAATTGAAAACCTCTTAAAACATATCTTTCCTTGCAAATCTACTCTTAAAATACTTTTTTTAACAGTACATATTTGATTAACTGGCTTCCTCCCCAGTCCAAAGACATGTGTTGTAGGCTGATTGGCTGTTCCAAATTGTCTGTAGTTTGTATGTGCGATTGTGCTCTTCAATGGGTTGGCACCCCATCCAGGATGTCCCCTGACTTGTGCCCAGATGCTCTGAAGTTCACTGGCAGAGTGTCTAAGGCTGAGACTCTTTTTGTTATATATTATTGCTTCCAATTTTAAGCTCCCCAAGATAACATAAGGAAGAACCCTTAAGAGTAACCTGACTCAAAAGGGAACTCCTGTATAATAGTATATAATGAATAGTATGATTACTCTATCAGAATTGTATTGTATAAATCTAACTACTAAGTGTGTTGAAATGATGTTACTTAACTAGCTATCTAGCTAGATAAGAGGTGTTAGTTTAACTTAAATTAGGTTTCTAGCCTAACAGCAGCACATGGCATAGACTACATGGTTGAATACAGAATCCACCAGGAACTCCACTTCCCAGAACACACTGCAGCCTACAAACAGGGCTGCCATGGACTACAATCCCCAGCACAACATTCCGCCAGCATGCTCACAGTCTGTGTCTGAATATGCCTACTACCCTACTACACAGTAGTCAAAAAGCAGTAAGACAAAGGAGAAGTATGTCCAAATTCTCAGTATTCATTAAACAGTAGATGAGAAATTCCCAGATGACCTACTGCTTCCTCTGAGAAGTATGGAGAAGTAATAGACACTGCATTATCCCATAAGGCAACGGGACTGACATGGAAGAGCCGTCAGAATCAAAAATGGCGGAAGGCAGTGCGTCGGCTCTTTTAAGTGCAAGTGATATAGGTATTAAACGTTGTTCCTTGGTCCTTGTTGTTAAACCGTGCTTGTTTAACAATACCTGAGTAAATTGTTAACTTGTTGAAGGTTTAAACAAAAAAAAACAAAACAGTTTTTTGCAGTTACTATGACATTGTAGGTTACATGACAATGCCAACATAGCGGATGTAGTATGTCAGGATTGTATTCATACTACACACATATACTGATCAGTACATACTGTACCAATGGCCGAGCAGTAGGTACTGATATGAATGCTGTAGGTACTGTCACAGTGAAGTGATTTCGGATGTAGCCACAGTCTCCAATCAGTTCTAATCACACACACCTGTTCTCAACTACATCCACACCCAATATAAGCAGACTTTGGATACTTACCCAGTTGCAAAGTAACAGTTAATGTGCCTTAACCTGACTTAAGAAGCCTTTTGTGTGTATATATATACAACAATCAAGATGTGATCAAAATGTAGATGTTTAGCTTTATTTTAAGAGGTTCCACAAAAATATGGTATTTACCATTTAGGAATTACAGCCATTTTAAACAAAGTACTTCCATTTTCAGGGGCTTAAAGGTATTTGGACAATTGACTGACAAGAAGTTAATTGACCAGGTGCGGTCTATTCCCTCGTTACTTCAAGACAAATGAAGCAGATAAAAGGTCTGGAGTTGATATCAGGTATTGAGTTGGCATTTGGC
>CM075020.1:11915527-11930178 GCA_037576675.1 Pangasius sanitwongsei | reverse complement strand
TCAAGACTTCAGGCAGTCATTGACTGCAAAGGATTTTCATCCAAGTATTAAAATTATGGTTATATTTACAATTATGTAACTAGTAATTAATAACCATGGCGTATATTTAGATACTTAGTTAGGTATAGGAGAAAGTGATGGCAAGCTCCAAATGCAGTAGCAGGCTGCGAAAGTGAATAATCACATTTTCTCATCTCTACAAGAATAATGTTGCAACTCATACATTTGTCATGTGTAGCGATACAAAACATGGTTACTTGTGTAAGACCACTCCAACTGTCCTCACTGTCGATCACAAATACCACATGCCCATAGCGGTGTCTGCTTCACAGCAACACACTGTGGTCTAGCTATTTATAATCGTATTACAACCATCCGCTGACAAGACTGCTGTACTCGCCATTAATAAAAGTGCCGGTGGCAGGTTAGTCTATTTTTATCAGTGCAGAAACCCAGGTGGTGACGGCCTCGCTGGGCTACAATTACACCCACTTTCAGCTAAGGACTTTTACTGCTGTTGCTTCCTGCGCTAGAAACTGTTTTACTGGAAAAACAATAGAGTAGACTTGCTAACCTCAGTCGGCTTGGAAAGCACAGGCACCCACACACAGTAAATGAATAAATGTCATTTAAGCAGGGGATTGGGGGAATGGTGCATAAAAATATTCAATAAAAAGTCTATTGAACTGAAGCTTTATTTGTGTATGAAAAAGATTTTTATATATTTCACTTACATAACATAATTCAAAATTAAGGGTTACTTTTTTGAGATTTTTTTTTGAGATTTAAAAGAAAAAGACAACAACAACAACACAACAGAACTTTAAATACTAATCTCAAAAATTCAGATCTCAAAAACATAGTGTATGTAAATAAAGGGAAGAGAAGAGTAGGCCAGATCTCGCCCAGATTTTTTGCTATCAGGGGAGGATTTTAGAGTGGTCAAACTCAGCATTTAGACTCTCAGTCCTCTGTCACACTTGCATCCATGAAGATACATGGAGTAGAGTGACTGTTAGGTACTAATAATTGCTAGGATGGTAGCATTATCATACCCTAACTAGCTAAAATGTTACATAGATAGTTACGCTGGGCATATATGAAGCATGTGTATGCATTTTCGAAGCAGTGATAACATCACTAGAAAACTAGTGATGTTATACACTGAACATAAAAATGTTTTAGTTGTTTGACGAAAGGCATCTACTTATCCCCCTGGAAAACTCAAATTAAAGTGAATAAGTCACTTTTGGCCTCATTTAAATTATATGAAATAAATATTTTTGTGTTTTTCTGTATTGAGGGTTCTGATTTTCTTTTTTAAGTAAAAATCGTAATTTTGTATTAAATTTTTCTAAAGGAAAAGCTTACCTCCTATTAAGTTCAAAACTAAGAAAAAAGCTCTGGAAAAATATTCTTCTGGAAAAAAAAATTATTTACCTTTGAAAAAGGATATCATTTAATGTGACATGTATAATTCAAATATATAACATTCATATTCAAATACTTTTGTCAGCTTCTAAGAGCCATAAAATCTCAGAACCACCAGAGAACCACTGTTGGGCCCTTCGGAATGACACTTATATCTGGACTGTTCAGTGTAATCATAAATTGTAAATAATAATTGATATGTCAATGTAGGAGGGCAAGCCTCTAGCACTGTCATTTTATACTGCAATTCATGATAAAATATGGGGAAATCAGTGGCAGTGACCTTTCAACTTTTGATGCACCCAAATTTGGAAATAGCTGCATGCCTTTTGCCAGTTTGACTTTCCCCAGTCGAACATATAGCACCTTTTCAGATAATCACCACCTGTCACAGGATTCACTTACTGGGAGATTACTATTTCTCTAAGTTATATGTGTTATTTCAGAACATATACACTTACCATCCACTCAGAATCACCAGGCAATGTTTTTCCAATCTTGATCTGTCCAGTTTCGGTGAGCCTGTGAACACTGTAGTCTCAGATTATAGTTCTTGGTTGACAGAAGCAAACTTATGTGGTCTTCTGCTGTTGTAGCCCATCTACCTCAAGATTCGACATGTTGTGTGTCCCAGATGCATTTCTGCTCATCATGGTTATAACAAGTGGTTATTTCAGTTACTATAACCTTCCTGTCATTTTGAATTAGTCTGGCTATTCTCCTCACTCTCTCTCATCAACAAGGTGCATAGGCACAGACTTGGGTTTAACCTTGGGTGGGGGCTTGGGGGGTCGGTGGATCTAGGGCAGGTTTTCTTCCACACTTCTGACTTAGAAATGTGAAAGTAGTAGCGTTTCAAAACTAGTGAGGCTGTGAACAATGGCAGCAAATACAGCTTGCCAACAATGCAACAAATATCTGTACTTGAGCTTTCAATAATTTCCCAAAAAAAGAGAAAGAAATTACTTGTGCTAATTGGCAGGATGAGAATGAGAATGAGAATTTAAAGATTTTAAGATACAGCATGTACTTTTGTAGCCAGCATTTCAAACACTCTGACTACTCCAAAACCACACTTAAAACATGGAGCTAGATCAGATGGATACATCAAATATCTGTTGTCCAGTAAAATGTTTTTGATAAACAGAGAAAAGCCAGACAGCTTCCTTATTTGTAACACAGAAGTGTGAAAAAGGTCTATTAGCTGCCTTAATGACATTTTTGCAATTTGCTCTAGAGTTATGTGCAAAAATCCCAAGAGATTGGCAGTTTCTGAAATACCCAAACCAGTCCATCTGATGCTAATAAACATGTCATGGTCAGAGTCACTGAGATCAAATTTTTTCCTCCATTCTGATGTTTGATGTGAACAATTATTGAAGCTCTTTATATGAGTCTGTTTTTTTTATGCACTGTGCTGCTGCCACTTGATGAGCTGATTAGATAATTACATGAATGAGCAGGTGTTCAGGTGTATAAGTGGATGATGAGTGTATATGTAAGAATTAAATAGGCTGATTATATATATATATATATATATATATATATATATATATATATATATATATATATATATATATATAGTCTGTCCCTCTATATTGTGTCCCACCTCCACACACCCAATTGGGACCCGCTTCATAAAGTGCATGGGACTAGCAGAAATTGAGGGTGGTAAGCTCTCCCACCGGTCTCCACAATAATGGGTGTTCTTGCCATATTGTCACATAGCAAATTCTGGAAACAGCATATCCAGCACTGTCTTTGTGTGTGTGTCACATAATCAAGAGATTGCAGTAATTCACTCTATCTCTGGGATTTTGAGGATTTTCTGTATCTAATTGCCTAATGTGTGTGCAGTTAACACAAAAAAGCAATTCTGGAAATTCTTTAAAAGAAAAGAAAAGAAAAGAAAGATGACAGTGTGGGTGTGAAATGCTTTTTTAAATCACTTAAATCACTTTTGGGATTTTTGTGGACTGTAGGCCCATCTTAGTTCACTGATCTGCTGTAATGATCAGTCTACAATTTCTCTCTTTATCTTACTGCATGTCTTTTGGTCTTATTTTCTCAATCTTTCTTTGTCTCTCTCTGAGAAATAAAACAAAAATTAAATGTTATGATGATCACCATAATCTGTAAGTACCCTCCTAACACGGATGCTTTATTCTGACATGTGACATTATATGAAGCTCCAGTCACACTGAGAATTAGTAAGTAAAGCAACTTAAGCCGTTGTAATTAAAGTCAGCCTAAATAAGCTCAGCCATAATAAATGCTGAGAGAACGGAGTGACACAATCTTCAGCAACATGAACTGAACTTGCAGACACCAATGTCTTAAAATAGTTTGTATATACTGTACTCTGTGTACTCTCTGTGTCTCCAGGCAACTGTGTGGTGTATAGAGGTAGGGGGAGAGGGAGAGGTTGAGGCAGTCTCCATGTGAGGTTGGCAAACAGCGGGCCGTGACTATGTGTGTGTGTGATGAGTTTAAAGCAGTGAAAGCACTTAATGAATAGATCATCTCTTAAATGTCTGATGCTGTCACCTGTCAAGTTGCATCTTCTTTCCATCTGTATATAGCAAGTGTCAAAGTGCAAGTGAGAGAATTGAGAGGGAGAGCATGTGCTTGAATGATAATACGTAATGTACTGTAATAAAAGAACAACCTAATGTTCTTGGGTTAAAAAAAGAATGAAACAGTAACTGTTTTATCAGGGGTTCAAAATACTTATGTAATTGTAAATGGTTACTGTCCTTAAGAGCTATTTTGGAAGATTTGAACGACTTGTTAAGAGTCAAGGTGCGGGACTGGGATCCTCCAGGATGCAAAACTCACACAAGCGGGAGGTTTTGTGAGAGCAAGTGAGCAGTCAGATTTGAAGCTTGTGGCAATCAAATCAAAAAGCATATGTGTTGACATATGCTGCTACAGATGTACCTATTACTGCTACACTACCAAATAGTTTACAGTTTATAGCCCATGTCCTGTGTATTTATTGTCATTTGTATTTATTGTTATGTTCTGTGTACTTATTGTACTGCACTCATCTTACATCTTACATGTTGTGTATTTGCACTAGTCTTGTGTATTATGTGTTGCACCATGGTCCTGGAGAAATGACATTTCGCTTCAATGTATACAAGCTATATAGAGGAATGACAATAAAAACCCACTTGGCTTGACTTGACTTGAATTACAGCATTCAGTCATCCTTAGTAACAGCCTCATTTAAATTAGGCAACAAGTTTGTTTATATTTTGGGACAAACGAAATTTGTTAGAAAATATCACTTGCAGGTACAAGCATGAGTGGGATTAATTATGTATTAAATATTCTGATGTAGTAAGTGAAGAGCTTGAGAATATATTAAAGAACAGGTTATAGTATTTGCAAAACAACAGACATGTTAATGTTTTATAATGTCCACCTTGATTCTGTCCCTTTTGAACTGCTCTATGTAACAAACTTCAAAGATGGACAAGGAGAAGGGGGGAACCGAGTGAACTCAAACTTAACATTTAATTATAAACAGAACATAAACATAACATAAAACACAAAACACGCATACATCTCTCTCTCCCCCTCAGTGTCTCCAGCTGCTGCTTTATCCCTCTCTCCCACTGATTAGCCAACTCAGTGCCAGGCGTGCGTCCTCACAGCCTGGCCTCTCCCTCCTGCTTGTCACACTCTACTTTGCACACTGTCTGTCCATTTTCCATTCTTTTTTTTCTTTTTATGGTCACTGTTTCCAGTTCTCAGTGAAGCTGTTTAAAGTGTTACCCTATCATCAGTACATTGTGAGTGTAAATCCTGATGATGACACAGCCATCAGGCTTGCAGTCAAAGAAAACAAAATTGGTCATGTTCTCCGGGTGTGAAAGATGGCCCTTGCCTAACAATCAGAAAGACAGTAATCATAGGAGTCATATATAGTGAATAGAGGAGCAGCTGTCCTATGACATTGCATAAGCGGCAGTTTAAAAAAAGATCTGTGTGTCTCCTTCACACGGCCAGACTGGTAGCTATTGGTAACTGCGATAAGAGGATTCAGCAGGATGCTTTGAGTACATTTTTATTATCATTAACACACATTCATTCTGATGATAGTTTGCAGTTATTTCTTATTTGCCACGTTCCTCATTTTGTATTGTCTTGCTATTCAGCTTAACATTTTCACTGGTGACTGATTTTCTGTGTTCCGAGCTTCATTATTTAAACTTTTCATCTCACCATTGCTCTTTGATAAGTCTCACATATCATTTACTAAGATGTGTTTTTCCAATTTTATGTTTCTATGTTTTTCCATTTACAGCAGAGGTTTTAGACTCCAGTCCAGGAGACTTACAGCACTGCAGAGTATAGTATTCTACCCCACAACTTCAGCTCATTCAACATGTCCTTATAGACAGAATATTAGCATTAGAAGAATAAATACATTAAAATCACAATGCTGTGTAGGGCTTTGGAGCTCTAGGACCTGTGTTTGACCCTCCTGCTTTACAGTGTTCCCCAGTTAGACCTTACCTGTACTTGCTTGCCCTGTCTACGTGATTTTTAACCTTAACTATTAAACCACAATTCTCAGATTGTCCATAATAAGATCACTGAGAAGTTGGGTCCTGCTCATAATTTGTTACAGATTAATGTTTTATTTATTGTTCTTACAATTCTTCCAAAGTGTCAGCACATTCTTGCGAAGCATGACACTCTGAATGTGTAAGCTGTGTAACAGGGATCAGTGTGCCGTGAAAATGAAGTGCACAGCACAGGCATTTAGGACTGTACCAAAGCACTGACATGCTCTCTGGCATGAAAAAGAGAGCAGAAAATGCTTTAGAGCTTTCCTGAGGAACATAAAAAAACAATAGAGAACATTCAGAGAGCAGAGTGACAGTGGGGTAAATGGATTTATAGTGACAAGAGAGGAAGAAAAGGATGAAGAAAGAGAGAGAGGAGGAGACAGAATGATAAGAAAGAGAGGAAAAGAAGAGAAACATAGAGAGACAAAGCAAAAGATGGAGACAGAATAAGAGAGAATACGAGTAAGATTGTGACAGAGAGAGTCTTAAAGGGAGATGGTAAAGAGACAGAGAGAGATGAGAGAGAAAAGGAGATAAATGGAGACATATGGAGAGACAGTAGAGAGATGGAGAGACATTGTTGGAATGACAGCGATGGACAGTGAGACTTAGATAAAGACAGGGAACCTAATGATAGGACATAGAGAGTGGACGAGACAGAGATGAGCGATGGAGAGGCAGAGGGACAGACAGATAGAGAGGAAATCTGGGTCTGACAGGTGGTGATGGACCACCCTTCTGGGGGTGCAAGTACGTGTGTGTGTGTGCGTGTGTCTGATGAGGGGGGGACAGATGGAGGCTGGCCCCTGTCTCCTAGGGAGAGAAGAGACAGGATGTGTGTTGTGAAGACGGCTGACAGATCCAATGGGAGCAGACTTTATGGTGTGTGTAAGAGAGAGAGAGAGAGAGAGAGAGAGAGAGAGGATGGTGCATTAAATATAGATCAGTGAGCTGTAACATGTTGGAACAATAACACTAATAAAGGTGACTAATTGCAGCTATTGATTTGTGCACAGTGAGACAATATGGTCCACTGTAATGAATCTGGGGATGGGATGGTGTGGAAGAGGGGTGTGGAAGGAAGAAAGGAAGAAAGGAAGGAAAGAGAAATAAAGAGAAATAAAAGATAGAGGAGGTAAAAGAAATAAATACAGAGAGAAAGCAAGAGATGGAGAAAAAACAGAAAGAGACAAAGTAGAGAGAGAGTAATAGAAAAAATTGAGATGGAATGATATAATTAGGGGATAGATAAAGAGAGTGACGTGAGAAAGAGAGAGGGACACAGATTGATAGACAATGAGAATGTGATAGGGAAATCCAGAAAATGAAGTGAAAAGAAATAGAGAAAAAAAATGAGAGAGAGATAGAAAGAGATGGACAAAAAGATAGAGAAGAATTTTAATTTTAAGCATTTATTTCTAGAAAGAAGCAAAATTATCTGCCAGTAAGACAATTTACAGCTTGATATTAATAAAAATATCTAGAAATAGGTATAATAATCTTTTATTTGTTTTACTGTAATCTTATAATAGGAAATACTACATACATTTGACTATAATCAAGATATTTTCACTGGCTGAGTTGTCATTTTTTTGCAGTGCATAAACTGCCCCTAATGCGAATGTGCTCCAAAATATATACATACACTACCAATCAAAAAAATTTTGAACACCCTATATTTTAGCATTTTATATGACCTCATTTTAAATAGTTTAAGATATGAAAACCAAGGAATAAGCATAAATTAATCCATAAATGCTTATTACTATAAAGTGAATGAAGAAATATTAGAAATCACTTTGTTTTATTGGAACATAAAATAATAAGTATGTTTAAGTCCAAATTCTTTATGAAATAACTAGCCATTTCTAGCAAACCACATATTGATGTCTTTTATCTATAGGTTTAACATGTTTCTCCTGCAATACATAATGAAAGATATAAAATGAAAAGGCAAGGGAGGGACAGGAACAAGATAAAAATAAAGGCGAGCTAGACAGAGAAAGAAATGGAAATGGAAAGAGAAATATAGAATAGAGAAAAAGAGATGGAATTATTATATTGAATATCAATTATATTGAAAGATGGACATGGTGAAATAGAAACAAAGAGAAAGAACAAAGAACAATTTAAAAAGAACAATTTAAGACAAATAATGAAAATATGGATTTTGAGTGAGAAATGGATAAAAAAATACGACGAGCATGTAAGTCCCATAATCACCACCAGGAAATCTACCTGACAGTTGCCATGGAGACAAGGTGCGGATAGGCCCAACACAGGCCTGTGGAGCAACACTTAATTGGAAAGCTTTTAGCCTGGACATTCACTCACTTACTCAGTCTCTCTCACAAACACACACACACATTCCATTACACAAGCATTCCATTATACACAGTAGAAGCCTAACTGGCCAAAGGTACAGAAAAATGGCCTATGTGCAGGCATATCTCTTTGACTCTGTCTTTGGGGAAAAAAAGGCTTAGGAAAGAGAAACGGCTCCTTGGGAGATGCTGATTGCGACGTAGCGTCAGCGTTTATCTGCTCTGCTTGAGTCCATTACAGAAACGTTGATGGAACGTTTGTCTCTCAGCAGGAGATTTATAGAGGAACATTGAGGGAATGTTATCAGTGAAGAGGCGTGTTTAACCTCCAGCTCAGGCACAAAAACACTCCTCTCACTACACACTGAGAGAGACGGGATGAGATCAGCATGGGAGAAAACCTGTTTAAGTTCACACAGGGCTGTAGATCTCTCTTTCTCTCACACACACACACACACACAAAACTTTGTCTATAGTACTTACGCAAGTCGTTTTCTTTCTGACTTTTTGTTTTGTTCTCTCTCACTCCGTCTATCTATCACAAACAGAGATTCCATGACAATAGTTTGTGTGAATGTGTGTATGCTAGTTGTGTGTGTGTGTATGTGTGATCTGAATGATTTGATAAGAGTTGGACAGGTCTACCTGATCCCTCAGCCACTGGGTCAATACTATCAGCCATCTCAACAGACTAACTGTAGGAAATAAGGCGTATCAGCTCCCCTTCCTGCTACATACAAATGCATACACATACACACACACACAGTCACACTAAGGATCAATCTTTATCGACAAGCCCTGTAATTACATTTCATTAGCTTTGGTTGCTAATCCAACAGCTCCGCAGAACCGAGAAAGGAATGAGAAAATAAGTCAATGAGGAGAAATAACAGAAGGAAACAGGTGGGTCATGGTGGAAGAAAGGAGACAAAGAAAGGAAGAGGATGAGAGGAGGAAGGGAATGGTGGATATAGGTAATGAAAGAAGGACATTGTTTGTGATGGAGAACAATGATAGATTAAAAACTTTAGATGGATGATAGATTGTTTTTTTATCAGGTATACCCAGGGGTTACACTGCATTCGACTTACCTCAGAAATGGGAAATCAGAACTCGGAATTACATTATTGTTTGCCTTCATGTGTTCGAGCTAACTATGATGAGTGATATCTACCTCCTCAACAAACTGTATAGTCAGTGTTACAGATTTAATGAGCAAATATGTCTGTTGATTGATGTAAAGCAAATACTTGTACACTCACCACACTACTGCACTTAATTTGGAACACCTGTGCACCTGAACATTCATGCATTTATCAGCCAGCCATGTGGCAGCAGCACAATGCAGAAAAATCATGCAGATACAGGTGAAGAGCTTCAGGTAACATCCACATTAAACATCAGAATGAATAAAAAGTGTGATCTCTGTGACATTGATCGTGGCATGGATGTTAGTACCAGAAGGGCTGGTTTGAGTATTTCAGAAACTGCTGATCACCTGAGAATTTCACACACAACTATCTCTAGAGTTGACAAAGAATGGTGCGAAAAACATAAAACATTGAGTGAGTGACAGTTCTGTGGGTGGAAATATCTTTTCCAAGAGGAAAATGGCCAGATTGGTTTGAGCTGCCAGGAAGGATGTAGTGACTCGTATAATCACTCTTTACAACTGTGGTGAGCAGAAAAGCATCTCAGCATGCACAAAACATCGAACCTTGAGGTGGATGGGCTACAACAGCAGAAGATCACATCAGGTTCCACTCCTGTCAGCCAAGAACAGGAATCTGAGGCTATCATGGGCACAGACTCACCCAAACTGGACATTTAAAGAGTTAAAAAAAAAACAGGCAACAAGGTTTTTTGATAAACATGTCCTGTTAGTTATACCTGGGATGTAATGTAGAAGAAGAACATGTGAATGCCATTTTAAAATGATACACTCATACATGTGCCTCACGCCTAGTGCACACTACACTATTTTAACCCCAAATTTCCTAGTCACTGACTTATTTTGACTACACCTGCCAGCTTGGCGACTACTCGCTGCATGCTCCAATGGCAACCACTTGAGTACTGTGAACAGTTCAACAATGCAATTTACTCTGTTATTGCCTGTGAACAATTGCTGAGGCTCTAACAATTTTATGCATGATTGATTTCCTCAGTAATGAATTTTCTTGGCAAGTACAGCACTAGGAAAACAGCCAATGAGATTCCTTGAGGAAGTCTACTTCATCTGCTGTTATGCGCAGCAGATCCCTGAATCCAGTTTAGCATGTACCTATTTGTGTTAGAACAAGGGCAAAAGTGTAAGCACAATAATATTGCTTCTATTAATGATTTGGCATGTCATACTCAAATGGTTATTAAGATATGTTTCCTCCAGGAATAAAAATAGCTATATTACTTTTCACAATAAACTGTCTGTGTCTCCCCAACCAACATTTCCACCAAATTTCTCTTATTTCCTTTTTTCTTGTTTCTGTATAGAATAGTGACAAAGTCACATGATTGCATTAATCTTCATGTGACAGTGGAATTTGGGATTCTATAGTGTACACAATACTGTATCAATATCATTATTGTGTTGAAATACCCAACCCCCACCCCTCTGGTCTGTGGTTTCTACTGGATAAAATGGGGGACAAGCTGTCCAGAGCAACAGATGGGCTGCAATGCTGAATTTGCTTCAGTATATCAGCACATCTTCTCGTCTACTCCCTTATTATCCTTTTCATTCACATCCTTGTTTCCCTGTCTGTGTTCAAGAGTGTTAGAGGTAATTTGTCGTAAATGATTGTCTTTTACTCTTTAAAGCAATCAAAGACTTTATTTATAGCAAACACTTCAAGCTGAGCCTTATGTCCTTTCTTTCTCTTTCCTAATTATGCACTGCGTACAACATCAACGTGTCTTTCCAATCAGTTGGAATTAGATAAATATACTGGTGGGCTAGTTACCTTTTCTTTTTCTTCTTGCTTAATTTCATAATAAAGAATGATGTTAAGAGACAAGCATACAGTTCTTATAAAAAGAGGTCAGAGAGTCATAGAAGCAGACCTGACAGCTTAAACACATTAACATGAGGAAGCTTACTAGAGGACATCTAAGGAATAAAATCTCCCACATTTTTGAACAGAACAATTGAATACTTATATATTTACTTAGATATTAATCATTTTATACAACAGTGCTGTTGACCTCTTCAGTTTGATTGGTTCAAAGATGGTGATTCATTTTCTATTACAGCACAGTTCTGACAGTAGTGCTGGCTGCAAGACAATTTAAAGGATTATATTAATGTTTTCCTTCTAATGCATTATCATTTCTACAGTAACAGCTAAGTCATGGGGGCTTGTATGGTGGACACTTCACATAAGACTAATAATAAACTAAATTTAAATATGATGATATATGATATGGTGAAGCTTTCTGAAAGCATATGGCCATGGTGATACATTTCCTGATAATTTGGTTTGTTGTAAGGCAGCCATTTTAGTAATCCTAATACATGCCTATCTAAAACTGCTATTTTGTCATTTTTTCATCACCTGATTTAGCGACAACAAATAAACAAATAAATAAATATTTTATTCTTACTAACCCTCATACTTTACATATGACAATTATATCAAGAATGCTTTTACTGCAAGAAGCTAAATATTTGAAAACCTAGTTAAAAATGTCAGGTAGTTTACATAAAATATGTTTTCAAAATGTTATATAGTCTCTCATCATCACTCTACACAAATTAATTTCATTCTTGTTGCAAAAATGAGACATCAATTTTTGTAATTTTTGACTAAGTTCAGACTTTAATTAACATGCAGACTTAAATCACTGGGACATGGAATTTGACTCAGACACTTACTGAATAATTTACGACTAAAGTCATGCTGATGAAGTCAATTTGATGATTGATGCCAAGATCCAAAATCTACCCCAGCACGCACACACACACACACACACACACTATTTGTCTGTCAATGTCAAATCGGTTATATATCCAAAACACAGCTTTAACATAAAAAGTAACACTCACTAAGGAGTATGCAATATCACTAACATAACCATACCATATTTGCAGGAGTTATCACAAGAATACCTGACCTAATATAAACAAATAAATTAATTAGTTTATATATATTAATATGTAAGTATTTAGTGTAAGACTGGATTCTCACAGTTTAAATACAATTTTCTGTCACAATCTGGATGAATATTGGACCATCTACAGCTTCTGGCACACTAAGAATGTCATGGTTGAAGAAAAATATTTGCTTGAATATAGGATGCAGTACAGTCATTTGTTGCTACAGCATTGTAGATCAAGAGATCAGGCATTCTCACTCAGCTATTAACAATAATACTGAATTTTATTTAAAGTGCATTTTATAATTCCATAAATAGATATATGCTTTTCATTGCAGACTATACCAGTGTTGCCAACATAGTGACTTTGTCACTAAGATTTGAACACTTAGACGCCTTTAGCAGCTTTATTTAAAAAAAAGAGCCTATCAACAAATTTAGTGGCTTTTTAAGCAAATGATAGTGACTGTCTTACACTCAAAGCGGCTCCCCAGCTCACATGACAGTTGCTGGTTATACAATCATTAAATAATCAAAATTTGTAGCAATTCCTGTCGATGTCACATAGTGCTACACATTGTTTGCAGATGTTGAAAAATGTCATTCTTTGTGACAGTGTTTTGATTCGATCACTTGCATTAGTAATTATGATCATGATAGTATTATGAAGGTGATGATTTTAAACTAATGGTTTACTGGTTTAGGATACACTTTTCACCGTGATTTACAAAATTAAGTGGTTAGAGGTCAAAATCTCCATCAATATCTTTTAGAAGGCTGTCAAAGTGTCCATGGATTTAAAACACCCAGGAGCAAAAGACCTGTTGTTCATACCTTCTGTAATATTACAGAATTACTCATGGCCAGTAGTCTTGAATTTGTACTAGTGGACGTTTAAAAAAGATTTGGATGAATGAAAATCTTCATCCACACTCCACAGAAACTTAACTCTGTGTTATCAGTCCGCAAATATGCACAAATTGCCAACAGATGGCCACTGAATGTCAAAAGCTGTTCAAGACCACATCTATCTCTTACGATGAAGGAGGAGATGAATGTTTGCTATTGGATTACAGGGCTCAGAGAGAGAGAGAGAGAGGGAGAGATCCTCATAAAATAAGAGTGCATGTGAAAGGACTTTGTGTCAGAATGGTCTTCAGCCATTTTTTCTTGAGGACCCTTATATTATTAACCATAAAAGATAAAATGCCATAAAACACAAATATAAAGAATAATCAATCAGATCAGTCAGAAACTGACAATAATAAAGAGTTATATGATGATTAATATACTCTGTGCATGAAAAATATTGCTTTTTTTCAGATTGTACACTTCCAAGTTGGTCCAACAAGGATGGTGTGTTCAGTGCTTAATTTGTAACATTAGGTACTGGAACACCAAAGAATGCTGTCATATAGGGCTACTAGTGTAGGTATGATGACCGTAGTAAAATGCATAGTTGCAAATATAACAATTCAGTGATGCCATGGGAGGACTGGAGAACACAATTTTGTGAATGATGGGCCAACAAAGATTCAGAAGCAGAAATAATGCCTCCCAAGAGAGGAGAGACCATGCCAGCAGTGCAGCAGGAGCGGAGCCAAGATAGTTCAGTGCTTTTGAAGAAGAAAAAACATCTACCTAGGTGATTTTGATCTTTACAGACTAAATCTTACCTCACCATCTGATTTCTTATAACCTTTAATGGTTATAAGAATTTATAGTTAAGTTCTTTTCATTTCAATGATGCTTTGGCAAAACTGTAAATAAATGATGAAGAAAGTTAGAGGGAGATAGAGATAATCAAGAGAAAGAGCATTGCAAATTTATTTATTAGCAAGCAAAAATATCTTAAATATAGGCAAATTCAACAAATATCTCTGTTTATTAGATTAGTTTTTAACAAATTATTAGGCAGCTGAAACGGGTAAAATACTTTATTGTAAAAACTGACAGACAAGTCCAAAATATGAGGTAAAGTCAGGGTCAATAACAGGCAGAAGGTCAGACAATTAACAAACAGACAATACTAGGCTAAATCCAAGACACAAAAACCAGACTACAAAAACAAGATTGAGAACCAGTGAACATATGTTGGGACATCAAGTATGATACACTGAGCACTATTTTGCGGTTGAGTGGTGTGTGTGTGTGTGTGTATGCAAAAACAAAAAAAAAGTATGCATTCATGTGCAAAGGCTCAGTAGTGGTCCATGGT
>CM075020.1:11894795-11909981 GCA_037576675.1 Pangasius sanitwongsei | reverse complement strand
AAAAACCCCTTCACAACATCAACAGAAGTCAAGAATACTCTGGAGAAGGTAGGCGTATCATTGTCAAAATCTACAATGAAGAGACGCCTTCATGAATGTAAATACAGGGGGTTTACAACAAGATGCAAACCACTGGTAACCCTCAAGAACAGAAAGGCGAGATTAGACTTTGCTAGAAAACATCTAAAAAAGCCTCCCCAGTTCTGGAACTAGATTTTTTGGACAGATGAAACCAAGATTAACTTGTACCAGAATGATGAGATGAGAAGAGTATGGAGAAAGAAAGCAAGGGATCATGTTCCACAGCATCTGTCAAACATAGGGGACGCAATGTTAATGCATGTGCATGTATGGCTGCCAATGGAACTAGGTCACTGATGTTTACTGATGTGGCTGCTGATAGAAGTAGCAGGCTGAATTCTGGAGTGTATAGAGCTATACTTTCTGCTGAGATTCAGTCACATGCTGCAAAAATGATAGGATGGTGCTTCACAGGACAGATGTTTAATGACCCAAAACATACTGCAAAAGCAACCCAAGAATTCAGGCAAAGAAAGGGAATGTTCTTAAATAACCAAGTCAGTCACCTGACTTCAACCCAATTGAGCATGATTTTCACTTACTGACGACAAAATTGAAGGCAGAAAGACCCACAAACTAGCAGGAACTGAAGGTGGCTGCTGTAAAGGCCTGGTAAAGCATCTCAGGGCAGGAAACTCAGCATTTGGTGATGGGTTCCAGACTTCAGGCAGTTATTCAAAGGATTTATTAAAGGATGTGCATCCAAACAGTCCAGTTACTTTTGAGCCTGTGGAAATGGAGAGAGAATGTAAAAATAACCATAATTCCTAAATGTTTAATGCAATATTTTTGTTATTATTTTTGTTTTTTTGTTTTTTTTCAAACCCCTTGAAGTAAAGCTGAAAGTCTACACTTCATATCTTGATTTTTTCATTTCAAATCCATTGTGGCGGTGTACAGAAGCAAATTTTCTGCAAAGACTTGTGTGACAGGAAATGTGAAGAAGCTGTCAACAGAAAAACTTTCAAACATTTTAGTGCTTGCATTATGCTGAGTCAGTGGAAATTAGATAATGCGCAATTTGTAAATACATTATACCATTGCTAACAGCTGCATAATATGAAGCACATAGCCCTGCAATCTCCATAGATAAACAGTGGCATTGGAATGTGTCTTATGGAAGAGCTCATTGACTTAAATGTAGCACTGTCATTGGATGCCACATTTGCCACATGTGAGTTCATGACATTTCTGCCCCCTAGATCTGAGCCAGTCAACTGTAAGTGCTATTATTGTGATGTGTGGAATGCAAGTGTCTAGGAGCAACAACAGCTTAGCCACAAAACTGTGGACCACGCAAACTCACAGAGCAGGGCCGCCGAGTGCTGAAGCACGTTGCTCGTAAAAATCGCCTATCCCATGTTTCATTACTCAGTACAGAGTGTTAAACTGCCTCCGGATGCAACATAACCGAACTGGAGCTTCCTGAAATGGGTTTCCAGTGGCCGAGCAGCTGCACACAAGCCTAAGATCACTGTGCAATACCAAGTGTCAGTTGGAGTGGTGTGAAGCACGAGCATTCTGATGGACAAATCTGGGTTTGGCAGATGAGAGGAGAATTCTATCTACTGGAATGCATAGTGCCAACAGTAAAGTTTGGTGGAGGAGGTATAATGGTCTGGGGCAGTATTTCAGGGTTTGAGCTCAGTCTCTTAGTTACAGTGAAAGGTAATGTAAATGCTACAGCATACAAAGATATTTTAGACAATATGTATGCATCCACATTTGTGGCAACAGTTTCGGGAAGGGCCCTTTCCTGATCCAGTATGACTGTGCCCCTGTGCACAAAGTGATATCCATAAAGACATAGTTTGGCAAGTGTTGTGTGGAGGAGCTCCAGTGGCCTGCACAAAGCCCTGACCCCAACACCATGGAACACCTAAGGGATGAACTGGAATACCCTTTGAGTGTCAGGCCTTCTCATCCAATATCAGTGCCTGACCTCACAAATGCTGTTTTGACTGAATGGGCACACATTTCTATAGACACACAAATATCTTCTTCAATTACTGCCAAAATATGTGATATTCTAGACATTAAGCTCATTAAAACTGTACTATACAGTTTTCTTTCTCATTGTAGAATCATTTACAGTGCTTTTTACAGTTTCCATAAATTATATTTGATATTACCTTTGTAATTTTCTAATCTGAATAATTTTGGATCCGCAACAAAATGTATTTTATATTTTGAAAATTGTGTGTGTGTGTGTGTGTGTGTGTGTTGTCAGTGTCTCTATACTGTAGTCTATATGTACAATACTAATCCAAGGACATGAACATACTGGCTGACAGGCCAAACCAAGACAAATGCTCATATAGTCAGCAGTGAGAGACTTCCCTACTTAGCTGAGATTCAGATTTTGGACTGTAGACTCCATGACAGGTTTTCTGTGAAAAGATTGTCTTTAATGTGAGCTTGCATTGAGTGTGCAGTGCTGTGCATATCTCTCCTGCTGGTGACCAACTGAAGTCTTCTGCATCTTGTCATAATTTAAAAACTAGTAGAAGTAGTGTGTGTGTGTGTGTGTGTGCGCATCTGACTGCATTTTGAGTGTCATGAAAGATGTGTACTTTATCAAATTCTGACAAAATAACCAAAGTATTTTAGAAATGAATGAGGGTAGTGAAAATAAAGTGGTGGACTTTTAGAGGTAAATGAACATGTTTCCAGACACGTTGATGAATCTAGGACACTGGTGACATCAATAGACTGACTCACAGACAGGAAAGTAATGTCTGGACCAAGGCTGTGAAAAAACAAAGAATATATATAATGCCTATTGTGAATGAAGGCTGAGACATGCTGTATCTGAGACATGCTGAAGACTGAGACTTGCCATATCAAATATAAGGAATGCGTTTTGAACACAATATTTATCTTATTTCTGATGAAACTGAGAAGACTGAGTGCAAAAATGCCTGAAATTGCATTCATTGGTTTCTAATATTTCCTGTTTTCCCAGGGTAGAAATGAGGTTGCACATGTAAAATCACATCCATCAACACGGAGAAAACCAAAGATCCTTCAACACAAAAGAAACAGATGGACATTGACCTCCATAAATCAAAATTTAAAAAAAAAAAAAAAAAAAAAAGAATTTCACTATCAAACATTAGACACCACCACCATACCAATAAGCAGTTTGGAGTGTTGCACAAAAGATACCCTTACTGAAAACCTACAAAATTCAGCACTTATTAACTTCAGCATTATTGGAACAGTAATTGGAATTGGGCCATGGTCAAATGAGACCAAAATCAAACTTTGTGACCATGAACACCATCTGCATGTCTGACCAAAGCAAGGGAAAAAAATCCAAACCCACTGTAAAATATTCTGGTGGATCACTGATGCTTTGAAGTTGTTGGTTCAGGGGCTCTTGTTAAAATTTGTAGCATCATGAATTCTGACAGGATTTTAACCCAAAACCTGGTTGCCTTTGCTAACTGGTTAAGACATGGCAATACAATAAATGACCCCAAACATACATCCAAATATAGAAATATTAATAAGGACACAAAATCAGCATCTCAGTCTCTTGATTTGCAACCATATCTCAGTGCTAGCTTCTCAGTTAGCATACTTCATAGCTGCATGTTAATCAACCATGCTGAGAATGGATAATTTTGATTTGGTTCCAATTTGGTGATTTATGCTTACCATGACAGGCATGATAATTATTACAGTGCATGATTTGATTTAATGTGTTTTTAGCAAACTTTCGCAATTGAAAATATGCAGTTAAAATATTAAAGCAATAAACAAACCCTGATACAGTGAAAAATCATTTGCAACATAGTATTGCAAAAATTGTTACGCATTAGATCAACTCAGTGCATATCTTTTCAAGTAAATTTGGAATTACAAAGTTAAAAAAAGAAAGATACAGTATATGTGTACATGTGAACATATACTGTAGGATTGTAAATATTTACAGCCTAACACATAATAGCTAATCACTTTAAATCTAGATAAGAATGATCTGTAGTTGGTTGTGATATTAGGTAAAGTCTTTGGCACTGTGAGGTACTGTATGATGCAACACTTACATGCCACAGGGAAACTATTGCACAAACACACACACAAACACACAGTTGTGAGACATACAACAAAGATGTTTCCCCTAAACCCACACAAACACTCAAGAGAGCAAGACAGACAGACAGACAGACAGAGAGAGAGAGAGAGAGAGAGATGCATGTAAAGATTTACAGAAAATCCAAAACTGCTTTATTAAATAAGTCTTTAAGTAAATGACTAAAAAAAAACCCTGCAAAACATAACCATTTAGCCACATTCCGTCCATATTAAAGATAATTTCAATCTCAAAATGAAAGGTGAATAATAGATTACATCTCAGCACCTAAATAGTTGCATAATCAAAACTATTATACAAGTAGGGTCTAATGTAATGTTAAATATCCATCTATCCATCTAAGTTTGAAAGGAAATAGAAAACATGTCTATATGCTATGTGAAACTGAAAGAAAAGTATCTAATCTAAAAATGGGAAAACCACTGGAACATGATCACAGTTATTTTTAACATTCACTGTAGCTAATATACAGGTAGAATGCAATTAAAGGTAGAGTGTACATTAGATGTACAGTGTATAATACTATTAGATAGTATGATGTTGCCTGCTTTTTATTATACGTTGTGCTTAGTTACATGTTAAAACTGTTAATTTTGATTGACTGTGTCATGTTATCAAGCAAGGTAACAAATGGAATGGGAAAAAATCATAAAAGATCATTTTATTGTCACACAATGCTGGTGTTGATGGTAAGCAGTTTACACGCAAAAGAAGCTTGTGCCTTGGTATCTGCAAGAATGTTAAGTTTAGAAGCTGTACATGCTCCGATTTCCATAACTCGAACCCTAGGACTACTATTACAAGTTTAATACATACTAAAACAAAAATGTTAAAAATCAGGAAAGTCTGCTCAGAAGATGTTTGGCCTACACACCTTTTTTGTGTTTTTATCTGCTAAAATCTTAATTTTAGAATCTGTATGCACTCTGATTTTTACAATTCTAACTAACAGAGTATTCATACATACAAAATAAAAAATCGAATGTTAAAAATCATACAGGTGGTCTTAATTCAAAGAATCGATGCATTATGCATCAATGCATTATCTTCTAGAATCTTAACTTTGGAGGCTGTATGTGCGCTGGTTACCAAAATCTTAACTGTAGCCCTATGCTTATAAGTTCAATAACTGGAAAATAAAACAATAAAAATGTTAATAATCATAAAAAAAGCCCAAAATAAAAAATATTAGCTGGCATGGAAATAATGGAAATATATATATATAATGGAAAGCAAGCAGTAAGATTAGCTACCAGTATTAGCACAAAACAAATATAGCAACAGTCATCGTATATGTTATTAGAGTAGCAAATGAAAACCTAGACGTTAGTGCTATGTTAGCAATGATTCATGCATATCTATGCTAGCAGTTCCACACAGTAATACAATCATCCTTTAACATAACACTAATTGGCCACACAAGAAACTGTTTTATTGTGGGATGAGCAGTATAGGAACATTTTAAATGCATTTTCCTTGTGATGTGCTTTTTCCTTGTGATTGCTTCTAAATATACACAGCAGTGCCAGTTAATTAAACAGACTGATCTAGTAACTAATAAACTGGCAACTCAGGGTAAATAGAAAACCACATGGAAAAAAAAAAAAACTATCATTAAAGATTAGACAAATAATAATTTCTGTGGCACTACTCTAGGCTGCTCAAATAAAGCACACGACATATTCATCAACTAAAATGAACTGCAATAAAAATGTGCAACAAATATAAAGGCCATCTGGTTCCACTGAGTAAATGTCAGACTGTCCGGGGAATATAATAATAACAGGCTAAATAAAAAAGCCATATTTTAACTGGGTTCCTGAGCAGAGAGTTGAGCAGAGAGTTCAGCATAACCCTAATGATAAACATGCTATGACTTCTGCTTCACATAATGTACATGAATAAACTGCACATTTTTATCAAAGATAGAAGGAGGGTGGTGGTGGTGGTGGTGTGTGTGTATGTGTGTGTGGACGGGGGGGTGTTAGACTGGGAAAGGGGACATGATATAGGTCTAGGGGGAAATAAGAAGTAACAGGTGTAATGGGATTAAAAAAAAATTAATTAACCATGTGCACCAGGGGTGACTTGTCCATACAGGCATATATATCACTCATTTAAATCATCTTCATAAAGTCCTCATTCACAACTCCATAGATTTTAAAATTAAAATGATAAAATTGTTGAAATACTAATTGCCTCTTTTGGGTGAAAATTGATTTTTTGAAAAAAAAAGAATTTAATGCTTTTTGACAGATATAAGCTGATGTTCTGTTGATTTGTTCATCATTCTAGATGTTGCATATTTAGTGCCCCATTTAGCTCCAAAGAGTTATTATAGCACCTAGGGTTCAAAAGTGAGAACAGCGACAAGTGTTAACACAGGTCCACTGGGGCAGGAATCACACTGCTCCATGCTCACTCTCTGAACATTTTTGTGAAGGAGGAGCAGCAGACAGGATACTTAAAGAGAGGGTTGCCAGGGTCATGGTTTTTATCCTAAATTGGACCAGTTTATAAATACTTAACAACCAAGATCCTTGTTAAATAGCAAATAATCAGAATTAAATCTAATACATTTCTGCAAACAAAGACAAAGTGTATGTGCAGACAGTGTGTTTATGAAGTACAGAAGCATTTCTATTGTAAGATACACTGAAATGATTGGTAGAGGGAAAAGGGGGATTATGGAGTGGGTGTCTGCACATCAAAATGCCTGTGCACCTCAGTGACCTTGTTTTGCATGCAAAGGCTAAGAAAAATAAATGTCTTCCTTTTACAGTCTAACTTTATGCAAAAGAGAAGCAAAGTGATTTAGCAACTACAAATGAAAGTGAGGGATGGTTACATGTTTCTTTTTTTACCCCATGACTGTGAAACATTAACCATAGTTTTCCACATATTTGCTTCTTCTCACAGCCCCTGAGCTCACCTATGATACTTACTATGCTACTATATCTTTGATTGTGTTTGATGTACCCAAAATAGAGCACTGCAAATTGATTTACCCAACATAGGACAATAGCACCGGTGTTTTTGCCTTTCTACTTAGGTACATAATTTGTGCATGGTGGTGCAGCAGGTAATGTTTTTTTTTTTTTTTTAAAAGAATGGGGATACAGCCCCAGGTTCCATGGTTTGATCCTACTGGGATACTGTCTACGTGAAGTTTCATGTTCTCCTTGTGGGTTGCTTCCAGGTTCCCTGATTTACTGTCCAAGAACATGCAAGTTGGCAGACTGGCTACACTAAACTGCCAGTAGGTGGGAATGAGTGTTTACTTGGTGCACGTCCAAGGTGAATTATCCTCCCCTCAAGCTTTGGATCCATTGTGACCCTGACCAGGATAAAGTTGGTACTGCAGATGAATGAATGAAACTACATTAGTGCTGCCATTGAAACCATGACATCCATCAGGAAACTACAGACAAGATATGCCCATTAGTGACCAGCATAAATTGATGTAAAGCAACATCAGTGAATGCACATGAAAGAATAGACAGGAAGACAGGAAGAAAAGAGCAAGAAAGAGCAAAGGTAAGAGAAGAAAGAGTGACTAGATATAAAGAATATGAAGGAGAAAGGGAGAAAAAGGTGCATAGGAGAAGATGGGACACAAAGAAAGAGATGCATGAAGAAAAGGACATTAGGGGACTTAAATGAGGGCAAGGCAGAATGAAGAACGGGGCTGGAGATGATGGATGTGCAAAGAATGGTGTAAGAGTGAAGGTGGTTAGAGTGCAGATAGTGAGGAGACAAGAGAATCTGACAGAAAAGGTAAAAGAGAAAGGAATGTTTCGGGGCAATTTGGATAGAATAAGACAAGAAGATGAAAAGACAGATGGACAGATAGGGTGGAGAAACAGATAGCGAGAGAGAGAGAGAGAGAGAGAGAGAGAGACTGAATATGATGAGAAAAAGTTCTACAATAACTGCATTTTATGGATTATTACTCTCCTGAACCTATCAAAGTTTCACCCACACACACACATACAAACATGCACTTCACCTTCTCCTTAATTAAAATGTCTAAAATGTGCCACAATACCTAATACCCCTTGCTTTATTGGAAAAATACAATGGTTCTACTTCAGGATGGTTCTACCTCACAATATTCTAGGGACAAAACCTGGCAAGTACTCACACTGTTAACTGGAAGAGTGCTCACCTGGGCTACCATGACCTTTGACCTGCTAATGCTAGCCCAACCTCTGCCAACTTTGACAAAGAGTTCCATGAGGTTTTTGACCACTTGGAGTCTGGGAAAGATGCTGGGGAAAGACTAGTGCTCAAACAAGGTAAACAAACAGCAGTTGAACATGCTCCAATGTTTCACACTCTCACCACAGAAAGTCGGTGGAATGAGGTAAGTTTGTGCACTCAAAACAATTTTCAGACCATTCAATAAATCATTTCTCCAGCTGGCGTTTCACACCCAAAACCTGATTTGGGCCTCAAGGCCTCATCCCCAGCCGATCACTACGGACAACCCAACTCTAGTTGTACCAGGGGGAGAACCAATGGAAATAGCTCAAGTGAGCTTCTCCAATGAGGAGAAAGTATGTTAGAGTTGGTACAGCCTTTTTTATTGCGGCCAAAAATGACATCTGAGAGCAACCTGCACAACAAAACCAAAGAATAAAAGGCTAAGTCAGGTGAATAAAATACTTACACCATGATCCACGACAAACTTTCACAGTGATAATATCTTGATGTTCAGAATGTCACTATTTTCCTGCTCTCATTAACTTTGGGGTGGCTGGAAATTTCATGGATAAAAAGGAAGCTCAGTTGCTGAATTTACCAGGTCCCTCTCACAGGCCCTACAATGGTCAAGGCCCTTGAATGCAAACCTTTAGGAGGGGAAAGAGTTTCTAAAAGCAATCTCTCTCATAATGCAGACTGGTATCTCTCACACAGAGACTCTTACTTTCATGATCACCCACTTGCTGAGTAACCCAATTGTGTTAGGTTCTCTCTGGTTGTTGACCCATGAGCTCCAAATATTCTTGAAAAACGGTAAGCTACTCTCATGGGGAGAAACCTGTTTTAATAACTGCTGATTTCTGCCTTGTCACTCCCTGAAACCCATTAAGAACTGAAGACTCTTAAACTCTGGACCTGGCTGAAGTCTTGAGCAAGGTCAAGGCCACACAGCTGCCTCCTCAACACCCATAGAACTGAACAATTGACCTCCTATCAGGTACAACACCCTTAGGGGTTGGTCCTCTCCTTTCTCTCTCTCAGAAACTAAAGCTATGAAGGACTACATTTTGGAGACCCTGACACAGGTATACATTCATCCTTCCATGTCTAATGCCTCTGCTGGTTTATTTTGTAGATGGTGGTCTATGACCTTGTATTGATTGTGGGCTTAACAAAGTGACAGTAAAGTATTGTTACTTACTCCCTCAGTTAGTAGGTAGCAGAGAGTATGGGCAGTTCTCAAGAAACTCCTGGATAACAATTGTTATGTGAACCTTGAAAAATGTGAGTTCCTTCAAAGGTCAGTGAAATTCCTGAGCTACATCCTGGATAAGAATGGGGTCAAGATGGATCAGAGTAAGGTAGAAGTGGCCCATGCACATGTAAACAAAAGACCTGCCACTGGGGTTTGCAAACTTTTAATGCCACTTCATGCAAGAGTTCAGCACAGTAACAGCACCCCTAAGACCTTGTGAAAGGGATGCCAGAACCCTCAATTGGACCCTGCAAGCCTAACAAGCCTTCAACATAGTCAAGCACTGCTTTACCACTGCTCCCATCCTCCTGATCCTGCCACTTGATCCAGAACGACAGTTCATTGTGGAGGTTGATGCCTCTGAGAGTTGGGTGGGGCTGTCTTGTCTCAATGCTAAGTTGATCCTGTGCATCATCTTCCAGAGACCTGATCTCAGTAGGAAGGAGCTATGACATGGGCAAAAGAAGAGTGCTAGCCATAAAACCAGCTCTAGAAGAATGGTGTTGCTGGCTGGAGGGGGCACAGTTTTTATTTATCATTCTCGCTGACCATAAACTTGAAGAATGTCAGGTCACCCAAAAGATTGAACCCACGCCAAGTCTCATGGGCACTGTTCTTCAACAGGTTTAATTCCACCCTGACTTACTGCCCTGACTCAAAAAACGGTAAGACTGATGCCATGTCATGCATTCATGAACCTTTTTTTATACAGTCTGTACCTAAATGAATTATTTCTAAGTCATGTATTGCAGATCCAGTACATTAGGAGATCACGATGGATGTTCAAAGAGTGCACCAAGATGATCCACTGCCACCAGACTGTCCACCAATGAAAGTTTATGTGCCACTAATCATGAGGTCATAGGTACTGAGATGTGTGCACACTTCCCTCTAGTTCTGGTCACCATGGTATTCAATGCACACAAAACTTAGTGGAGAGCAAATTGTGGTGGAATACTCTTAGAAGCTATGTTGAACAGTATGTTAAAGGATTTCTGTGAGCAGTCCCAAACCTCCCACCATTTACCTAGTGGGGTCCTCTAAACTTTACTATACACCAACAACTCTGGTCACACATCGCCCTCAATTTTATCACTGATCTGCCTAAATCTCAAGGTAACACAACTACTCCCACTATCATTGGCTGGCTTTCCAGCTGAAGTGGTCTTCAAAGAGGTGGTCCAATTCTATAGCTTCACAGAGCACATCCCTTAATTCTAAATGGCTTCTTTTGTTTTTAAATGGTGACGAAAACTATAAATCCAGTATCCAATAAATAATTATATTGTAGTAGTATGTATTACTAATAATATTCACAATAAACTCCAAATAAAGTCCCTTACATCAAAAGTATTCCACTGCTCTTCACCCAGAAAGAACCTTATAATACTAAGATTGTTGACCTTGTGCCTGGTAATGTTTTCTGTTTTAGATTTTTATATAAACATTTTATATTGTGCTATTATCCTGGATAAACGGCTGTGACAGGTGAAGGGTTTGTTTGTTCCAGCAGCCTGTGAGTTTAAATTCCACTCTTGCCAGAGAGCTACTGCTCGTTCCTTTAGCAAATTATTCTTAACCCTGAACTGCTTAGCTACAGGCTTTAAATTGAATCCTTCCTCACTTATATGCTGTTTATGGAAAAAGGTCACTGTCAACATAATAATGTTTATTTTCTATGCTCTGTGTGAAAAAAATTAATGGTTGCCTAATACAGTGGCATCCACTATCTAAACCTACATACTAAACAGACAGAGCTAAATAATATATTTTATATTCCCCACTCTTCACAGCTCCATGGTGCCAGCTTCAATCCTGAGCTCAGGTTACTGGAGTGCTTTCCCTGTGTCTGCACGGATTTCCTTAGAGTAGTCTGATTTCCCCCCACTGTTCAGAAACTTGCAGGTACTTTATTTACCCCTAGGTGTGTGTGTGTGTGAGTGTCTGTGTGTGAGATGCCTTGCAGTGGACTGGAGTCCCATTCAGGGTGTGCACCCAATGATCCACCATGACCCTGAACAAGATAAAGCTGTTACTGAAGATGAATGAACAAATTAAGTCAAGTATTTATTTATATAATAGTTTATTTATAAATTGTATGTGTTAAATATAAACCTGCATGATTATGCAAAGGGTGAGGAAGCAAGCTGAATGAAGAAAAAGACTATGGGATGGGAGGATGAACAGAATTTTACAAAATGCAGAAAAGGAAAGTGTGCTTGGGTGGGAGGTGTGAGAGAGCTGGAGGTGGAGAGATTCACAATGAATTCACAAGGGGGGGGGGGGGGGGGGGGTAGAGAATCCAGAATGTTCCCCTCCTACACATAACACTTTCTCACCCAGACACACACACATTCAATCCTCCCACTGACATGAGGAAAGCTTTCATCACTGTTGTTGTGTGCCTCCATTCATGCCAGTCCATTGGACTGTTTACCTGTTACGGATTATAGTGCCTGTTTTTCCCACTACGTGTGTGACTCATGGTTCAGATTTGTCAGCAGATGATATCAAACTTCCTGCGCTTGGATTCAACCTTTGCCTCAACTTCATGCCTGTTACAGAATACTTCACCAACAAATGGATCCAGTGGAAGTTTCTTAGCTCCAGGCTGCATTCACCTACCAGAGCGAACTCCTGAAAGGATATCAGGGTCTCGAACGAGGAACGCGAGCATTGATTTAATGAACGACTGTGCTACTACTGTGGCGGAAAGGGTCATCGATGTGCAGCATGCCTGGATAAGAAAAGCAAACTTCAGAACTCAAGCACAAAGGTTAGCACCAAGCTGGCCTCTTACACCAACTGTCGTACTTTCTCTATCCCTACTGAACTCTCCTTTAACAATGCCTCTAAATCTGTTCCAGTGCTAGTTGACTCAGGAGCTGCAGTAAACTTAATTCATCAAGACCTTGTACAGAAACCATCTCCCTCTATGTCATCAACTCTCCGAGACATACAGTAAGTCTAGGTCATGCATGGCTAGCTTTCCACGACCCCATCATCTCCTGGAGAGAGGGGGAGCTCATGCACTGGTCAAGTTATTGCCAATCAAATTGTCTTAATATAACCATCACCGTGCCATGTTTAACAAGTGTCAAAAGTCCAGAGGTTCCTGTCCACGCCCAGATTCCCAATGAATATTCCGAGTTTGTGGAAATTTTTAGTAGAACCAAAGCCACGCAACTACCTCTCCATCGTCCTTGGGAAATTGCGCCATTGAGCGGTTACCCAACATGGCACCGCTCAAGAGTAAAGTCTACCCGTTATCCAGACCTGACCTGACTATGGAGACTTATATTAAAGAAGCTCTTGCCTCCGGTTTTATCCATCCCTCCACTTCACCAGCTGTAGCCGGCTTCTTTTTTGTCAAGAAGAAAGGTGGAGGTCTTCGTCCGTGCATCGATTTTTGAGGATTGTACTCCATCATGGTCAAATACAGGTATCCACTCCCCCTTGTTCCATCTGCTCTAGAACAACTACGAGAGGCACGTATATACGCTAAACTTGATTTAAGAAGTGCTTACAACCTCATTCGTATTAGAGAGGGAGACAAGTGGAAGACAGTCTTCATCACCACAAGCGCGCACTATGAATACCTGGTTATGCCCTATGACCTGGCCAACTCCCCAGCCGTGTTCCAATCTTTGTTAACGAAATCTTCAGAGATCTACTCAATAAATGTGTCATAGCTTACACTGATGATATCCTTATTTACTCACCTAATCTGACCCAACATATTAAGGATGTCAAGATGGTTCTCTTCCGCCTTCAGGAGAATCAACTCTACGTGAAAGCAGAAAAATGTGAGTTTCACACCACCAAGATATTGTTGAAATGGACAACTCTAAAATTCAAGCTGTCACCGAATGGCCATGACTCAAGTCTATTAAAGAACTACAGCGGTTTCTGGGCTTTGCAAACTTTCATCGCCGATTCATCCATAAATACAGTATCATCGCTGCCCCCCTGACTTCATTGCTTAAAGGAAAACCCTCTAAACTTACATGGAATGACTTGGCTCAAAGGGCATTCGAGACATCGTGCCTGTTACAATAAATAAATACATCAACTAATTACTTTGTTCATTCATCTTCAGTATCTTGTTCAGTGTCATGGTGGAGCCGCAGCCTATCCTGGGAAAATTGGGTGCACACCCTGAATGGGACTCCTGTCCACTTCAGGGCATCACACCCACACAAACACCCACACATACACACATGAGGTCAAGATGTCAAAGTGTGTAAAATTCTATAAACACTGCTTGGGTGTCTACACCTCCCATGATATCCTAGTGTAAATACCAACTGCCACAGATGAAGACTGAGGGCAATGAGAAAGTCCACATCCATGTGTCTGCTTACAGTCTTCATAAAAGCTATTCTTGCCATATGGAATGTCTCATATGTCATAGATAATGGACCTTGAATTATTACACACACACAGACACACACAAATGTGTGTTCATTTCAGCTGAATTGTAGCCACTGAGCTAGATGATGTGCATTAGTTCATTTAAAGTTTCTCCATGGCTCATAAGATGTGAAATTGCTCACATAATGGGAATTATGCATACCTATACAGTGGCCTCATGTTGGGATAAAAGCTCAAATTTGGATGTGTCATTTTGTGCCATTCTAACACCCATAGGACTTCTGGGGTTTTATTCAATGAAGCGAGCTTACTCAATAAGCCAGGCTTATTTGAACAAGCCCAGCTAATTTCTGTCAATTTTGATTCCATGAAATCTTGGCTCATGGCAACATACAATTCAATTCAGTTTTATGTTTATAGCACTTTTAACAATGGACATTAAATTAAATTAAAATAAACTGTAAATATGTGAATTTATCCCTAAAGAGCAAGCCAGAGGTGACGGTGGCAAGGAAAAGCTCCCTGAGACGATATGAGAAAGAAACCTTGAGAGGAACCAGACTCAAAAGGGAACCCATCCTCATCTGGGTGATAACAGATTATAAATAATTATAATCAATCAACAATTATAAATAAATCCCTTCTATAATTGTGTACTACATGGGCAAATAGTGCACTTGTGCAACCAGTAAATATATAACAGTTTTCACATGAAGTCTGGTTTGTTGAACCTATCCACTGTCCACTGATGGAGACCTGAGTGCAAACTGCTCGTGGCAACCGCAGCCCCAAAGCCACCACAGCAATCGCAGTCCCAAGCCATCACAGTACAACCATAGATCCCCAAGTCATCTCCATGGCCCCCAAGTGGCACCATCCCAAGCAATCCCAATGATCTTCAGGCTGTCCATGTGGGGCCACCCCCAGCAGCAACCGATGAGAACCAGAACTAGGGCATCAGGATGGATCAGGCAGGTCTGGGGAGCAGAATGGGTCAGGATCACTGGTATCTCCGGAGTAGCATGTGTAGCTCTACAGAGAAAGAGAGAGACAGAGAGAGAGAGGGAGAGATTGTTAGGTAAGGTTTTGTCCCATGTAGGGAAATTAGCTGTTTAGGTTAATTTTATGTATTCTCCACCAATATGTAAGGAAATTAGCTGTTTAGCTCAGA
>CM075020.1:11863804-11878843 GCA_037576675.1 Pangasius sanitwongsei | reverse complement strand
CTCCTCCCTCCTCTACTTCTTCGACCAACAGTAGCCCAATTTCCACCGGCGCCCTGTAGGTCACCGGCGCCGATGGCAGTCGTTGTTAACCCGGGCCTCGACTGATCCAGTATGAAATTCAGAGTACTGATGATTAAATTTGGCACTGTTTTACGCCGGATGCCCTTCCTGATGCAATCCTCTCTATTTATCCGGGCTTGGGACCGGCACAGAAGTCATTGTACTGTGACCCCCATGGCTAGATTTGATACCATAGATTACAATGTTCTTTAATGTTCTAGACTAGAAAATTTGGTTTTGAGTTAAGGGAACAACTCATTGCTGGCTCAAGTCTTATCTAAATGATAATGAACAGTTTGTAAATGTTAATGATGACTTAAAAATACAAAGTTCCACAAAGCTCTGTTCTAGGGCCATTGCTTTTTTTCCCCATATACTCTGTGTTACCTTTGTGTTCAATTATTTATAAACATGGTTTTATTCCACTGCTATGCTGATGACACACAGTTTGTGTCAATGTTTCAGGAAAGGCACCAGTTGAGGAATGTGTAAAGGACCTTAGACACTGGGTGCTGAGTTTCTTCCTCCTACTAATTCCAACAGCACAGGACTATTTCTACTAGATTCCGAGACACTTTTACTGCCATTTCTCCTCCTGTGCTCTGTACCTGCCTGAAACATCTTGGTGCTCTACTTCTGCTTGGAGCTTTCCGCAACTGTGACTCACCTTCTGGAGATGTGGATGGTCCCATATGCATATTCTAAAAATTTGAACTCCCTAAAAACCCAGGATGTACCCTTGATAATTTTGCTAACCCTTGATAATCTCACCTGGATACTGTAGTCTTGTACCTTCTTAGAAATCATAAAGAATATCCTGTGTTTATCCTCAGATAGGTTGCAATACAAGGTCATGTCAATTTCAATACCTTGCCTTAGTGAGGGTTTATCACTTTTCTTAAGGACCCCAGAACTTGGTTTGGATACAGTACAATTTACATAAGGCCACTTTAAAGAGAGTTGGGATGAGTGTTGGGAAGAGGGTTTGGTGCTGGTGTGGAGTGCCTTTTTCCTCTAACATGTGAGAGTGGTTTTGGTGCTATTGGTGTGATCTTTGCTAAATGCTACAATAACAACATTAGAGAATTTCCTCCATTTGTAGACAATGTCTGATTGTGGATTGATATGATTTTGTAGCCTTTTCCAGCCTCATTCAAATCAACATTTCTTCAAAGGTCATTTGAAATTTATTTTGACTGGGGCCATTCAGTAACCAAATTTGTGTGCCTTCTTTCACAAAACATTTGGTTGAGACTACAGGTGTGCATTCAGACTGGGATCTTGCCAGGGAAGACACCAAAACAGGTGGTTTTTACTTTCTTGTGGATGTGAGGGAGAGGAAGATATGAATCTCACAGGACAAACAAAGATCATCCTAAGCATGCAGTACTGCAAGCCACATTCAGAAAGTCCATTCATTCATACTTATTAACTGCCTGGCCAGTAGCCTTCCTGTCTGCTGAAACTAGTCTGACCATTCTTCTCTTACCTCTCTCATCAACAAGGCATTTCTGCCCACAAAACTGCTGCATAAGGGATCATTTTTGCTTTTCGCACCATGCTGTGTAAAGTCTATTGACTGCTGTTTGTGACAATCCCAGGAGATCAGCAGTTTCTGAAATACTCAAACCCACCCTTGTGGCACCGAAAACCATGCCACGGCCAAAGGCATTGAGATTAGTGACACTAAACTATTAAAAGCATTCACAATATTAGCATCGGACTGTCCAGATGTTACACCCTGCTGCTAAGTGTTGCTGAAAAGTTGAAGTGTTCAATTCAAGACAGTATTTCTTTTTGCTTTTTGTAAATTTTCTGCTTAAAAAACCTTCTCACTTACCTCTTCTAACTTGCTGAACACAATAAAAGCAAATAATAAAGACAGATGACAGACAAATTCATCTCTACATTGTTTGGATACTGAATACTTTGGATAGTGGATACTGTTAAACTAGTTACTACTACGATTTGTCCATTTTCACTTAGAAAGCAGATTATTTTGTTAAAAATCATATATTATAATTGCTAACAGTTTGCCCTATCTTTTCACCTTGTTTGTAGAAAATAAACTTTAACCTTTAATTTTGCCTGTGAACATTAGTTTGCTTTTACAGGTTTTCAGATCATATTAGTGTCCAAGCTAAACTAGACTTTAAATGCCTAAAGTCAGCATAAAAATAAACAAATTTTTAATTGTACTCCAGTTGTCATTGTTCACACACTTTAAGCTTTAAAGTCTTATAAATTATCAACTTAATTTTTAAATTATTAACCAAAGATGCACATACAACATCTGATGCAGTAGCCATGAAATGTATAAAACTTCATCCAGTGAGAAGCCAGGTGAGTCACCAAATTCACACTGAAAATTCACAGACTGAGAAATACAAAGATGGATAAAGAGACAAAAAGAAATGGGAGTTAAAGAATGAGCAAAACAGAGATATAAAAATAAAAGAAAGAGAGGTCTATGTATCTTAAAAAGAGACAAGAGGCTTCTTTTTCCCATTGTATTTTAATGAAATCCCACTGATCTCCCTCTTACTCCATTTCTCCCTCTTGGCTTTATCAATGTATCTTTGCTCTCTTAGTGACTCACTTGGCTTCTCAGATCATTCATATGCCACTTGCATGGCAACTGCATCAGCAACATGAGGTTGTATGTGTGAACATGTTTAGTCTTTCTCACTTTTTTGACATCTTTTGTTGCATGTGGATAGCATCATCCCTGCAATGGCCAAGTTATTAAGAAACTTTTAGTCATGCATACCCACATGCAAGCACACTGAATGTGAGGGAGCTTACACAGACTTACAGAGAGTAATGCATCTCTACAGACATCACTGACGCATGCACGCACACACACATACACCCAAGCATATTTCTGTTGTTTCTTTCTGATCAGTACCGGCACCTGCACATCTCCTTTTCTTAAACATATTGTTTAATTCACTATCTTTTGAAATCTGATGTTTATCACGATGAGGATCGACAGAAACAATATTGATAGAAATGGATGGAAGGGAATGGGACAGCCACTAGCTTAACCTTTTCAAATAGCTCTGGTGTCATTGGGATTCAAATTCAGAATATATAGAAACCTTACACAGTTGTGCTATTCAGGAGATAGAGTATTGTTTGACTAACACAGAACTTCTGGCTTAAAGAAAAGAATTGCATGGTGTATGTCTTTTCAAGTGGATTTTTTAAAAGCAGATAGACTTTTTCTCTTTAATGTGGTTATTTGAATCAAGGCTATAATGGAGGAAGTCAGATGCTGCTCACTTTATATTACTGAAGCACCTGCAACTGAATGTGCAGCTATTACTATTGTATTCAGGAGATTGGTCAAGAGGATACAGGAGTACAACAGCCATGTCTTTCAGTTTATATATGGAAATAAGAGTGGCTCTGAATTACTGTGCTGTGAAGGCCACAGACATACGTCTTGATCTTTATTTGTATACACTTCATCTGTGTGAAGTGATTGGGGTGAGCTATAATGCTTTAAGAGATCAACAAGATATGTTGGACCTAGGCCATTAAGAGCTTCAAATGTCTAAAAGCAAAACTTTGTAGTCAGTGTCATAATGTCAGTGTCAGTGTAGTCAGTGTTAATACACAGCCAGGGCAAACTGAATAAGAACAGGATAATATGGTCTGTCTTTTTCCTAGTAAGGACAAAGACTGTTGCTCTAAACTTCTGAAGCTTAAAGAGGCAGCTAGTCAGCATAACATTGCAGTATTTTAATATAGAGGTTAGGAAAGCATGTTCTAGCTTCTCAGAGTAATATAGGGTTACCATATGTCTTAGTTTGGATATGTTTCTCAAATGATAATATAATGTTAGGTACAGTCTCCAATCTGGCTCAGTCTAGCTGATAGTCCCTTAAATCCCCAGATGCTGTTACGGGGCAAGTTGGTCTCAGTGGACCACAACAGAATTCTCTGACAACCCCTTTTTCACCATACAGATATCACAGCAATGCACAGACAGCTCCACATCAGACCATGGGGTATCACATCTGACCACTCTGGCCTCCACCCCTCCTTTAGCCACAGAAACAGTCTACTAAGCACAGGGTTGTCGGCCTGAGCGTCGTGTAGCTCGTCCAGAATGCAGGAACTGGCGATCCTGTCTGATGTGTCATCGATATGTGGAAGCAGGTAAGAGTCCACTTTTGTGACAGCATTGATGTGGTGATAGTCAACACAGAACCACCAACTGCCATCCTTCTTCCTTGACCGGCTTCAACTGATGCTTGCTGGTAGGGAGATGGTGTTGGTTCAGCCAAATCAGGGCCGCAGTGCTGTCCTTGTGATGCTGCAACTCTGTTTGCATGCAATCTTCCTCTCTCACCATGAACAAGCTGACATAGGAGATCCGTGGTGGATGTCTTCCAGCATTGCCGGTTCCATGTGGGTTCCTGCACAGGAGCCCTAAGGTAGCTCCGTTGTACTGACATTTGCCACCCCAGTCCAACAACAACAAGAACAACCCAGGGACAACAACAGCAACAATAAACAGCAGCTATGAAACAACCAAAAAGCACACAAAACAAAATTGCGAGGGTGAAACTATGACTTGCAAGCCCCAATTGTGTATGCAGAGAAATTTCATGAGCCTGGTAAGTCTAATCACATGTTGTGAAAAGCAGAGAAGTGGGCTATGCTCAAAATAGGTAAAATTATTTATTACATAAACATCTTATTGAAATAGCATAGTTATACAAGTTGTGCTTGTACCAGAATGTTGATATTCAATGTATAGAAGGTGCTGCAGATAAGTTGCATGTGAGTTGTATGGTTTTTTTTTTTTCTGAGACTGGGTTGATCTAAAAACAAGGCTGTCCACAAACAATGGGAATGATTTTAGAGATCTAAGAATTCAGAAAAAAATGTCTTCATTTGTCCTGTTTTTGGGTAAAAGATTCGGGTGAAAGTCCCATCCAGACAATCTCCACACACATGCGCACACACACACACACACACACACACGCATCAAGCCCGACATGTCCAAACTGTCAGAGTCCAGTCCTGCTTTGGCTGCATATCCCCTCTCTCTCTCTCTCTCTCTCTGTCAGTCAGTCTTTTCCCCTCTTTCCATCACCATCTCTCCATGTAGTTTGATTGCTGGGTTTAAACACTATAATCTTTCATCCTTTTAAAATGTTCAGACAAGGGTCGAACCTCCAGTCAGTAAGATAATGTGGCTCTGTTTCTGTGCCCCTTTCTCCCTCCTTCTCTTTCTGTCTCTGTCTGCATCTCTTCCTCTTTACACTCTTGGAGTGTTTCTTTGAAATGCACCTAATTAGCAGCAGACACGTTGTGCGGGTTAAAATAAATTGCAGAGCTACAGAGAGAGTGGAGGTCAATAGCTCTATAAAGACTGGCACATCTGATAATTGGGCATATTTTTTTCTGTGCATGAGTAAAATGCCAGTGGAGAGTTTGTTGACCACTTTCTCCATGCCAAGGGAGAGAGAGATACAGGAAAGTATGTGTCTTTTCAAATAAATTTTTGTATTTATTATAAATTTTTTCTAAGAGGGTTTAAAGTGCTTGGTTTTGTCTGCATGTGTGTGTGAGTGTGTGTAAATTTTCTCACATATTTTTCTGGGCCATAATTCTCACTGCATGGAGTTTTATGCTCTTTTCCTTTGTGTTTGGTTGGTTCTGTGTTTTTCTGTATGTCTTAAGAACGATTGTCCATGCCATTGCAGCTAGCTCTAATTTGAATCCATGTGGCATGCTGTAAATGTACATTATCTTTTACATCAAAATATAATTTTATTATTTCACAGGATTGTACTGTAAACAATTGGGCAATTAGAACACTGCATTGGTTTACAGTAAAATACCAGAAAAGAAATGTATATGTGAAGTGTGGATCTAACGTTTTAGGCTTTGTTTCAACATCTGCAAATTAGTGGCTTGTTAATAACTATTTCACTATTAAATTAATTCTTCTGGCAGTGAGTTGCTATAAAATCAATTTTACAATATATTACTGGAAAAGTACAGTGTATTTTTCCAGTGTACATTGTCTCATCACTCTACCATGTCATCTGGTCAGAATACTCGCCTTTTTTTAAGTGGTAGCATTATGCTCACTAGCTTTTTTCTCACTAGCATTTGATCACTTGACTAGCTTATCCATTGTGAAATAAATTTAGAAATTTATCCCTAATGACTAAGCCAGATGCGATGGTGGCAAGGAAAAACTTCCTGAGATGATATGAGGAAGAAATCTTGAGAGGAACCAGACTCAAAAGGAAACCCATCCTCATCAGGGTGACACCGGATAGTGTGATAATAAATAATTCCCTTCTATAACTGTGCACTGCATGGTCAAAAAGTGCAATTGTGTAAACAGGAAATTCATTCTAGTTTTCACATGAAGTCCATTTTGTTGAAGTTATCAACTGTACACTGATGGAGACTTGACTGCAACATTGCTAATTTAGCTAATGATTCTTGAAATGGGAAATACATAAACAAGCAAATATCAATTACTTTTATAACTATTAAACCAAAGCAATAAAATTTCTAGAGAGACACAGTACTTGCAATGGAAAATGTGGCACTTTGACATTTCCATATTTATCTGCATTGTTTGGGATTATGTTTAAATTATGACTACAGAAAGATTTAACAATATGAAGAGGAAGCACCAGTATGATATTGAGAGAGAAATACAGTAGAGGACATAGAAAGGATGAGTAGTCAACCATCAAAGTGCAGGGGCCAAGACATACTACTAGTGACAACATCGAAACGATCTTATGGTAGACCACATGAGGAGAAATGGACAGCGAGCAAGAGGAAAGGAAAAAGTTGAGCAAAGGATAGTGAAAGAAAGTATGAGGAGGGAAAATGGAGTGAAGGAGACAGAGGAAATTGGAAGGAAGAAGAAAGTGCCATGTGCTCCTCTCACCTCTAAAAGTCACAGAAATGCCAGGTCACCTGCTCTGGCTCCATCAAATCAAACGCACACACCTTCACAAGCGTGCTTCAACACATTACATGCACACAACCTTGTCTCCAACAGCGCTGTCAACAAATGATCTTCCTGCCTGCCTTTGATGGCTTTGTTACAGGTGTACTCCTTTTTTATTCCTTGTTCTCTCTCTATCCTTTGATGATCACACTTTTAATAAAAACAGATCCTTGAAAAATGTGTGCGTCAACGATGACACACAGCCAATTTCTGAATTTCAGGGACATGACATCACAAGATCAGAGGATAATTGGATACAATGTGAAATTGTATCATTACTACAGTCACTGAAATCAGCATATACAAATACAGCAACTGACATCCTAGATTGCAATAAAATGAGATTATGAATGTATTTCTATATGTAAACATTTGTGTGAAGTATCATCCTATGTGATATTTTATATGACATTGGATTATTAGTTTTATAACACAGAATGATTTAAATACTTTATGATACGTTATAATGGTAATGTGTTGATTATTTTAATGCACCACATCCTACATTACAACCTAGATAGTGGCTGTATTATATGTCCAAATGGGAGTCAATCTGAGTTTGTACCTCTTTCTCTGATTATTTGTGTTTAATTATTGTTAACATGGATTTACACTGCATGCAATATACATACTGTATAAGATGATCCCCAAAAAAATCTTGGCCAAATTCTATAACAGAGTGTGTGATAATATTACTGGGCTCAGTGCTAGGATGTATAATAGCGTTGTACAAGGCCTATATGTTGTGGAGCAGAACCAAGTGCGGAGATGGGCTGTCAAAAAAAATGAGTGCCTTGAGTGGGGCGCAAACCAGGTAGGTTGTGTACACCAGTCCACAGCACTAGTCACCAACCTAACTCCAAGGGTAGTAAGCCTAAACTACTTATGTGGTACTGTGAAGGGTATAGGCTTGGGAAACTCAGAACCTATGGCTCAACACAAAAGCACCACAGAGTGGTGGGGAAAATAACATAAAAAAGCCCTGTCATTGGCCGAACTTGAAAGAACTAAATATGTCCTTGGGGATATTAAATATATCTAGCCCTGAACCTCAATATTCACTTCTCTGAACCAAAACTTCAATATTCACTTTCTAAATCTAAACCTCGATATTCACTCCCCTGAACATAAACCTCAATATTCACTTCTCTAAACCTAAACCTCAGTATTCACTTTTCTAAAGGAGCTTAGCTGTCTCCTTGGCCGAAGGGAGTCTGGGCAGGGGAATGAACTTACAGGCCTTCGAGAACCGATCCACGATGATCAGTATAACTGCCATCCCCTGGGATGTCGGCAGAGCTGTTAGGAAGTCCAAAGAAAGGTGGGACCATGGGCAAGGGGGTATGGGGAGGGGATGAAGCAAACCTGTTGGGCAAGTGTGTGGCTCCTTGTTCCGAGTACAGACCTGACAGGCAGCCATGTAGGCCTGGACATCCTTCTCCATATTGGGCCACCAGAAACATTGGCACAAAAACTTCAGGGTTCTAGTGACCCTGGGGTGCCCTGCAAATGGAGATGTATGACCCCAAGATGGGGTCTGAGGCCGTATGGTCGACGGTACATAGAATTTTCCTGGAGGGCCGCCCCCCGGGTCTAGCTCATGATGGAGAGCCTTGCGGATGGCTTCCTCCAGTTCCCAGCACAAGGAAGCCACTATTCGGGGAGGAGATATGGGTTCCCATGAGCGTACGTCCTACTGTCTAGAGAGCACATCTAGCTTAAGAGTTTTGGAGCCTGGCCTATAAGACAAAGTTCAAGTGTGTAAAGAACAAAGACCACCTGGCCTGCCAGGGGTTCAGTCACTTGGCCTCCTGAATGTAGGCCAGATTCTTGTGGTCCATCCAAATAAGGAACTGGTGCTTGGTGCCCTCAAGCCAGTGCCTCCACTCCTGCAATGAGAATTTCACAGCTATGAGTTCACGGTTCCCAACGTCATAATTCCTCTCCGGCAGGGTCAGACGGTGGGAGAAATATGCGAGAGGGTGTAATTTCTTGTCTGGCCCAGAATGCTAGGAGAGGACGGCACCCACTCCTATATCTGAAACCTTGACTTGTACTGTGAACTGAGCCTCAGGATTGGGCATACACAGCACAGGGGCTGTTGTCAATCTCTGCTTTTCAAAGGCTTGGGTTTCAAAGGCTTGCTGCACTTAAGCCTGGCTGGGGTCTTTTTGATCAGTGCGATAAGGGGGCCCTCCAGGGTGCTATAGTTCTGAATGAAGCGTCAGAAAAAATTTGCGAATCCCAGGAAGTGCCGTACCAGCCGGACTGAGGTGGGTTGTGGCCGCTCTGAGGCCGCCTTTACCTTGTTCAGGTCAAAGGTGTAGTAGTTCAGGGTCTCCCAGTGGACCTCGTTAATGAACTGCTGGAAGACCACAGGGGAGTTCATCAGGCCAAATTGCATCACCAAATACTCATACTCCCTGCTTCTCTTGCATGGGGCTGTGGACCAGACAAACTCGTCTCAGAAGAGGCTGGGCATGGGAAGTCGACCTGCAGGCTGATTCCTGATTTGTCTCCACGGGGGGAGTGGGTTGGGGCTGCAACAGGGACTGAATCTTTGCAACACACTCAGACAAGCCCCGATTTTCCGAGAACAGCGCCACCAGTGCCTGCTCATGCCTCTCCAGAGCAGTGGCCTGACCAGCCACAATTTGTGCTATCCGCTCTAAATCCACTGGTTCACTTTTGTTGGTGCAAACATAGTATTACGGTGCTTAGCACTAGGAGGTATAATAGCGTCGTACAGGGCCCACTTGTCCGGGAGCAGGGCATTAAACAGGTAGGTTGTGTGATCCATAGCACTAGCCGTCAAGCTAACTTCAGGGGCAAGAGGCATGAGGGTCATAGTGCTTATGTGAAAATGTGAAGGGTACTGGCTTGGGAAGCTCAGAGCCTACAGCTCAAAACAAAAGCACCGCAGCGTGGAGAGCAAGACAATATGTTAATTATTACAAAGTCATATATGGTGACTTCACTACTAAATATAGAGACCTAGACACTGACTGGGTTAATTCCTCTAACAAAGACATATACAATGAAATAATTAACTATCATTATGGAGAAACTCCACATTATAAACAACTAACCAGCAAAGAAAGTAAAAAATGTATTAAAAATGTTTGGTCAAAGAATCTTTCAGAAAATATCCACGACACAATCTGGTTAATTTCAGTAGGTAGACTCCCAGTTAGGGCTATTGTAAAATGGGTAAAATGGAGCTGCTACGTCACCACTAAAGAATGTCCCATAACTGTCATCAAGACGAAACGATTGAACACCTTTCACTGTGAAAGATCTGTATATATCTGGACTAAGGTTAAATCTATAGGACTCAACATAGACATTACAACAAAGACAGTTATGTATGGGTTATTTGATAGTGTACCACAAAATTTATATGTATTATACTGGTTAGTTGTTTGTACTGTGAACTGCAAAATATGGAACACAAGATGCAAAATGATTACCAATCAATGTAATATACCTGCTGATGCTGTGTTTAAACAAATTGTAAATCATCTAAAAAGACTTATATCTGAAGACTGTAAAAAAAGGAAATGTTTTACATGGACATACTTAAAACTGTAAAGTAATTTTGTAATTGTTCTCTTCTCTGCCTATGACTGAGAAATGTTCAAATACTTAGATGATATTGTAAATTTATCGATATTTGTAATATGACATTTGCTCTAATGTATATATTGCCCAAACTTCTGTTGTATATGTACAAAGTGGACTTTCTGGATTGATATGTAGATATGATGATTGTAATACCTTGAAAATTTTCAATAAAGTTTGATTTTAAAAAGGAAGACCTAAATATTTCCTTGCAAATATTAAATATATACAGCCCTGAACCTCAATATTCACTTCTCTGAACCAAAACCTCAATATTCACTTCTCTGAACCTTGAACCATTAAATTACTTAGGCAGAGCAGCATGACGCCATTCTGCAGGCTGCCACAGAACTATGTCCGCATGTAGAGTAAGGCAATCGAAGGGCTTATGAAGAGGCGCGGCCAGGTGCTGCATGTTTACGCTGATTACCTGCATGAGAGTGCCGCATTATAAAAGCCCATGTAGGTGCCCAAGGATTTGCCTGAGAAGGCACCTGCGGCATTACAGAAAATGTGTGTTCAGATTATATAATGAAGATTCTTTACTGATTACACTGTTTTGATTACGTAATCATTCAGCGTGATCGGTGCTCATGCAGGAAACAGAAACATAAGGTAATTTTTTCTGCCCATTAGCATGTTGTAATTTGTCACATTTTGCAATTTTTTACAACATGCAAAACATGAAAAATGTTACAATTTGTCATTGCCCCAAGTGCACTTGTAGCTGTCCCATGAGTTTCTCATCATCCTATGCCATCCTCCAATTGGTGGCTTTTAAGTGTCGTAGTAGCAGTCACACTAGTCACACTGCCAGAACTTTTTCATCTGCTGTCCAAATGGTACTAAATCAGCTCCTATTAAGCATCTCACATTATACGTTCCAAGACCACCTGTCTTAATTCACAGGAGACAATTATTTGTTTGAATAACATTATTTAGCAAGAAATACCCCACAAAGATAGTAATACAAGTGTGCGTGTGTATGGGGCAATATTTTGGCAACAGCTAATGAGCCCAGACACTTTGAGACAGCCACACCTCTTGGTACTGTATTTGTTAAAGTAGAGAAAAAGTGGCTGTCATAAGATTTCTAATAGTGGTAATGCACTTCTGAATATAGTATGGATTTAAAATAGATTTCCAAAAATCTATTTTGTGCCCACTCTAGGCATACACTGAAGAAGCCCTTGGTGAATGGATTGAGACATAACTGCACTTCATATAACATGACATTCAGCCAGGAGCTCCAGACTGGGAGCAAAGGCAGTAGAAGCCCAGGGCAGGTGAGTCAGTATAAACTGATTCATCAGTCACAGTATAGGAAATCAAAAGCAATTGAGATTATCTTAAATAATATTATATACCATACTCCTTTCGATGCTCTACCATGGCAATAAGCATGTAAAAACAAACTGGAAATGGCAAACTTCACATGTAGTGAAGTGGAAAGGGTGGTCATCAATTTGAAAAAAATAACAAAACATGCAGATCTGATGGAGTTATATACAAAAGCATAAAAGCTACTAAACATATGCACTAGAATTTGACATAGAATATGTTAATAGAGGGATATTGCACTCTTGCCAACAGTTTAGAATGTCTTTATGAACTATTTTTTGCCCAAGTTTTGCCTTGGAATGTGGAAACCAGACTTCTACCATCAAAACAAACAAAAAAAAGCTTTCTGTTATGTTTTTTGTAGATTTACATGATGTGTTTTCAATGAAATTCAGTGAAATAAAACTCCAATTACACATTCATATTATGAGAGATGTCTATGAGAAATATTTCATACAGGCTAATTGCAGGAGCTCTATGACTGTCAGTCCAACTTAACATCGGCATAAAGATGGGATGCTCCAGTGTGCACCAAAGGAAGTAAGATACCAAGAATATGAAGATGATGTCCAATTGCTTCACAAGATGAAAATGCAAGTCACAACATGCTTGCTCATTTTGTTTTCAGTATGTTTTCAGTGCCATCTGATAATTTTAATGTTTGGGAGTCTGAAGCATGTTCATAAGATTGTGCTCTGTGGATTGTAGTTGGAAGGCAACAGAAAAATATTGTTCATTTTCTGTAATCTAATGGATCCTCTCTACTAGGAGAAATGGTTTTTTTGTGTACCCTTATTAACTTTTTTTTTATTATGTAGCAGATTGTTGAAACTGAGAGTTAATGGTAAATGCTAATTCACTATACTGTGTGTGGATGTGACATGCCGCTTCTTCTATATACACTCACATGGCTACTTTAATAGGGAAACCTATGCCCCTGCTCATTCATGTAATTATCCAATCAGCTAATCAGGTGGCAGAAAATGCAATCCTGCAGATACAAGTCAAGAGCTTCAGTTAATGTTCACATCAAACATCAGAATAGGGAAACATGTGATCTAGTGTCATGATCTCCTTGGATTTTCACACATAACAGTTTCTTGAATGGATGAATGATGTGAAAGACAAAAAAACATCCAGCGAGCAGCAGTTCTATGGGCGGAATGCCTTGTTCATGAGAGAGGTCAGAGGAGGATTTCTAGCCTTGTGCGAGGTGACAAGAAGGCTACAGTAACTCAAGTAACTACTCTTTACAAATGTGGTGAGCATAAAAACAAAAAAAAATCTCAGAACACACCACATGCTAACATTGAGGCAGATGTGCTACAACAGCAGAAGACCACATCAAGTTACACTCCTCTCAGACAAGAACAGGTAACAGTGGGCACAGGATCACAGACATTGACAGTTGAAGTCCAAGTGATGTTTTTTCCAATGTTCAATTGTCCAGTATCAGTGAGTCTATGCCGAAACTAAATTTTTGATTTTAGATTTTAAATGCCTTTATTCTTGTTCTGAAGCCAAATAAAATAATTATCTTTGTTAACAACATAGTGTTCCTGACATAAATGATTTGAATGCACATTGAGATAAAAAGTGCTTAACAAGCAAATGGTTCCAAATTCTGATTAAAAATAATACACAGTCATGAACACAAAGGTTCATGGGGTTATGCATGGTGTACTCACAACTTCAAAACTGATCACGTCTCAGCCGTTATATGAGAATTGAAGAACTGTGTCACAATACTGCAATAATGACTTAGATTTTATGCTGCCATGACCAGGGCATCGGAGAGCTCTGTGTGTGTGTGTGAGTGCATGTTGTGATTGAGGAGTCACCTTTAATTTTGAATGATATCAGCCTCGGCTTGGTTCTAGGTGCAACGTAGCAACAGAATTGCAATAAGCATTCTGAAATTCTCTCGCTCCCTCTTTCTCAAATACACAATGACAGCTGACTGAGTGCATTTTATTGTTATTGTTTTGTATTGATTGCTGAAATTTAAGGCTAGTGGGGTGAAAGGGCTACTGACCTTCGTGTTAGTGTGTGTGCAAGTATCAGACCCTTGAATGTGCATCAATAAGCTCTGAAAAATAAATCACTAGTAAGCTGTCCATCAAATCACACACACATGTTGTATTCCCACAAAACAGGAGACTTTTCAAACATGTGCTGGTGTGGTTTAAAACACAGGTGTAGTTTAAAACATGACTTACTGTAATCTATAAAAATTAACAAAACTTCAGCATGTAGCAGAAAGCTCTAATGTCATGAGGGAGCCATTTTGGACAAACAGAATCACTTAGGGCATGCATTCTTAAATGTTCTGAAGCCAGGGACACTGTGAAATAATTTCTATAGACCATTTAAGTACAGATTTTTTTAAACATGTACAATAATACAGTGTATATTGTCTATATATTAAAGCCATAGAGCTTTGTGAAGAGTAATTTCCACTAACAGAATACAAATTATTATTTGGAGGCCTACTTGTTTTTCAGTTATTGAGGTTTGGATTAAAACCATTCAGTACAGATAGGCTAATAACTATAAAAACTCAATATTAATTATAATAACTTTGATAGTGGGTTGTGATTTCCACTGCAGTAACTAAAAAAAAAAAAAAAAAAAAAAACCTATGGACCCACTGGTTATGCTTCATGCACCACTGGGTGTTCCTGGACCCCCTTCAAGAAACACTGCCTTAGTGCAGTTTGGTCTCATTACACGCAAAGTAACAAGAGTTATTATGCCAAAACCATTCCTTCAAACACAAAGAAGTTTGCTGAGTGGGTGATCGAATTGCTAATTCTAGTTAATTCTAGTAAGCAGTCATAATATTTATGACACCAATGTTTACTCACACTCACCAATCTTCATACAAATGAGGGTGGGAATTGGAAAATTTTCAATTTCAATTTCAGTTTTCAATTTTACTTGTATAGCGCTTTTAACAATGAACATTGTCTCAAAGCAGCTTTACAGAACATAAGAAACAGAAAAACATGCAAACA
>CM075020.1:11831406-11844505 GCA_037576675.1 Pangasius sanitwongsei | reverse complement strand
TACAATTAAGCTTCCGATGGTCGGACTCCCGAAAGGGAGGAGGACAGAAGGCCTGCAGTACGACCGGCCGTGGTGCCAAGGAGGGAACTTCCGGTACATACCCCGCTCGAGGGTATAAAAACACTTCGGCCAGACTGGGCGCAAATTCTAAATAAGAGAGGGCCACAGAGAGGGCCTGAAGATCCCCAGCTCTCTTAAGAGAGGAAATAGCCAAAAGAAAGGAAGTCTTTAACGTCAAGAGATGGTCCGAAATCTCCTCTATAGGCTCGAAGGGGGGTTTACAAAAAGCCTCTAGTACCACGGCCAGGTCCCACGGAGGGACCCGAGATCGCACCGGAGGTCTGAGGTCTGAGGGGGGAAGAAACCGCAAAGCGGGCTTCCGATCCCAGAGAGCGGGCAGTGGATTTGGTGGGTGAGGAAGGAGAAAGGGACTCGCCCATCTCCATTCCCTCCCCCAAATCCATCTGCGAACACCATGAGTGTAACCGCTGCTCTGCCTCGCGAGGAGCGCGAGTGGAGGCTCCCTCCTCGAAGAGAGCCCTCCGGGAGCGAAGCACGCGCAGCGGCAAACGCTCGCAATGTGAGAAGCCGGCTCCCTCGAGAGCCGACTCTGCATGCTCTGCTCCCAAGCAGACAACGCACAGGCTGTGTGTATCCCCACCCGTAATATAGCGCGGGCAGGGAGGAACACACAGCCTAAAATGCTGCCCGCTCTCGCCCTTATGTTTTGTTTTGTCTTTTGCTTTAGGCATCGCTAAGACAGACAATACAAAATAGACAGACAATACACACAGTGCGCTTGCTGAATGACAGAAAGCTGGCGCGGCGCCCACCGCTCGTGCTTTTAAGCTTCCAGGTCATTACGTCACCCCGCCCATGACGTCTCGCCCATCCATTGGACTGATTACACACGTGATTCAGAGCGCGGTCAGGCTGAAGGCGTTCCCATAGCGTTTCGACACAGCTCGAGTTCCTGAAGGGGAACGGGTTTCAATTTGGATATGTGAAAAACGGGATGGATTCTCCTGTACGCTGGAGGAAGTTTGAGGTGGACTGCCACTGGGCTAAGAATTTTATTGAATGAATGGGCCAATGAATTTAGGGGCCAACTTACTAGATACAGAGCAAAGCGGAATATCTTTACTAGAAAGTCACACTTTATGACCGACAACGTGGACGGGAGGCTTTGACCGGTGGCGATCAGCCTGAGCCTTAGTGCGCGCACCCACCCAGAGAAGCGTCTGACAAGCAGTTCTCTAGATGCGGCGGCACTTCTGGACGAAAGCGTGGGCAGAGGGGACCGCGACTTCGGATTCCAGACTAGGAAAAATAGGTGGCTGGTACCCTAAGCTACACTCAAATGGAAAGAGGCCCGTGGATGACACTGGCAATGAATTGTGTGAGTACTCCACCCAAGAGAGCTGTTGGCTCCAAGAGGACGGGTTCTGTGAAACCAAACATCGTAACACCCGCTCAAGATCCTGGTTGGCTCGCTCGGTCTGCCCGTTGCTCTGAGGATGGAAACCAGAAAAATGGCTAACACTCGCCCCCAGTAGACAACAAAATTCTCTCCAAAATTTGGAAACAAACTGGGGACCCCTGTCAGAAACCACATCCGTCAGGAGGCCATGAATGCGAAAGACGTGGTCAATGACAGTAACCGCCGTCTCCCTGGCAGAAGGTAATTTGGGCAGGGGAATAAAATGGGCCGCCTTCCAGAACCGGTCCACCACTATCACTCACACCACCACTCCGTTAACCCTCATCACGTCGGGGAATCACTTTGAAGAAATACGCTTCCTACTCGCTAATTCCCCGCTCGTTACAGTTGTCCTTGGTCACCCCTGGCTCACACTCCATAACCCTCACTTTGATTGGCATTCTAATACAGTTTTATCATGGAGCAATTGAATACCTGCTTATGCCGTTGGGCCTGTCTAACGCTCCGGCGGTTTTCCAGGCACTCATGAATGACGTACTGAGAGACATGGTTGATCAGTTCATACATGTCTACCTGGATGACATATTGATTTTTTCCTCCTCTCTCCAGGAACATGTTCAGCACATCAGGCGAGTGCTCCTTCGGCTGCTCGAGAATGGGGTTTTTGCCAAGGCAGAGAAATGCGTTTTTCATGCACAGTCAGTCCCGTTTTTGGGGTTCATTGTTTCATCCGAGGGGATGTGCATGGATCCCATCAAGATCAAGGCTGTCGTGGATTGGCCGACCCCTGACTCCTGCAAGGACCTGCAGAGGTTTCTCGGGTTCGCCAATTTTTACCGGCGTTTTATTCGCAACTTCAGCCAACTAGCCGCCCCTCTGACCGCCTTGACCTCCACCAAGACTGCGTTCAGGTGGTCTAGCGCAGCCCACGCTGCATTTTCTAACCTCAAGAGCCACTTTGTTTCGGCCCCTATTCTCATTGCCCCTGACCCTTCACGTCAGTTTGTGGTGGAGGTCAAAGCTTCGGAGGTGGGGGTTGGCACGGTTCTTTCCCAGCGCTCCTCCGCGGACGGCAAGATGCATCCGTGTGCCTTTTTTTCTCATCGTTTTTCCCTCGCTGAACAGAATTATGACATTGGTAATAGAGAGTTGTTGGCGATTAAGTTAGCCTTAGAGGAGTGGCGTCATTGGTTGCAAGGCTCGGGGGTGCCTTTTATCGTCTGGACGGATCATAAGAACCTTGAATACATCAGGTCGGCCAAACGTCTCAACTCCAGGCAGGCTCAGTGGGCTCTTTTTTTCGGTCGATTCGTCTTTTCCATCTCGTACCGTCCGGGCTCTAAAAACATCAAGCCTGAAGCCTTGTCCCGCGTTTTTGATCGTCCCGATCTGCAGACCACTCCCAAGCTTATTTTACCTGAGAGACTTGTGGTCTCCACTATCACTTGGGAGATTGAGTCTAAGGTCCGCACGGCCTTACAAGGGGTAACGCCTCCGTCCGGGTACCCACCGGGTCGGTTATTTGTGCCGGAGGGTTTAAGGTCAGTTCGTTCTGTCAGGAAATGCAAGGCAGATTCAAGTGCGAGTTGAATTATTCTTTAATGAGCTGAAGAGAGAGCTACAGACAGAGTACTGTGGGTGGAAAAACGTGGGTGCAGTGGTGGCAGGTGTCCTTGATAACTCGCGCTAGCACTCGGCTGCAACGGGGATTAAACAGTCCTATGATCCAGGCGAGACGACAGTAATCCACCGGAGTGCCGGGTACCAGGAAACAGAGCAACCGCGGAAGCTGCAGAGAACACAGACACGAAAAACAACGAACTGACAAAGACAGGACAAACACTGAGGCTTAAATAGAGCAGTAAATGAGTGGCAGCTGAAACTAATGAACTAATAAGCAGTAGTACACAACATGGCCAGAAGAGGCCAGTGAACGTGACAGGAGGATGTTTGTTTAAAATCACCTGAAATAATAAAGTGTTTACTGACTAGTGTTTGCCAGTAATTTTGAGTGCCTGTGGGCAAATGCATCAACCCTGATAATGGTGGCTGTAAATTCTCTCAGGAGGTACAATGTTCAGCATTTTATCATTAAATACTCCAGACTGTTTGAGCAGTGTTTCTCAACTATCACTATATCCGTGCACCACTTACTGCTGATACAGACTCCCAGGCCTCTTCTTTGTTCATATATGATGAAGTACCTATTATCTGACTCTGAAATTATCTGAAAATTTTAAACACAACCTTCTCTTAGCCAGATGAACATAAAAATAAAATCTGTCACAGTTCTGCTACTTAATTAAGCAGTAATAGTTTTCTTACCTTTCATATGCACAAATACACCAACCAGATCATTCTTGGCACAAAGGACACTTTAGACTTTAGCTACCTATTTAGTCAACCTAATCAGAAAGATCATTAAACAACAAAAACAGGACTGCAGAAAAGTTTTACTGGGTGGTCATTAGCTAAAAGTCAACATTCAACTTAAACATACATGGTATTTAATTCATTAATTGGTTGATTGGTTGATTGATTGATTGATTGATTTTTTGATTGATTAAATGAACTTTCAGTCTAGTAATGTGCACCACAAGCTCACCATCTTAAGAATGATGAAGTCAAAAAGGAGTAATTGCTAATACACAAATAACAGATACACAAACAAGCTAACTTAGTAACTACAATCTCTGTCTCATCAAGTGAGGTAAATGTCTGTCACAGCATTTGATGAACAAGTCTCATCATCATCTCTTCACTCGACTGGTCACTGAACACTTTTACACTGGTGCTGTAATAACTGATTAATTCAGAGAGTTCTGTTCTGTTAGCTAAGTCTTCCATATTTTTAATTAGGTCATTCAAACATTGTCTGCTGTCATCTATACAGAGTGTTCAAGCACTTTTCTCCGTTTTGATGATTATGTAACATCACAGGTGCATCATGGATATTTTAATATTTTGACAGTATCTGATCACAAAATTAATTAATTATGCATATGTACTACGGTCAGAATGCAACTCCACTGTATCTGTTTTAGGCTAAGGAGTTACTAAGCATGCTGTAAATGTGTCATGCAGCTCCATGCAAGCTCCTTATACTTAAATTATTACCTTATTGTCTTAAAGTGTTGTTGATTTTTTTTTTTCTTTTCCAAATTTATTTTATTTTCCTTGGTCATGATATAAGTGAATAATGACATTGATGCATGTCTAAAACGTCACACTGTCTAATATGCACACATAATGATAGCATTGGGTGAAGAAATTAATGTAATTGTATCTGATAAATCTGAGTCTACCTGTGTATGTATGCCACCCCTGCTGGCTTCACTCTTCAGGAGTATTTATCAAAATGTCAGCCTTTAGTTTAATTAGATTTGTTTCACCTGCAAAGAGAAAACAGACTCCAAGAAAAATGTCCCATAATTATATAGCACAACACAAATCCAGGAGTGAACAAAACTAACACAAAGCATACTAATAGCTAGGAGTTTTGACATGGTGTCATACTGATAGCTTACACACAGACATGTACAGGACAGGTTTAGGTTCTTAATATTAACAAGTAGTAGTAGTTGTAGTAGCAGTGTTTTTTGTTAGTAGTTTTAGTAATAGTAGCATTATTAGTATTACTGATGTAGTTCCCAGTTTGTTGGGGTGTGGAGCAACCATTATTGTTGTTGCCTGTGGGAGTGACCTGATAAGGAATGGTAGTAGTCAAATTGTATGCAGTCTACTACTTAATCTGTATACATTACCATGTTAATTTTGTTTTAAACAAAAGGAAAATATGATATTATATTTTTCTGGTTAGTTTTTATTTGTTTGTTTTTTTTGTTTGTTTGATTTTACTTTATTAATAACATAAAAACAATTTTGACTTCTACAGTCCTTTTTCGACATTTACTTTATATTATTATATGACCAAATGGATACTGAAAATAGATATTCACCTACAATTTATGTAGGTGAATTTACAATTTATCTTACCCAGGGGCAATTTATAGTAGCCTGTCCATCTACCAATATGTTTTTGGGAGGTGGGAGGAAATTGGAGAATACAGAGAAAACTCATGTGGACATGGGGAACACATGTAACATTCCACACAGACAGTAACCGGAGCTCCGGATCAATTCTGAAGCTGTGAAGCAGCAGTGCTACTTGCTGTGTCACTGCACCACCCACAGCTACTCCAATATTATTTAATCCTGAGCTGTATGATTTTTTGGAAAGCTTGAAATCACTTGCACTCGGATACGCTCCCCACTATTACCCCTGTGGAGCTTTTTTGTCTGTAAATAGCCCCTTTAGCATTCAGGAGTCAGGTGTAAGAGATAGATGTATAAAAACAACAATTTTTCTAAACACGCTTCGCACTGAATAGCAGGAAAAAACACCTAGGCTATTTATTTATTTGTTCCATTTATCAGTGCCTCTGGTAACATTGTTAAATTAAACATCTTTATACCCAGTTTTTTTTTCAACACTACTTGCTTTATCAGTTTTAGTCATGTGCCAATATTTTAGATTCATGTGAAATTAGAGCGTTGCAACAATCATGCAATGAAACACTATACTTACCTGTTTCATTGGACGCCATAAATGAGACTTGGTAGCATTTCATTCGACATTCAGTGTTTTTTTTTTTTCCTTGCTATTTCATGTGGCTTCTCAATTTAGATGAAAATTACATCTAGAATTTTTTTTTAATATTGCTAGCACTTATATAGATTTTTTTTTTGTAAATCCTACCTACCTAGGCAGCCTCTTCTCAAATGCAATTCAGGGGAGTTCAAAATATTGTGAAGTTCACATGAGAACAACTCTGTTTATTTAATATCAAGGCATAATATATAACTAAGTGGGCCAGTAATATGCTGGTTGTGTGTCAAACTTTGTCGATGAGGACTACAGCAACCAAGAATCACAAACTCTGTGACGTTCACCTTCATACTGTTCACACACACCTGGACTCAATCATACTATCACAGCCACACAGTATTTAAGGACTCACTCTACAACAGTACATTGCGAAGTATACACTCAGTGTCCTTAGTCTGTCGATACCAAGCCTTTGATTCTATGCTATAGTGTTCATGGTTATGACTAAGTTTCTGGTTAGTGGTTTATGTCTTTGTCTTTTGCTCAAGTATCGTTGTTTGTACATCGCCTGACTTCTACCTGTTCATTGACCTTGACTCTGCTTAACGTTTTCAATTTTTTTGACTTTGATTTAATAAAGAGCATTAATCTGCAACTGTCACTGTCTCCACTGCCTGACACTGTGTTGTGTTTATATGCAGTACAGGCAAAATAAACAATCAATGCTGTCTTTTTATGAAGAAGCAGAATAGTGATATGTTAAAGACTACTTTTGGACAGAAACTGGGAATTACACAGACGATTCAGATATTTGGCAAAGGAACACATAGAATGAATCATATACTGATATGCACATAACATTTGGAATTAGGCCCATTTGTGGGCTAGTTCAGACTATTTGCTCCTTTATTTTCTCTTTACTCATATAAACATATGATAATGTAAATTTGCAAATTTAATGTAAAATTTAAATTTTGTTTTTGCATCATTTGTAAAGAATTATTTTGTTTTCAATAAAAATTACTTTGGGATACACTTAGGATGATTGACGATAGTATCGGGAATCACTGATAGATTTTGCATTGTGATTTACTGTCTGTCGGAAAAACATGGTGTATTCTGTCTTGTGATATATTTTCTTTTAGCTTACTGTAAAACTCCGGTGTGTGAGAGTGTGGAGAAAGACCACCCACCGTCCGGAGGGAGGCAGAACTTTAGGTAGAGCTCCAGGCTTGCGTTTATTCAGTCTGTGCTTTTCAACACACTTTGTGAAAAACTCAACAAAACAGCACAACAACAGGAAACAAACACACACTCACTCACTCTTTCTCTCTGTCTTGCCAGTTACGGGAGTCACTCAAAGCACAAAAAGACCTAAATATGCAGACTAGTCTTAAAAAGACACAGGTGAGAATCATCACACATTTGACCCGCCTCCTTTCTGTCCACAGCTGACACACGACCACGCCCATGCTGCCACACTTATTTTCTATCCTATATGTGCGATTAATTAAGTTGTCCCCTTATCGTCAATCTGCGATAGTTTGGAAGAATGATACAATCTTATATTGCACACAATCTCGCAGACCTACTCTGCTAATGCTAATTGTGTGTACAAATTAAAAGTAAGATCTAATGGCAGGTATTAAATTTGCATAAGATTTTCTCCCCCTACATACCTTCTAAAAACTTGCCAATAAGGGGACTGGCTAGTCTAAAATGCCCCTAGGTATGAAGGTGTAAAAAAAAAACGTGTGCATATTGCCCTGTGATGGACTGGTGTACCATCCATGGTGTATTCCCACTTCTTGCCTGATATTCCTGGGATAGGCTCTGAACCCTGATTAGGATAAACTGGTTACTGAAGATGAATGATGAATAAATGAATGTTTCTGCCTTTTGAGAGCTAAGTGATATTATTAGTTTATCATTTATCAAAAGTTTCAAAGGTTTCATTTTAGATATTTGCTGCATGTTTGTACCAGCTATAGTCTTCCAGGTATCTCTTATCTCACCACCATTTTCAAGAAAAATTAACACATACAAATACCTCATTTAAATACCAGTTTCTCCACTCACTTTGCATGTGATGTAATTTACTTAATTATGCTTTGTAAATCATCAGATTAATCAGATTGCACATGCAAATCAGCACTATTTACTAGGGATTTTAGAAAATCAAGAGCAGAGATACTAAATCTGTATACCAAGAAAATCTGGAACTCTGTGTAGATTCCTCAGACAACCAGCACTTGGAAATGCTGCAACACACTGACTCAAAAACACACCACCTGAAACCAACTGCCTACATATGACACTGCCAGCAAAGTTATTCCAACTTTAGCATCTTATGACTCACTGCAGTTATAAAGTTAGTGTTTTCCTCACAGCTTAACACCAACTTAAGTTTAATTCTGTTTTTTTTTTTTTTTTTTTTTTTTTTTTTTTTTTGTTTTTTATTTTTGTTTTTTTTTTTTTTTTTTTTTTTTTTTTTTTTTTTTTTTTTTTTTTGTGGCTATTAATGGATTTGTACACACACATACACAAACACACACACAGGTTTGTTTTACTATCCGTATGAGTACCTTCTATTGATATAATTATTAATGCAGCTAATTAATGCTATGCTACACACACACACACATAATCTTAAGTATTATTGGGACTGTACATTTGCATAGAAAAATGCCTTATTATACATGTAAATATGTATAGTCTCTTGCAAAGGTAACAATCTCCCACAATATGCCTATAGCTTCATACAAGTATAATGGATCTAATTTATTTTTATTTATACAAAGATGCACACACACACACACACACACAGAAAGGTTGATATAAATTCACCATCTCTTCCCATGCTTGGATTGTTTGCATGATTTGAAATAATGCTTTATTTAAGTAACAGAAAAAACAATTCATGGTTCAGAGACTAAAACATGTGCCACAGTTCCAGCATATTTAATATCTTCTGCATGCTGATACAATAAGATCAGAGTGTAAAAGTGTGAAAGTGTGTGAAATTCAATGGAACTGAAACCAATTCTTCTTCTGGGGTTATTTGGCTGGTGTCACTTTGTGTTCATTCTGGACTGTGTGAAGCAACGTGTGTTTCAGATACACTCATAACCAATGAGCAGTAATAGAAATCTAATTCAATGAATGGTTTTAAATCTCATTCTGTGCATCACTAAGTCCAGAAGCTACATATTATATTCACATTTCAGGCCTATATGTACTTGTGGAAGCTTGTCAAACTTGTGGAAGCTTGTCAAACATCTATAATATTGCATTAGTATAAATCAGTTCTGAACTGGTAGATCATGTTCTGGATATGAACATTGCAATGTCTTTCATTAAACTAAACTGATTGTCGCTCAATGATTTTAGTTTTCTAAACACGAACTAGCTCTGCTTATCTGGCAGATCCTCTGTTGTGGCTTATCCAATCACATGCATTTATAAAAAATATGTAAGAGAAGGCACCTCAGAGGACCAGAGACTCGCTAAAGGGCTAGAGATATTAGGTCAGAAATGGGAGAGTTTTCACATATTTCCTAGCATTTTTGTTTATTTACCATCTGACAAAATTGCTTGATTTAAAAAGTTGAGAATGAAAACAGAATATATTTAAAAAGGCATGGGCAAAGAAGTATGCATTTATTCTCCTTTCTTTCAAAATAGTTATCTCATCTGTTCAGAGCACATAGCTCTAGTCAAGATAAGTAATTTTATGTAACTGGATATTCATTTCAGTTGAACAGACCTGGTATAGATAGTTATCTTATTAGCTGGCCAAGTGGGTCTACCAAAATTACCTGCTCTGTCTGGGCCTTGAGACATAGTAATTGGTCAGCAAAAGCTTTGAAATTTAACCTAGTGCTTAATTAGTGTTAGTTCCTGAACAGAGCACCACTGCAGATAGAATTTTTTTTTTAATGGTGATTGGTGAACTGTTTCTCAATTCAGCCATAATGTTAGGATGTTTAAAAACCCCAACAACACTACTGTGCCAGATACACTCATATTAACATCATACATACTACTATGCCAGTGTTACTGCTGCGCTGAGAATGATTCACCACCCAAATATGATCTGATCAACTGTGGTATGGTGGTATCCCATAACTAATAAACTGGTAACTCTCTCTGTATATTTTACAATGATATTCATTTGGTACAATCATTTTACCTTCTATTTTGGGCCTGAAACAAGCCGTGTATTCATATGGCTGTGTCCTGATGTTTGTTTGTTTGTTTGTGTGTGTGTGTGTGTGTGTGTCTGTGTGTGTACATACTCTGAAACTGTCTGACATCAGCATGCAATCGCTGCATGTACTGGTGGGTCTGAGTGTGTAAGAATGTTTGTCTCTGACTTCAGTTTGTGTGTTTGTATGTGTGTGAGTGTGTGTGTGTTACAACCTCAGCAGGTTCCTAATGTAACCTGACAGCCTACATCCTCCAAGATGCCAGTCTCAGAGGGAGCATTATTACCCCTTTATTTCTGGAATGGAGGGACGAGACAAAAAAGAATATAGAGAAAAGGTGTGTTTGTAAAATCTGATGGTAGATATAAGAATCTGAGTTCATACCTTTTCTTCTGTGTAGTGAGACTAAGGCAGGATTTAAAATTTTTTTTTTTGTTTTTTTTTGGGGGGGGGAGTTGGTCGAAGCCTGACTAATCAATAACTGAATAAACAAGCTCAGATTTACAGCACTGAAGGTAATTTAACCTGCTAGGGAATATTTACCAAACACAAGCTCTCTCAAAAATTTTCTTGGTAATGTAAGAACTAATCAAAATGGAGAAGTGTGTAATCACTTAAAATACACACACATTCATTTGTGATTAATTGAGAAAAGCATGAGTCTAAAATATAAGCTTCAATCATTCAACAATAAATTATACTAAAATTCATTGTTTACACATTATTTTGATAGATACACTTCCATGAGTCATTTAACTGAGAGGTAGCACATAAGCATCATAACATATAATTCTTTTCTTGTAGCCTTTTAGCATAGCATTAAATAGGTAATAAATAGCATTCTTATCTAGCTATTTGGTTGCTTCCTGAAAATCATCTATATTTCTATGTCAGATTTTTTATGACACCTTGTGTTTAATATTTTAATACTTAAAGTAACACAGTAATCAAACAAAAAATGCATTGCAGTTTAACTGTTTGGACAACTATTATAGCAAGCAATGTGGCTAGTATCCCACTAATGCCTAATTAAAATAGCAAATCTATATCTTTGGTTGTGGCATGTCATTATTTTCATCATCCATTTTCCACCAGAACAGGTAAAACTCCCACCAGCTCTTCTGCCTTCATTGCTCTGTCTCCTATTGAACACTTGCTGTTTTGCCCTTCTTATTTGAGTGTGCCCTCAATGTCTTCAAGATTAAAAGTTTTCCCATTTCTGTATGTAGGGTTCGAAAAGGATACTCGCAAGAAACACAGAGTCTAACCCAAAATCCATTGCAACATTGGCATATAGGACCAATCAGAAAAAATGGGTTGGGTCACAGCTGGAGTAACATATGGAGTAAAACCTAGAAAATTGATCAGAGAGAGAGAGAGAGAGAGAGAGAGAGAGAGAGCATATAAATATACTAACATAGTATTAAATGGAACAAAATGTGTGAATAAATTCAAAACAACTTCCTCTTACCTGAATGTCCTCTCGCCTCCAAGCATCTCTGTCTGTTCTCATCTCTCCATCTCTCTTTTTCTCTCCCACATGTCCATTTGCATTGTTTTTGGCAGCTGACGTGGCAGACATCAGACTTCTCCACTCTGCCCACTCCTACACTCTCTTGTCTATTCTGTCTAGAGAACGGTCACTCTCTTCTTGTTCACAGCTCACTGTCTGGCTCTAAACCCACCTTTGTTTCCAACGTACAACCAACACATACCACCCACACATCTACCAATCACTCAGGCTTTTTGTCATTTTTTATTAATAACTTTTGCTATTACAAGTATATTTCGGTAGGGTGGCATGCATTAATCAAGAAATCACATAAATAAAAGCACCAGTGTGAATATAACCGCAAGCTATCTGTATGATTTGTAGTTGATTGCACATTGAGTGTGTTTTTTTTTATTTATTTATTTATTTATTTATTTATTTATTTATTTATTTATTTATTTTTAAACATTAATCTTTGGAAGGCTGAGCAGTTTTTGTGGAGACACCTGAGGCCTGAAAAGGCAACCATGGTTTATTATGACAAGTGCTGTGTCATGGTTGGTGTGTTGCCTCAATTTTGTATGGTGTGTGTGTGTGTGGTTTGTTTCAGGACATGTCTCTGCATATGACTGCAAGTGATGAGTGATGTGTTATTGACATTTGTGTGATTGAATAGTATAACCTCAAGTAATGTCTACCATTCTCTCTCTCTCTCTCTCTCTCACACACACACACACACACACACACACACACACACACACACACAGAATACTGAAGAAATGCATTTTTCTTTTTAATACTATATAATTAGCCTTTAATGTATTGTGTTAGTTGGATGCAGGACACAAGTGTGTGTGCTAAGCATGGACTTTATGAAGGGAAAACCACAAGTGGTAGTGAAGACATTCTTGGCAGTACACAAACTTTAAAAAAAAGCAAATATTTCAGACAAAAGTCCATACATGTCTACACACTGTAGAATGGAAACATATATGAAACCATTCAAGGACAGGAAGACAGTAGAACACCAAAACAGAAACTAACAGTGAAAGCCCAAATGGTGCAGTTGGAAATGAAACCAAAATACAAAGCCAAAGTCATGACATACTGAATAAACATTCCACAAAAATGTTGTTTGTTCATGGACCCTTAAAAACAGCCACAAATACATTAAAAACATTACAGAGTAGCTTGGTCAAAAAAAACCAAAAAAAACCCAAAACAAATATATATATATATATATATATATATATATATATATATATATATATATATATATGAAAGACTGTGTTTTTTTTTTTTAAAAGTTAAAAAAATTGAGATTTGTTATTGATTTTTAAAATATTTTG
>CM075020.1:11774409-11826207 GCA_037576675.1 Pangasius sanitwongsei | reverse complement strand
GGTTAGGAATGGGATGGCACTTAAGTTCATATGTGAGTCAAGGCAGGTGACCGAATACTTTTGGTAATATAGTGTGTATATATATATATATATACATAGCTTAGTAGCTACAGTACAGTAGCTCTTCTGTGGGATCGGACCAGCCTTCGCTCCCCGTGCACATCAGTGGACCTTGGGAACCCATGAGCCTGTTGCTGGTTCACCGATTGTCCTTCCTTGGTAGGTACTAACCACTGCATACAGGGAACAAAACACAAAACCTGCCGTTTTGGATATGTTTTGACCCAGTCATCTAGCCATCACAATTTAGCCCTTGTCAAAGTCGCTCAGATCCTTATGCTTGAACATTTTTCCTGTTTCCAACACAACACCTTTGAGAACTGACTATATATCAATTTTTGCCCATTTGATAAAGGTGTCTGTGGGTTTTGTAGCCTGAGAAATAATGGGAAAACTACACTAAGTACAAAATGGTAGAGCCAAAAGCTTGGTGCAGGAAACACCTCATTTAGACAGTTTTTCTTCCTGATAAAACATGAAGGAAACAGAGAGAGATGGCTGGAACAGTGGACCGAAAGAGTGAACTGAGCAGACAGCCCCCTGCAGAGCAAGCCCATTGATAAAAAAAAAGGAAAGTACCATTTACACCCTCTTGCTCTCTCTTTCTGTCTCCTCTCTCCATGTTTCTTATTTATGTTTCACTCTTCCTCTTTCTCTTTCTCTCTCTCTCTCTCTCTCTCTCTTCCTCTCTTTCTCTACTATGGCCTATTTTTCTTTACTCACCACCTCCTATTTCTCACCATCCCTCTCTTTCCGATTTTTTCTTTCTCTGTCTTTCACTCCTCCTCCTCATCTCTCTCTCTCTCTCTCTCTCTCTCACTCACTGAAGCAGGTGTAGGTAGGAGTGAATGTGCCACGTCCTGATTTTCACACTGCTAATTTTGCACGGCTCAGCCAGTCCCCCGTTCACACATTTCTCCACTTCCCCCCGAACATGCTAATTACGGGCTCTCAGTGACGTGAGCGAGGTTTAAAGGCTAATTAGCATAAAATCCTACATGCTATATTTTTACCTTCCTAATCAACACCCTCACACAGCTACATTTTTAGACGTGGGAGAGAAAAAGAAAAGATGGAGGAAAAGCACATGGCCTGATGCAACTAAATGAGATCGAAAATTTTAGGGAGGAACGAAAGAGTCACCTGGAAGCACAAAAGATGTGTTGTGGCCTTGTGTGTGGGTGTGTGTGTTTCTTTCTTTTTTTTTTTTTACAAATTCAAATGAAGCAGAAGTAGACAAAAACAAGAGAGGACAAACAAGGTAGAATGCATGACGTATCTGTCCTCGAATGAAATGCATCTACTGCTAGTCATTCCTAAGGCGTTCCACTTCCTAGAAATATTTACAGTACAGTTTGGTAAAAAAAAAAAAAAAAGTATGACTCCTCTCTATATACAGCACAATTTTTATTTCATCAGTTTATTTCATCATATCATCATTGATATGGTGAAATTTTCTGTCAATAGATATTTATTTAACATTATGGGCGGAGTCTCGGGTGTCTGCGCTATGTAAAGTTCAGACACAGAGAGTCTTCAGAACAGAGGACACTAACACTTTTGGGTTTCTCATTAACATTACAAGCTGCTTTTTTTGTTTTTTTTTTTCTTCTTAACTTCAGTAGAGAGAAAAAAGATAAGCTGGTATGGGATTGACTGTTTAAAGCTGCTCTGACATGCGTGATAACTTGTCCCAAAGACATTCCACAACTTTAAATGTAATTATAAATAGTCAAAAAGCATGGTGTTGTTTATTAATAAATTAAAATTTTAATCTTGGGAAATTGCTGTGGTATAACAGGGAGCATGATGTGCAAAACACTTCAGGCCATGCTGTTATAGGAAATTAATCCTCTTTGAGGTGATAACCCTGTCACAATATCCTATCAAAGATCATTTTCCTATAACAGCACATCCCATCATGTTTTATTCCTTACTTATAAAACAATTATGAGTAATATCCCAACCCATAACCCATATACCATTGAGTCATGCAAATTGCACTGAGGTTGCAAGTGTAACCATGTTGATCACTTCTAGCACCAGCATCTAAATGGTTCACACCTGTTCCTCATGTTTATAGTGTGTTCTCATGGTGTTGGGATTACTGTAATTACATGATGAGAACTCTTCTTGGAACTTTTCATCTCCTTGGACTTGGAAATGAGTTGTCTCTATAGCAACAAAATGGATACATCCAACAATGCATACATTTACAGCAAAATGTATGGTTTAGAAAGCATGCTTTTAGACAGAAATCTAACTGCTAATAGGGAATGGAACAGGGGATGGTTGCTAGATATATTAATTCACCCATCCATCTTCAGTAAGCCCTTTGACCTGGTCAGAGTTGCAGTGGATCTGGAGCATGAGTTAGAAGTACATCGTGGATCACAGAGTACCATGTACATACACTTATTCACACCTAGGTGCAATTTAGTGTCACCAATCTCCCTAGAAGCATGTTTTTTTTTCTAACAGAGTGTGTAAATTATTATTACCGATCAGCAGATATTATAAAATAAAATCATTTTAAGAGAAAACCTGTAGGTTGAGCTCAAAGGGGTATAGTAAGGGAATTTCAAGGGAATCCTAACAGAATCAATGTTTTCATGAATAATCAACTTAATTGACCAGCGATAAGTTGATTCTAGGGATTAATTCTAGGGATATTTCTTCCATTGGCCACCAAGTATAACATCCTAAGTATAGTGAAAACACTATTTATTTGCACAGTAACAAGATCGACAGTTTAAAACATCAACTTGTGAGCATAGATCACAAGACAATTCTCTTTAAAGACATACAAGAGTCTGTTGAACTATTCTACTACACAAAAACTAAACTAGCACATAAACACACACACAGACACACACACAAAATCAGTAAATAAAGAACAGCTTTGAAGTAGAGAGTGAATGAAAGCCTGAATTTCTAGAAATGTATGCAATTTCTTAGACCATGACCTGCGCAAACCATCAATCATTAATTTAACCCTTATATTGTTTCTTAAATGGGGGTTATCAAACTTGATCTTAATGCACCAGTTCAGTGAGAAATGAGTTGCTTTGCCTCTTTCTATGGGATTCCCTGATTGAATGGTTGTGAAAGAAGTTTCCCACGTTGTGCTTATTTGCTGGAGGTCTGGTCACATCTTTAGTGGCGTAAAGCCAATCAAGGATGGTGAATGGAGTGATGAGTGGACTGTGCGGAATCTCACATACAGATTTCAGAAGAGTGCTTAATTCAACAAGAATGGTTACGGCGGGGTAAAGATTTGCCGAACTAAATTTAGACAATGAAGAATCTCAAAGAAAAGAAAAGAGAAGAAGTGAGGCTAGCCGAGGGTAGACCAGGCTGGACTATAAAATAAATGAAAAGAGAAGAAGTGAGGCTAGCCAAGGTTGGGCCAGGCTAGACTGGTGATTCTTTGTGTCATAGGTTTTAAACACTTTCTGATTGACCAAACCCCAATGAGGATGTAACCAATCAGACATCATCTTTAGTTTGGGGTGTAACTGAGTCATCCTCACATCAATCAACAAACTGCTCATTGGTCACATGTTCTTACAGTTCCCACTCTTTCTCAGTATAATTTTGGTCATGATTTATTTATAATGAGAATATAATACAAGTTCAAAATTTACTATACACCAGCATTCTGGAAATGCAAAACCCAACTCATAGATTAACTTGTTAGTCATAATAGCATGAATATTAAATGATGAAAACCATAATAAGCACTTTGTTGGGTATAGACATAGATAATATGTGATTACAAGACATAATAAGATTATTCTCACATAGTAGGCATTGTATAGTGATCTGATGAACTTTGTTATGGAAAACTAGTCTCTGTGCACTTTGGAGAGTGAGAAGAAGAGTGTGTTAGTCCTGTTTCCATGGGGGAGTTCAAAGGTCTCATTCCAAGGGAAATTTGGCAAACCCCCCCTTGTTTTAAATCACAGGTTCCAATGCAATGGTGGCTTTTACAAGTGAGAAACAGGATGGGTGAGCCTCATGATCCTTATTCTGCTGTTACGCAGTTAGTCTAATCCACATCTGCATAGCTTCATCTTTAAATTTGACTTTGTGGTGCCATCTCGACAGGATCTCTGGTTTTACCACCCAAATGGTCACTGGGTGTGGCTCTGGGGCCTCTCATGTGATCCTGTTTATTGTTCTGTCTCACAGATTTGGAGAACCATCACTGCCTGGTTTGCTCTGAGGTCCTACATCATTTTTATATTAGGTTTTCTCAATATTCTGTCTCAATACCTCAAAAACATGAGTTCATCTTTAAATATTTGCTCATATTAATTATTTATATCTCAGATGACAACAGCTTTCAAAGAGATCCTGTGAATGTTTTATTCAAACTTTTAACATTGGACATTGTCACAAAGCAGCTGTACAGAAATCTAGATATAGATTTAGATCCATAATAAGCAAGCCAGAGGTGAGAGTGGCAAGGAAAAAGTCCTTAGACGACATGAGGAAGAAACCTTGAGAAGAACCAAGTCTCAAAAGAAAACCCATCCTCATCTGGGTGACACCAGATAGTGGGATTATAAGTCATTTCTCTTGCACAACTGTATGCTATAGAGTCAAACAGTACTGAGTGTGTTGAAAGAATCTTGAACATGAGCATCAGGGTCTTTTTTTTATTTCAGAAAAGTTTCTCACTTTACATTTATAGTATCCGGTAAACTTATCCACTGAAGAATGGATGAGACTTGTGTGCTACTATACAACTAACCTTGAGGCAGATGGGCTACAACAGTCCACTTCTGGCCGCCAAGAACAGGAATCTGAGGCTAACTGAAACTGAACAGTGGAAGATTGGAAAAAGATATCTTCAGCTGCCCAATTTTAGTGTTTTGTGCATTCTGAGATGCTTTTCTGCTCACCACGTTTGTAAAGAGTGCTAATTTGAGTTACCATAGCTTTCCAGTTAGTTTGAAGCAGTCTAGCCATTCTCCTCTGACCTCTTTCATCAAGTAGGGGTTTCTGCCTGCAGAACTGTAGCTCACTTGCTGTTTTTTAGTTTGTATTTTGCACCTCTCTATGTAAACTCTAGAGACTGTGGTGTGTGAAATCCCAGAAGATCAGAAGTTTCTGAAAAACTCAAACCAGCCTATATAGCACCAACAATCATGCCATGGTCAAAGTCACTGAGATCATATTTATCCAACATTCTTATTTTATTTGATGTGAACATTAACTGAAGCTCTTGATCTGTATCTGCATGATTTTATGTATTGCGCTGCTGCCACGTAATTGGTTTATTGGATAACTGCATGAATGTGCAGGGGTACAGGTGTTACTTTTAAAGTGGCCAGTGATTGTATGTGTTATGTGTATTCGTCCCTACTGCTTTCACTTAATTATAACATACTTTATTACAATAATGTTTCTAACAATTGAAAAGACTCAATTTGCAGAAGGATCCATACCATTTTTTTACTACATTTTCTTACTTTATTCAAGAAATCCAACTAAATCCTTCCACATTTACCTCATGCCTTCAAATCTACACCATTTTGTAATGAGATTAGCGATTGTTACCTAATAGAATAAATATAGTTCAGATTTTTAGACTATACTGTGTTAAATACTGATGCTATTTTGTGTATTGCCCTCCCTAGGTGGGTGAAGAGGCTGAACATATTGGCTGACACCTGGTGATGCCACGGGGTCTTTGTAAATACTGTGCCTAGGATGCAAGAGTCACAGATGGGTAGTGCTGCAGGGGTGAGGGGTTGAGGGTTGGTTCTAGGTAACAAAGGATGATAAAGCCCTGGGGAAATGCTCATGGGAGGATTGGAGATCTTTCGGAGAAGACACCATATGCTTTCAATGACCTTAGCCAATAATACACTAAAACACACTTGTTTCAGGTCTGTTCTAATATACTTTCTTGAACTTTAAGCCTGTCAAATGGGAAAACTGCAAAGGAATCAAGCTGAAATGTTACATCACAGCAAAATTGCAGAGTAGAGTAATTCTGTACAGGGACTAAGAAATTAATCAGGGAATAGTTATCTGGTAACCTGGAACACAAAATCCAGTATTAGGACAAAAGAAATGCTCCCATGCTTCTTTTAAGTTTTTCTTTTTAGGCATGTTCACTTCCACTGCACGTTTCTGTCTCTAAAGAGCTAAATTAATAGATTGCATTCATCAGGACTTTTTGGTATATGTCAGCACTAACATTCATTTCAATAAGAATATATGGACAGCTCACACTAGCGGAAACTGATGCATAAAAATGATGCTCCATTGTCCAATAAGATGCAAGAATTGAGCTTTAGACAGAAAGTACACAGACATACACGTCAGTCAATAGAAGATGGTCCTATCAAGGCTTCAGTGATTCATGCCAGTTTTGAGGAAGATACTTCTCATGTTTGTCAGCTCTCATTTAAAGCTATACAATCCAGTGAAATGTGCAAGTGCAACTCAAGATGAGCCTCGGCTCTGCACACTGTTAATGTGTGTGCAACACAAAACAAATATACAGTATTTTACCTAATATCAATATCTGCATCCAAACATGCCTACTGCATACCAGCAATACATACTACTGTGTTTGTTTCTTTGCTGTTTGTTTAATGGATATCTTGTGAACATGGCTAAGTGGACTGCATTGGAGCATACTGCAATTAGTTGCATTAGTACCACCGCAATTAGCCACATTTCCAATTAAATTAAATAGAATTAACTTAAATTACATGATGGTTATGTAAAGATGGTTTCTTTAGATATATTAAGGTGAATAAACACATCACAACCTTAAGTGAAACGGAGGTCAAGTTAATAATATTAAAAAATTCTACATCATGATATAAAATAATGGTTTAAGAGATGGCCTCAACACAAGCATTCTATGTGACTGGGACTGAGATTTGTGCACATTAGCAGGGATGGGGGACAGAATAAATGATTTAAAAAAAAATATCCACATTTTATCCAACTTTATTTATTTAACCATTAGAAACTTAATCTTACCAAATTTGATCAAATCTCGCCTAATGTGAGTTTAAAGCAAATTAGTCCTTGGATAAGTCACACTATCCACATACACACATTACACAGGAATGGTGAGAAACATCACACATCACACAAAAACAGCACAACATGGCTAACAACATTAGCAAAACCATTACAAATATATAATTTTTAAACAGAAACTGAAAATTAACTTGTGTTTTTAAACAGATCATATAACTATGTGCTAAAGGCTATAACTTGTAAGCATGCTGGGAAATATTCAAATTCACAAATCCCTGATTGGATGCAGGGATGCAACAATAAAATTAAATTTTTGGCATCCACATCAGATGATTTATTGTTAACAAATGTCTTAAGGGGGTTATTCTGTCTGTACTTTGCAGAACCAAAAGTAACAGCACCACCCATGGTTGTTGTAATAATAATAATAATAATAGTAATTATATATATATATATATATAAAGAATGGTATGAGCTGGTTTATTTGATTTTAGCCTAAGCTGTAGATCCATGTAACTGTAAGTTATAGTCCTGTGAAGAGTGAAATGCCCCCTAGATTTGATTTAACACTGTAACACGTCATTAACAGAGCATGAGAAGGTGTATGTCAAATATAGTTGTGTGTTTTTTCACCCCCAAAATACTATTGGAGTAGAAAGTAAAAATAGACCTACTAAGTGGACATTGTCCAATTAAGGAACACATGACAGAACTCTGTTTCTAGAGCTTTCGAACTTTTCCAGTAGAGCATTACGGACATGAAACAATTGGGGAAAAAAATAGAAGCCTATCAGCTTTTACCTGTGTGTAATAGTTTCCCCCATATCATTATTACTTTGCCATTAATGACACCTTGTGATATAGTTCATTGCTCAGTCATAATAATTTCATTGTCAAGCTACTGATAGATGTTAGATTTTAGCTCTACTGGCCATCACTGAAGTAAAATTTCCTTTCCTTCCATTTCTCTCTCTTTACTTGTCTATTTCCCTCTCTGTCCCACTCTCTCCCTCTTTTCTCTTTATATATTTCCCTTTCATTCTGTGTCCCTTTCTCCCATCCCTAAATATCAGATTGGTTTTGATCCATCCTCCACTCCTTTGTATCTTCCTCTGAAGATTAGCTTTGCCTGTCCAACCCAGAAGAATGACCTCAACACAGGGAATAATGAACAAAGTGGACACACATGCTTGCATGCTCACACATACAGACACACCATCTTATTTCAGCATGGCCCTTGAAGCAGGAGTGTACAGAAAACTGCAGTTACTCTCCTGACACACACACACACACACACACACACACTCAGGAGCTCACATTCCATCATAAATAAAGCATCTTATTTATATGATAACGCTCAAGCTGCCTGCTTTAAAACATCTGCTTATCCTCAAAAGGCAAGAGAGAGAGAGAGATAGAGAGAGAGAGAGAAATTTGCTGAGCTTCAGTAGTGGTTCACATTCTTACATGTGAAGAGATGAGCACATAGTAAAATCTGATCATTCATCATATTAATTTTTGGTGTATCTGTACAATGTCACAAATTCATATCTGGTCAGTTTGCATGGAAATTTGAACATAATATTCTAACAACCCAAAAAAATGCTTGACTTGTAGTTACATAATCAAAAGCAATATATGAGTGAATAGAGCATTAGAATCAGAATTGTAGGTAGTAAGGATTAATATCAACATGTAATTTCAAAATGTGGGGAAGTGGTAGCTCACTGAAGGTTGAGAGTTAAAATCCCAGCACCATCAAGCTGCCACTGCTGGGTCCTTGAGCAAGGCCCTTATCCCTCAACTAGTCAGTTGTATAAGTGAGATAATGGTAAGTCGCTCTGGATAAGGGCGTCTGCCAAATGCCATAAATGTAAATGTGAACCAAAATGCACAGAGATCAATTTTTATTAGTCCTATGGTTAATAATAGGCCCATTTGTGTACAAGAGACACCACAAAGAGATGCCCTGGATGGAGTCTTGGGCAGATGCGCTATACATGGGACACTTAGAGATCATAGCATTATGTAAATTTATATCAACAATACACTTGGCCTGAATATACACACACCCAGAACTGATTCTTGGCTCATTTTGGGGTGGGACTCATAATCACAGGTTTGCTTTCACATAGAAGGACTCCTTCTGACTGTGGATCAACTGTGCGATTCCATATGGCACTTTTGTGCATGCAGGTAGCCACTAGGGTCTTCCATTTGCTGTTTTTTTTTTATTATTATAATTTTCCTTTTGTACCATCACACAAATGGTTAAAACAACACTTTTTGGATGCATGGATGCAAACAAGGTGCTTTTCTTGTATAAGAAGATTTTTAGCCCCACAGCCTGGTAAGAGGCATTTTGCCGATGCTCTCAGTTCAAACACAATATATGGCCAAAAGTATGTGGACACCTATATATGCTTGTTGAAAATCCCATTCCAGATTTAGTCCTCCCTTTGCTGTTCCTCCCATTCTTCTGGGAAGGTTGCCACTAGATTTTGAATCATGGCTGTGGTGATTTGTGTTCATTCAGCCACAAGAGCATTAGTGAGGCTCTGCTGTAGGGCAAGGAGGCCTGGTGTACAGTCAGCATTCCAGTTCATCCCAAAGGTGTTCAATGGGGTTGAGGTCAGGGCTCTGTGCAGGACACTCGAGTTCTTGCACACCAACCTTAGCAAACCATGTTTTCATGGGGCTCACTTTCTTTGCAGACGCACTGTCATGCTGGAACATGTTTGGGTCTTTTAGTTCCAGTGAAGAGAAATTTTAATGCTACAGCATCCAAAGACATCCTATACAATTGTGTGCTTCCAACTTTGTGGCAGCACAGATCTTCTGAACCTCTCCCAAGCTTAAAAACAGCTTTCACACTTCATCAAACTTTCCCCAGGTCTGGAAAAAACAACACAAGTGTGAATACAATATAAAACACTCCAGGTGCAATTTTATTCTTTTTTGATAGTTTGAATACCAGTGTCTAATTAATTTATTTTCTTTGCTTATAAGGAATAAGTATTTGTTATTTGTTCAAGATTAAAACCTGGATCACCTATATTTATAAATAACACATTAATTACATCTGACTCCAAATAAATAGAAACCTTGCTATAAATGGAGTTCACTTAACTACAGGTGACAACAGCCTTTCAGTTTTCCATCAACAGCTTCCATAACTCTGCAAAATCACCTCTAACTCAGTTTCACTAAAATGTATTTCTTTCTACTTCTTTCCTCTGATCTTTGCTGGCTATTTCTCTCCTCGGATATTCCTTGGGTCATGGATGGCCTGCTGAATGCTTTGTTTTTATTGGCTCACTATTGCAACATCAACATAAAGTAGGGTGTGTTGCATGCAAATTAGATGCATATAAGGGTAATTTTGTGTGCCATCGGCAAATGACATCCATCCATCCATCCATTTTCTGTACCGCTTATTCTACACAAGTGGCAGGGGAGCCTGGAGCTTATCCCAGGGGACCCGGGGCACAAGGTGAGGGGCCAACCCATCACATGGCACAATCGCTCACACACCACGGACAATTTAGAGATGCCAATCAGACTACAATGTCTTTGGACTGAGTTAGGAAACCGGAGTACCCGGAGGAAACCCCTAAGCACAAACCCCTAACCCTAATCATATGTATCATATGTAATCTCATGCACCGAATCTACAGTTTGTTGTTTCTTTGCAACTTTAATGAATAAGGGCCGCTGACTTTAGGAACTTGCCATCTGTAGGCTAAAAAAGTCTCCCTGTTGTTCACTCCCACTTTAACAAATCTAAAAAAAAATGGAGATTGTTCATCCAAGCACACACCAAATCCAGTGATGCGGTTATTCCCTTCTTTATTTTTTTTATTATCCTGTACATCTTATACATACAATTGCATTTTATATCTTATTTACAAATGCATAATGGCCTGGGAAGACTGCAAATTTTACTGAAGCTGAATTCTGGGGTAAAAAATAAAATTGATATATGAAACATTGCAATGCTTTAGTATTTCCCACAGCAATCATTCAAATTGTTTGTATGAGGTACAAAAACATTAACCCTTAGAACTCTAGACTATTTTTGAGAATTTTTAAAAAATCTTCATCAAGTGGTTTATCCTGGGTAGGCCGGATCCAGAGCCCACAAATGGGAACAGTGGGTCCCCCCTCAGGGAACCATGCAAACATATACTCACACATTAATTCACACTTAGAGGCTATTTACAGTAGCCAGTCTACCTACTGGCATGTTTTAGGTGGTATGAGGAAACTGGAGAACCACAGAACTAATGTGGACAAGGGGAGAACATATGAAACTCCACACACACAGTAACCCGAGCTCAAAATCAAACTGGGGACCATGGAACTGTGAGGCAGCATTGCTACCAACTGCAGCACCATGCTGCCCACTATAGGAATTCCTACATTAAATGTCTTTTATTCCTTCAGATCTGTCATTATTTGCTATACTATTTTGTTTATTATCTTTTTTTAGCAATAACAGTTTATTTTCCATCTCTTGAATTTAGTGCATTTTTGTATAGCAGAAAGCTGTGATTCCAGTGTAGATACTGGAGTTCTTATGAAACGTTAAGAATAGATTATCTGTGAATTGGGAAAACACAAACTTTTGGCTTAATCTGTGGCTTAGTACTGTGGAAGAATATATAATTAGTATACAGAAATATTTTTCATTGATATTGTCTCTCCTTGGTTTCATGCTTATTGCCAAAGTTCTTTGAAAGCAAACAAGGCTTTTCATTTTTGCCCAGCACAAATTTAACTACTTTTTTGTTTATTCATTTTTATTCTTTGTATAATTCTGAAAGACATGGGAATTTACTGTCATCAGTTCATAATTATTCATAATACTTGAAATATGTAATATAATAGTGCATTGTCTATGTAGGAACTTGCTACCCAATCTATTTTAGAAACCAGTTTGTCCTTCTCTTAGATAAGATGCATATCTTATTTTTAAGCAATAAAATGTTCCTAAAGCCAAGAAGATTGAATGCAATAATGCTTGAAATTGAATTTATAGGGATAAATGTAGAAACACAGGACCTTTCCGTCTTTAAAACCTATTTGATATAACTATCAGCTAGCTATTAGCATGACGTACTGTACATACAGTTAATTTTTTGAGAATGAGCCTCACATTGTGGTCAAAACTGTTATAACATGCTATTTATCTATGCATCTCAAAGCAGAGGTTTTATGCAGGGCCACACATGAAGGGGACAGAATATTCACACTGGCTTACAAGCAAACCTGCTTTCCTAAGTATTGTATATGGTTGGAATAGTGTCTAACTTATTATTCATTTGTATAATATAACTTATCATACATTTTATGTTTAAAATATTTATTGTAACCCTTCATACAAAACTTATTATTGCACTCTGAAATACTGAAGGCTTAATTCATAAACTCAGGTGGGTTACTTTAGGGGTTTGTAAATCATTAAAATCTGTTAAATATAAGGCAGTGGTTCTCAAAGTAGGGTAACAAAAAACAAGCACTTCTATGAATAATGTCAAAGTGAATGTAATAGCAATTTTAATATGCGTTCTTTGGAACAAAGACATGGGAAGTAGGAGTGCTGAGGGGGCTGCAGCACCCCTGACTTTATTCCTTTAACTGCAACTGCTAAAATAATATTAATAATTTATAGATAAACAGATTCCTCTTATATCACAGATATTTCCCAACATTTACAATTTAATTTATTTAATAAATGACACATTGCCCTTTTTTAACTATTTAATGTTATGGAATGTATGCAAGATCATCAGGAACTAACCTCCATAAATATAAAATAAACATTTCCTAACAGAGGACCTTACCATATTAACGATTATCCACTTTTCTTTGTTAAACAGCGTGCTTTTTTTTTAAAAAAAAATTTTTTATCCATTTTAATATTAGGCTTACATTCTGTGGTGTATCCACCATACAACTCCATGTAAATGAGCTGTTACTATAGGAACAATAATGTATTAGAATGAGCACATTAATATATAATAATATATTAATCATTAATATAATTTAGTAATTTAGTAGTCAACTACTAAATACTGCTGTCAGATCTGTGCTCCTACAGAAAAATTCCAGCTCCCCTTTGTACTTTTTAAATAATGTCCATGAAATACGTCTTTCTTGAGGAGGTACATGGAATTTATTTTACAGTTAAAGGGCTTGCTGGCTGTATAAAGTTTGAGAACCCCTGCAAAGAACTGTTATCAACAGAGAGCTTTTCTTGTGTACTCTTGTTACTGTGTGCAATAAGTATACTTAGTGAAAATGACTGCTTTACACAAACTGAACTATGGTATTTTGAAGAATTGGAAATCTGGAAAAGTGTCTTTTGTTAGTAAACGTGTTAATTATTAGAATATTGTTGAATGTTTTGGATTCCTTTTTCAGTTGCTTGCTTCTATACTTTGTTTTTCTCTTTTTCTCTGAACACACACCACACACTATTCTCAGATCAGGGAGCTTGAGAGCTTTTGCCAAGACACACACACGCACACACACACACACACACACACACACAAACACACACACACATAGAGAGAGAGAGAGAGAAACAGGACTTTCTCTTGCCAAAGTGAAGTCCAAGAAAATACTGGATCACAGACATCTACTGTATCTACACACATGCTTGCATATACCCACGCTACCCACGCTAACACACACCTACACCTACAGACTAGCCACATATCCTGTTAGCCAACAGAGGTCCAAGCAATGATGGGATTAGCATTCATACATTTTTATAATGACTTCATTAATAAAGAATCTAATTAAATCTAATAACATTGCTCTTGTTGGCTTGAATTTGTGCATCTTTTTGAAAAAAAAAAAAAAAAAACCTGCAATATGCAGAGGAATTAATTATTTTAAGTTCTCCTTAGAAACAAAGCTGTGCAAAACACCACAAATGGAAAAGCATCACATGGGAGAGATTCTGTGTTGCCTAATCCACACTCCACGTCATTTTCCCCTACTCTGGGTGTAAAACACAGCACAAAATGGCAATGCCTACAGTGTGAGAGTGCGAATTAGTGGTGTGTGTTTGTGTGTGTGTGTGGGAATGTCAGAGAAAGAGAGATAGAGAGAGTGAGAAAGATAGATAGAGAGAGAGAGAGAGTCTGTGTGGCTGACATTTCCTCACATACACACAGTGAGTTTGTGGTTTGTGAATTGTCTGGGGTTGTGTCCCCTAGTGAACAGAGTCTTCAGAGAGATCACAAGCTGTACCCACCAAGCAGTGACAGCTTGAATGACCTGAAAATGACCTTACCGTTCGTCACACAAATACACACATTTATTCACACACACACACACACACACACACTCACACACACACACACACACTAGAAAGTACGGTAAAAGTGATGTGCATGGTTGGACACATGTAAAGAAGGAGACATGGCTGTCCATTGACCTCTCTGCTATCATGGGGCAGTAGGGGAACAGAAGCACATTCACACATCATCCACTTCACCGAGCGGAATAGACACACACACACACACAGAACTTTCATCTCACTATTCTGGAGTAAAACCAGGTGGTTGTGGGCAGTCCTGGTGTGATGTGATTTTGGAGGGAATGCAGTGCTTTCCATAAACAGCTAACATTTCAAAACCAACTAGTTTGGTTCTTTGCAACTAAGAGCAACATCTAAATAAATAAATAAATAAATAAATAAATAAATAAATAAATAAATATTCAATCAATCAATCAATCAATCAATCAATCCTGTGTGAGTGCAACTTACAGTTTCTGCAATTTTTACCCTCTTGTTTTCTATTGGCTCACACTTCCAAGGTTTTGAATTTACAAGGTTAAAGTTTGCCCTTCATTGAAGCGAAATTAACAGTTTGCTTTGGCATTTTTCATGTGGAAAGAGCTTTCCTGGTCATGTGAATTAACATTTTAGCATCAAGGCAAAATATTATGACTGTCCTTTATTCTACATCAGTACTCTCAACTCAATCTCATAGAAAATGTTCACATACAATTTAATTGCAACATGGTATAGAAGATTAATATTAATGCTCTGTCACAAGCATGCAACACTATTAGAATAAAAGAAACTTCTTGTTGATGAGAGAGGGCAGAGGACTGCTTTGCGCTGACAGGAAGGCTGGAGAAACTCAAATAACTACTCTTTACAACCGTGGTAAGCAGAAAAGCATTTCAGAATGCACAACACATAGATCAGCTTCCAAACCTCTCAGCTAAAAACATGAATCTGAGGCTACAGTGGGCACAGGTTTACCACAAACAGGATAAATGAAGATTGGAAAAAACATCACAATTACATGAATATCGATTGCCGTTGAGACATGCAGGTGGTAGGGTCAGAATTTGGCCTCAGTGAATCCACCTGCCTTGTGTCAACAGGCTCACTCTGTTGGTGATGGTGTAATGGTAAACTAGATAAAATAAACTAGATGTGAAGTCCTTGATTACTTGTCATCTCTATATTATCTTGAGATGACAGGCTATATCAAGCAAACACCCTGCCCACCTCTACCTGTATATCTGCATTCCTATTCTACTTAAGGAAAAACATTAGTGACACTTTATCAAAAAGTTATAAGATTATGATAAAAAAGTGTAATCACTTTGATCAAAAGCATAATCCACATCAGTCTCTCTAGTCACATCTGTTGAGATAAATATCAGTGATGGATTTTGACAAACATGAGCCTCATTGTTGCCTCTTGAATTGACTGTTACCATTGTGCTCTTACATCTGTGCTGAAATAGTCTTTGATTTATTCAGTAAGTTTTGTCCTGTTGGCTAATTTTCCCATTTTTTGATTAGCATTCCAACATACATTACAGTTTTGCTGCCAATTACTACTGGATAATTTGACAGCTGGTATTTACAAAATGACCACCATATTACATGTATACATATATATATATATATATATATATATAGCTGCAAAAATCAAATCAATACAAGTGTACTGGTGTTGGGAGCCAGTAATGAGTAAATGTGTGTGTAAATCAGTGGAGTTTAATAGCCTGTCTATCCAGCGTCCCACAGCATCTCACGACCCTTTACAGCACCTCATCAGCTTGATACCAACAACTGCAGAGGCTTATAATTGATGTGCTCCTTTAACAGGCAGCTCTGATTTGTGTTAAAGTCTTAAACCTTGTCCCTGAATTCAGACACCGCACAATGAGGGAGCGAAAAAAAAAAAAAGGTCAGGGCCTGTTTTATCCCATTGAGCAGGCAGCGATCGATGGAGCCTAATGTTCTCCCCTCGTAACTTTGTTGTCATGGCTGGTTAGAAAATCAAAAGCGTATTTATAGCGACCATTTTCCTCCGGCCGCGCTTTGAAACTGGGAGATGAAAAGCCGAGCGCCAGCAGATCCTTTTGCCCCCGCATTCTCCATCATTTAAATTGGCATCTTTCCACCTCCTTTTCCCTGGCGCCTTTTTATTATTTTTTTCCCAAGATTCTGAATTTTTGTCTGCATTTAAAGCCAAGCACTAATTTAGGTAAAATGTGGCCATGTAATCATGTTTTTAAGCAAGACATGAAGTTAGAAATCAAAGCTGCAGCTCTGCAGAGGCCAGTTGTGGATTATGAAATGGTGCATCTGGGAGGTAATTAGGTCTTCTCGGGGGCTGGAGGACACAAAAGCATGGAGATCATAAAAGTCATAACTTAGCTGGGTGCCTGGGAAAATGTCAGAGGAGAAAGAGGGCCAATTATGTTGTTCAACACAATGTGTTATTTAATAGCACAATTATAGTGTAATAAACATGTTATAATACATGAACATACATGACATAAATGTATAATGAGATCTTACAGAGATGCCTGTCAGAGGACAAGCAGATGTCATGCCAATTTTGTGGGAATTCTAAAAGAAAAGTGATTTCACGGAATTTATGTGAATTTTCATGTTGAAAACCTTACATGGTCATACTCTACAATGTAACCACTAAAACCTGCTCCTTGCTGGTCTTCCTGGATATGTCATTAAGTCCATAAACCTCATGGCAATTGTCAAGACTTTTCGATCTGGAATCATGCCTCAGCTTGGCCCACCTTCAGGACACAAGGCCTGTAATGCAATTCCACTATCTGTATCTCTATATATTTAGTGCTTTAAATATCTGTATGTCTATCTGTATTCAGATTGAATCCTAAAGTGGACATGATCTAAACCGGAAGTTTTGTTTGTTTGATTGTTTGTTTGTTTGTTTTTTAAAGGCCTCTAATGGCATCTTCTACTATGGCAGTTTTTTGGAAAAAATAATTAAATAAATAAAGGAAGACCAGCATCAAGACCCTCTCCTCTGTAGTGTTGTCCAGGTAGCTGAATGAAATTTCCCTTTGAATAGCTGAGCTCCTTGTTGTCTTTAAGCATAGACTGAGGAATCATCTCAGCAATAAGCAATGAACAAATACTAAATGTGCTTAAACATCTTACCTTAAGTGTGTTCTTTTATATTGACTTTATTGTACTTCAGTATAATCAGTATCACAGATTCTCTTTTGTGGTAATGCCTCAGCTTTTTCAGACTCCTCTCTACAGCTTTCATCTCTGAACTGGAATATACAGTATTGTCCAAGTAGACAACAAAGCACTTCTTTTTGTAACTCTGGATAAGTTGTAATTAAAGCTGTACCACTTAACATTCAAAAGAGTGAAACTGTGTTGGAGTGGCAGATCTGGCAAATGGGTGTGTAATCAGAAGGTCAGGGAATGACTGCAAAATTTTCAGTGAGTCAGTGAAAGAGGGAGAGAGAGAAAGAGTGAGAGAGAGAGAGAGAGAGAGAGAGAGAGAGAGAGAGGAATGATATTTGATGATATTTGTCATCTTGACACATTCAGACTCAATCCAGCATATGACTTTGATTCATGGCTACATCTGCACCACCACAATTACCTCCTATTGCACATCTGATGCCACACACACACAAACATGCACATACTCGGCAGAAGCCTTAAGGCAGCATTTTGATAGGAGATTCATGCAGGATGGAGTGAATTGTAGCTCATTTCTCTGTGCTTCTACTAGCCTGACAAGCATAACTGCCAGCAAGACAAGAAACATGCACATACACACCCACACACACACACACACATACACACACACACAGCCTGCTTCATTTATTTTGACTAAAATGCCACTACAATACTGTCAATGGTAGTAACGCCATATACCAATTTTGTCTGTCAAATCAAAGAGTTGGGTTAGAAGATAACATTGTGAGTTCAAATCCCACTGAGCTAATGCTATAATATTACTAACTAGCTAATATTTTGCTCATCTGTAGACCAGCAGCATACGGTTTATTTAGATTGTAACAAAGCAACAGTCACAATGTTTGTCGAGTATAACCATTATTTCTAGATTTTGTTCCCTCTATATTGTGTTTCATCTTTCCCTTTTTTCCAATTTGTGATCTAGCTTTTCACCTACTACAGCACATTTTATTTCACATGCCCTTTATGCTCCGATTTCATCTCCCTGCGCCTCCCCTGTAGTTCTCTCAGTCCTCCCCACCACTGGTGTAGTGTATGAAAGGTAAAGCATTAAACAACAGTCGGTAACAAAGATACTTTACAGTTACATTTTCATACCTTGCATTATGTAATTGTACCCTCAGAAGTAGAATTGTGGTCATTTTAATGCACCTTTAATGTATTTCAAAGATACTGTACACTCCAACAATTTGCTCCTGTGAGTAGTTACAAAAGATGTACCCTTGGTAGTACCACAACAGTGACAAGCCTTTGTAACCAGAAACGTACCATTTTTTTTCTGAAAGCGAAGAGATACTTTAGGATTATGGCCAAATGATAAAGTATTCCAGGAAGAGAAGATTCTTGAGATATTTCTGTAAAATGTAATGATTCTTTAGTACGAATGAAGATAGTGAGTTTTTCTACAATCAACAACCACATATAACACAATATTTCATAGAACATGAAGGCAGAGTTAGCGTTCATAGCTTTTCCTACAACTGTATTAATATAAAATTTAACCAAATGCAACTTCATTGGATACAAAGGTTACAATCACAAATTGGCAAACAAATTGGCAAGACTTGGTGTTCGAGGTAACTGTTCAAGTGTTCCACTGCTGATCACATTAATTGCTAGGTTATTATGAGCAGGCTAATGCCTAGACAGGAGTAGACCAGATTCATGAGTCTGGACTGAAGCAGATGAAACACTGGTTGTGATAGTCACCCTTGTTTGTTACAGATGTTACGGGTAGTTTTTCACAGATGAAGTTTTGAACTTAATGCAAATATCAGCCAATGGAGGCAGATGAGATGTATCACATTTTAGTTGTTTGAACACTACTCAGACTGGTGCCATATGAACCATCTGCAGTGGTTTCGCAGTATACGGTGGATCAACACCTGGTAGGGAGTTACAGTTTTCACTGACTCACTGAAGCTTGGAATTTACACAATGAGGGCCAAAGCTTCCAGTGATGCAGGGTGGTACTTTGCAATTTCTCACTGATTACAGTGTAACCTATTTCATACTGAATTAACCAAAGCAAAAGCTTAGATACAGTGGAGCTATTATGGTAATCAATTGTATGTGAGACATTCACTGCATTGGCTCTGAAAATGGACATAATTTGCATAATACTTATGGAAACAAAACCAGATATCCAGATAAAAGCAAACTCCTGATAACTTCTGTCTCTCAAGAACCACATTTATATACTTACTTATAATTTAAGTCCCATCACTCAAATGAAGCATGAAGAAACAAACGTGACAATAAAGAGAGTGTTGCTTATTTCTAGCTCTCCTTCTGTGCTTATGCTTGGCTGTCTGAGGTCTAAACCCCTGGTTTTAATCAGAGCTAAATCGATTTCCCTCTCCGTCTGGAGCTGTGAAACAAAGGCAGAAGTTCATTAAAGAGTGCTCCTTCTCTTCTGAGCTGTGATATTGCATAAGGCATCTTGGGCTGACAATAAGATCTCCTCTTGTTTACCATGCCGGGAATGCCATGCTCTCAGTATATGAAAGCAAATTTTTATGCTGCCATTTCCAATAAGGTGAAGACATCATCCTTTGTGCAAAGGCATAATTATTATGTCTCTGCTGCAATCTAGGCTTATGTACCGAAGATCGGGAACATTCCTGTATCTTCCTGCTCAAGCTCTGAAGGGGCGTCCAGGTGATTGGTTTTGGAATTGGATTACAATGACCTGCTGCTCCCTTTAACTCAGAAAGTTATTAGGCATACAAACATCAAGAAGAGAGAAGTCTTTTGAGAAGAAACATTCCGAAACGTAGGTTTTAATTTCCATTTCATTACGGAAAGTTTTTTTTTTCTTTTTTTTTTCCTGGGATGATGGCTATCTACAAGCATGTCATTTCAGCAAAAACTTCACATTGCAATTAAGATGAACACCAAGTCCACTCCTCCTCTCCCTCAATAGCCTGGGGGAATGTGTGTGCGTGTGTGAGAGAGGAGCTGGATTACTGTAACAGAGCAGGCTGATATCTGTTACAGTAAATGCTTTCTGGGCCTAGTTTAGTTGATATCTCTGTAATGACTCATGCAGGCGTTTAAGATTCCAGAACGATTTCATTTCAGAGATGGTACACTAAGCCATGCTGGCAACAACAACAAATTATAACCTCCTGAACAACAATAACATAAACAACACTGCCAAACTCTGGAGGAACAATAATATTACTAAGGACAGTAATTATATGAATTATATTAGCAATCGATTACAAACAGCTACATTCACATTTCTCACACAATGTTTTAAAATGAAAGTGCACAGACATTTGCTAACAAAAACAAGTCAAATTGTACATCTCTTTAATTTGGAATGTTTTAAACACATTTGGCTACTAATCTGTATCATTTTGAAAAGGAAAATGCATCAGATCACAGATTTTCTGTCAGTTCTGCTCAGATGTCTACTCAGATGTTGCCTCGATCTCTCAGGCCTTCAAGGACCTACTAGAGCTAATAAAGTACTGGAATAGCCATGATGATGGCGACAAGGATTCCCCCAAGGGGAACTGGTGGGGTTAAGTCGACAAGAGTGTGTTAAGGAAATTAATGAGACGGAGCCATTGTGTGTCTTCTCAGCCTATGACCCTATGTGGCTCTGTGATTTGGCTCACCAGTCACAAATATGGCAAACAGTGAGAGAAAGTAGTGTGTAAGATTTTGTGTGTGTATGTGTGTGTGTACGTTTGTGTGTGTGTGTCATTGCTTTTGTTAGGACTTCTGTTAGTTTCGATAAAAGAAAACCCACAGGAGAATACCTTATACTTAGTCAGGTTTAACTCCTTCACACCTCAGACTTTCTCTCTTTCCTTTTCTTTGTCTGCATTTACAAGGACACACACACTCTCTCTCTGTCAGTGAACATTAACTTCTTCAGACTACGTATTCACCCCTTGACCCTATGTTCACACAAGCAAGTGGAAATCACTGAATCCATGTATATTCCTTTAAGATGCTGAAAATATTCCTTTGAGATTCTGGTCCATGCTGACATGACTGCATCACACAATTCCTGTAGATTTTTCAGGTGCATATTTATGCTGCAAATCTCTCATTTTACCACATCCCAAAGGTGTTCTATTTTATTCAGATATGGTGACTGGGAAGGCCACTGAAGAACATCGAACTCATTGTCATGTTTATGAAACCATTTTGAGATGACTTTTGCTTTGTGACATGGTGCATTATCATGCTGGAAGTAGCCATTAGAAGATGGGTAAATTGTGGCCATGAAGGGACGCACACATGGTCAGCATCAATACTCAAATAGACTGTGGCTTTCAAGCAATGATTTTTTTTGTATTAATGGGCCCAAAGTGTGCCAAGAAAACATTCCCCATTTGACACAAGGCAGGTTGGGTCCATGGATTCATGCTGTTGGTGCCAAATTCTGTTCCTCAGAATTCCACCTTTCTGTAATAAGATCTTCTTTCTGTAATAAATCAGACCAGGCTACATTTTTTCAGTCTTCAACTCTGTTATAGATTTTTATTTTATAACTTCTACATTATCGAGTCGGTACAAAAACATTTTATATTTTCAAACATTAATTTTCCAGCACAAATTAAATGTTACAGAAGAATGTTTGCATGTCAGTAAAGAAAGCAGTAATATTACATAAAAGACTACTTTTCAGACAAAAAACAACAAGTTTTGCATGCAAAAATAATAAGCAAAGTCTCCAGAAGAACTGTAGCTGGTTCTTCAAGACGATCAGTCAAATTTAACAGCTAATTTCCTTATAAAACTGCACAATTGTACCTGATGACTATATATTTTTTCTTAAAGCAAATATTAACTTTATTCATTTATTACTGCTCTTTATATATATATATATATATATATATATATATATATATATTATTATTATTATTTTTTTTTTTTTTTTTATGTAGAAACATTTAATTTCGTTATTTTGGAAGGCATCTGTGCTCCTGAGATTTTTTGCATGGTGCTGTATATAAACCACCACAATGGATTTGAAATGAAACAATCAAGATGTGATTGAAGTATAGACTTTCACTTTTAATTTTACAAAAAATATTGCATTAACTGTTTAGGAATTACAGCCAATTTTTACATAGTCCCTCCATTATCACAGGCTCAAAAGTAATTTGACTGATAAGCAGTTTCATGGCCAGGTGTGGCCTATTTTCTCGTTATTTCATGAAATTAAGGAGATAAAATCTGGAGTTGATTCCAAGGGTTGAATTTGCATTTAGTAGCTGTTCATGGGAACTCTCAACATGCAGTCTAAAGAGGTGTCGAAGCAAGTGAAGGAGGTCATCATTAGGCTGAAAAAACAAGACAGAATTATCAGAATGATAGCAGAAACTTTCGTAGTGGCCAAATCAACATTTTGGTACATTACTAAAAAGAAGGAATGCACTGGTGAGCTCAGCAACACCAAAATGCCTGGAAGACATTGGAAGACATTACACATACATACATATTGAAGTAGATAGATATGTAGCGAGATAGATGTTCTTTATTGATCCCCAAGGGGAAATTTGGGAAATCTATTACAATATCTAAGCTTGTGCATATTCTTGAGTCATGAATCTTCTGTGTTTACAGTCACTAACTTATGATATAACAGGACTCAGTGAAGAGTCCAATTTATCCTTAGACTTTCTTTCTTGCGTTCTTTGTCTGTATTTGGAAAGACCTAATATTTGATTATACTTACTGGCCAGCACAGTGGCAGAGCAGGTAGTGTTCATGCTTTAAAGCTTCTGCAGGTTCTCTGGTTTCTTCCCAACTCACAAGAACAGTGTATGACTCCAGACTCACTATGACATTTGCATATTTAATTTGTTGTCTTGAGGCAAATCAGGGAGAAATATCACTAAGGAGCGTTTCAGGTCACTGCAACTTTTGCTGTATTCTTGTTCTTGCTATGTACCCAAGGAGTGGCTCTGTTTATTTATCAGAAGAAAATAAAGAAAGAGACAGCAGACTGAAAAGAGGTGGAGAGGAGACCGGATGAAGAGACAGATGTATTATGTCTTTGCTGGACAGAGACGTTAACTGCTGTGTTATTGGACACTTCAGTCATTACTTCATCTACTAGAAATTTGCCAACCCGGTCCTCACAGGCACACAGAGAGTGTATGGAGTGTTGACAGTTACACTTTGTGGGGATATGCCAAAGAACACACACAGAAATGCACTGAGGAGGAGGACAGGGAGAACACTGCCAAATTCTTAAAAGAGAACGAGAGAGAGAAAGAGGGAGGGAGAATGGGGTTTCTCTTCTGAGTTTGTGTGTGTGTGTGTGTGTGTGTGTCAGTTGCTTTCTGTTTCTCTGTATGTCTATAATCATCCCCCGCTTTGAACTTATACACCACAGCTTCACGTTTCCAAGCACCCAAGACAGAGTGTGTGTGTGTGTGTGTGAGAGTGATACTGACACTTACCTGTTGTTGACAAAGTGATCTTTGCACAGTTTTATTAAACTGCCGCATAAAGATTGCAGAAATAAAACTTCAGCTGAATAAAGGAGTGAGGAAGGCATTAAAGAGATGGATATATAGAGAGACAAACAGGTAGAGGAGACAAGAAAGTGAATTTCTCAAAAGTGAATTTCAGCTCTTTCATTTCCCCACATAAAATGGTATGTCCAATAAGAGACACACAATAGGATTTTCTATTCTAGTGACAGCTTTCTTCAATGTGAACATAACAATTAAATTAATTAGCAATACTTAAATTACTAACAATAATTTTCTTTGGAAAATAAGGAAAAAAGAGAGAGAAAACATGCATGTGGGTTCCCTCACAACAGTAAAGCTTTTCATGGTCACCTTTAGGTCTTGTGAATTTGATGTCATGCCACATAACTAGCCAACCTTATCTACTGAGTTACCTGCTAAAACAATTTTAAATAAAGTAAAAAAAAAATAATAATAATATTTTTTATTCCTACAGTATGTTGATAATGATGTAATGTATCTGAAGTGATACACCATCATGTTCAGTTTCTTTCACTTTCAGTCACTACATACTTGTTATTTATTCCCATAGCCTGAAAAAATAATACAAGATTTAACAGAAAAGTTAAGATCATTTGCCATGTTCATTCAGAGTTATGGCATTACTCACTTCTCACTTATATATTATATAATTTAATTGTGAATTGAGTTTTGTTCTATGTCATTTTGAAAAGACTTAAAGAAATAAGAACACAAGCTAAATGCAAAATATAAAACTAGGGAATAGGGAAAAGGTTATCCATATAAAAATTATTTATATGTGTATATTGTTTACTTTTATCAAGCTGGATATGAATGGATTTATTCATAAATCATTCATACGAGCATTTACAGAAGAAATTCGGGATTCATGAAAATACTGAAAGTTCAGAAAAACATTTGTATCCTACACATAATAAAACTAACTAATGTAAACCTCAAGTGAGCTGCTTTAAATCATATAATATGCAATGAGTTACTGCACTTCTATATACAGGTGAAGCTGTTAGGTTTGAACAAATAGTGTATTTTTAGTCACACACAACTTTAATTAAATTTTTGTGAAACTCAGTCTTTCATATTAATGGCATTAACTGAGGAAATATTAAATATTAAAAAAATAAAGAAAGCAAACAAACATAAATCAATAAATTAAGACAAATAAGGCCAATCATTCAATTAACAATGTCGCTGATTAAAAGGAGGTCGTGGTGCAATGACTGAGCATATAAATTATAATATTCCATTTGCCACAGCATCTTCTTTTGATGCTATACAAAACTTTATTAGAGCCAACACTAAGTGACTGATCTGGTATGTATCAACCTAGAATGCCATATACTCTCTAGTGTGCTGTGTTACTTCCTATGACACACAGCGTCCTGCTTTTCCAAAATGGCGTCAGGGCAGGCGCATTGGTGTGCGAAAAATTTCTGGCCAGGAGTTGCTGAGACATTTTTCATTGAATAAAAAAAAAATAAAGTTTCTCTGTGTGATATGCTTGGTATCCATGCATCACCTGGATGCAGTATATATTTTTTCTTTGTTTTTTGTCAAACCATTTTCTTTTTATCTCACTTAATTCACATTAAATTCCCCCTTTCTGTAATTTGTCTCCAAATCCTTTTCAATGAGTTATTATGCTGTTGAATAATACATTTTTTTATTGGCATAGATATTGGTAAAAAGAACTTCCACATTTTCCTCTGAGAAGGTGTTTTTTGCCATTTCCTTTTTATTTTAGTGCTGTGAGCTTTGCCTTTTATGGAGTTTTGTGGGCGTCACCAAATGCAAATCAGTTGTGCCATACACACACCGGATAATTTTTAGGTGATTAGCATTCATCAACATCAACAATGCACACAAGTACAAAGAAAATCAACATTTCCTTTTGTAAATCTGGTGCTCATTTTGGCTTATACAAACAATTACACACAACTTTACTAATGCATCGATAAATGAGTCCCATTGTTTGAACAGAGAAGATATTGTGAACAAGAAGACCACATAGACAATATGGTGGATCAGTTATCAATCTCACAATGCTATGTGACATGACATTGATTCCCAAGCCATATATGGTTTAATAGATGGCTCAGCCATGTGACACACACAGACACACACATACATACACCTCAATGTTTGATTGGTGTTGAGATGTGTGTATTCTATTCTATCTGGAATAGATGGAGTGTATTACATTGAGTCGATTCTGCTCTTGTAAAACTACTTGGCACTCTAGACAAAACTAGATTTCACACACACATCACTTAATCTCTCAATCTAAAGGTCAATCTACAGGAACAAGAGCAAGAAATAACACGCAAGGGAGCAAGACAGAGTGGGAGAGGAAAGAGAGACAGGGCAAAGAGAGGAAAAGAAATACATTAATAAAAACATATCATTTAACAATACAGCAAAATTTAGATCACCCGCTTTGTCTATAGGGATCTTTACTGTTCCCTCAGCCTGTCTGTCTCTCTGTGTCTTTTTCTGTCTGTCTCTCTTTCTCCCTTGCTTGTTGTATCTTTATGTGCCTCTTTCTCTCTCTTTCTATCTCTCTCTCTCTCTATCACTCACTAAATCCATGTATGTCAAGGCCAATTTGTCAGTTTCAATAGAAAAGCTGTGATTGTGCAGAAGATACTGCTCACACCTCTCTCTCTCTCTCTGTCTCTCTCTCTCTCTCTCTCACACACACACACACACACACACACACACACATGCCAAAGAAATCGATATCTTTCAGAGTGCTTGTGTTAGGTAGCGAGCCAAAATAAACAGTGCTGCATTTCTTAAAGAGATCAATGACTAAGAGACATGAATGTAGAAGCAACACACACACACACACCTCAAAAAAAGAGAAAAACAGGCTAGTCTGACAACTTATACTAGTCTAACTGTGGATGATACATCAACGCTAACCCCCAACACACACAACTCACGCAAAAGAAGCATATCAAATCCTTAGATCACTGGTAAACAGATACAGGCAAACACCACAATCTCTCTGTGTCTCTTTCTGTCTCTTGCCCTCTTTTCATTTATTGGACAATGTGCTCTTTGCTTGTCACCCCAGATGCACGGCATCTCCATATGATGCCTGGGAGATCTCTGAAAGGGACTGAGCTTTGTATCCACTAATTTTGTCGACCTGATTTTGGAAAAGCCTTCTGATGCTCTTACTTATGAGGAGAAGTGGAGAAATAAACAGGGGGGCCAAATAACAGATGAAACAGATAAAAGGATTGGGGTTGCATGTATGAGGAAATGAATTGGGATGAATAGGGGATGAGACTGGGATGAGTCACAAAGAGTGTGGGGACAACTGAGGGATGGATTGGGATTGGGAATGGTTTGGGATTAATATGGGTGAGGGTTGGAATGATGAGGATAGAGGCTTCAAGAAAGCCAATGAGGTGGCTTGATTATAGTGATGGAGAGAGTGTCTGTGATCCTTGATGGAGAGACTGGGAGAGAGTGTGTCTGTGCTCCCTGAGTGAAAAATTTAGAAACTTTGAGAAATTGGGGAATTTGGATGAAGGGGACTTTGGGATGAAGATGGGTATTGCTAGGATGAGGAAACTCCCACAATGGGAGTTAGAATGAACTGTAGGCATGGTTGAAGAAACGTAGGCAGGAAAGAAAAAATGCAGAGACGAGTATGGAAGGTAGGATGAAATGTTATTGTGGCCAAATCTTCCAAGGTATGCTGTTTTTTTTTTTCTTAAGACAATGTTAAAAAAATAAACCTAAATGATCTGAACAATGAAGTAGTTGAGTGAGTGCAGCAATGTCATCTCAAGGTGCTATCAACTCACTGATAAGTAACTGCTTTTTGGTCAGACTAATTTGTGCACTCAAGCTCTGTTTCCATAGTGACTAAATAGCTAAATTTATATACAGTATGTGCATAGATACTGCCATGTTGCAGTATATTGTATATTGCACTTTTACATATAAATGCCCCAAACTGCTTATTAAGGCCATCGTGCAAAACCAGATGTCATTTACATACATTCATAATAAAAATACTAATGCCCAATTATACTAAGTTGAATGAAAAACCTTGTTCCAAGAACAAAGCAGATTATAAAAAATATTATAGAATGAATAGCTTCATGATCTGATAAGGGGAGTGAAGCACTGGTCATTGAGTTATAAGTAGGGCACTGCTGAGAAATGCAGGCCTCCTAGTTACACAGTCTCTGTTCGTGGATCACTGATTTTTGCAGAGCCGTGTCTTCTGCCAAGTCATTCATTTGTCTAGAGTGCAACTCAGACTGCTTTCTTGGCTTCTGGGTCTGGGGCTTGGGCCAGATTCGGCTCTGAGCCAGGATACAAGTCTGGCAGCTGAGCATGCTGTGTCGACATTGGCATAGCTGTCCTGTCAATACAGGGGGTGCTGGAGTCAGACAATGCTTCCTTGAGATTGTCAATGCCAAACAATGAGCTGGTGCCCATCTTTGCCTTGCAAGAGATTCAGACACTGACTGCATGAGTTCAAGTTCTATAGCATGGTTATCAGTTGCTACCCATTCAGTGAAAGATGAGTTATTGGTGCAATACAACCCAAGAGTAGGGAAACAGGCATTTGTGTGGAGGGAATACCCACTTCAAAACAAAGAGCTGTACATTAACAGGAATCTAGATAAAATAGAAGGCTTAGTACAAAACAGTGCATGAGTTGTTGAGGAAATACCCATTCACTGATGCTAGCAACATAGTGGCCATAAGCTCCACAAATCAGCTAGTTGGAGAAAACACAGAGGAGGAATCAATTCAGCTGTAAAAATGAGCAGAGATAGTAAATAAAATCTACTTAGTGCAGACAAAGCCACCAGCACCGGAGAACAATGCTTTAGTGTCTAGTAGTGTTCTAAGCATAATGTGTCTAATATCAGATGAAAAGCACACTGCAGCCTAATGTTTTATAAGAAATACTTCTATGAAATCTATAACTACTATGAGTCATTAACCACTACTGTGAAGTGTGACATCACAAATAAATTCAATGCTGAACACACGCACCCACCAAACAGGTGAGAATTCCATTATTGGCCTTTAACAAAAAGTGTTGTACAACACTTTTTCTCTCAGCAAAGTTGTACTTTGCTTATTGCTGAGTTGCATACATAATGGAAAAATTTAATTTAAAATTAAAATTAGGCTTAGATTGGAGGTGCAGCCCAAACTATAAAGGTAGATTTTTCCATTAGAAGTGATGTGGATAATATTATATTACCTGTATTGCTTTTTTCCATATGCATATAGTATATTCTGACATTTTTTCAAACAAATGGTATTACTAGTAGCTATATGTTTCCCTTGTTGCTACTAAAATATCATATGTCAGACACCAAGCATATCTTGGTTGATTGCATACATTTGGTATTTTAAAAAAAAATAGGAAGCCTTCTTAGTTGCTTGGGATCATCTGGAATGAGCTGCGTTGAGAGACAAATTTAACTCCAACCTCTGATAGGACTTCTTTTGTGTACTGAGTGAGGTGCGGAACATTGAGTGTAATTGGACCATGTTCAAGTCCCCAACTGTAGAGGCAGCTGCAAAAAATTGTGGTTGGAAGGCTGTCAGTGCCTGTCATGGCTGTAACCCTAGGACAAGTTTGTGGACATCAGTGGTGAGAGAAGCTTTCAAGTTGAAGAAGGCAGCCTTCTGAGTAGTGCTCACAGAGGGCTCTCTTGAGAATAAGAAAGCTGAAGAGCTGTGGCAAAAGCATAAAAAGCTTCAGCATGGGAAGAATCTGGAGAAGCCATGGAAAAAGACTTTGGGGTGGCCCAAAGATGTCAACCCAAACTAGGAGGGGAGGTTGAGATCATGCACAAGCTCTGCTAAGCAAGGGTGAGGGAGTGTTGACCTCTACTGGGGATATTTTTGAGCAATGGAACAAGCACTTTGAGGAACTACTTAAACCAGTGGGAATTCACTCTCTTCTAGAGGCACGGCCAGAAATCTCTGGTGTTATCTTCTGCTGAGGTGGTTAGAAACCTTAATAGCAGAAGACTGCAGGGGTGGATGAGATTCAGCCAGAGATTGAAGGCGCTGGACAAGGTTGAGGTTGTGTCGAAAACCCGCCTCTTCAATGTTGCATGGAGATCTGGGGCAGTGCCTTTGGACTGGCAAACTGGGATGGTGGGCCCTATTAAAAATATATTATTATTATTATTATTATTATTATTATTATTAATTATATGATTTTATATATATATAATTATTGTTGTTGTTGATAATAATAACAGTAGCAATAATAATAAGATTAATAATAATGATGATAAACCAGAGAGAATGTTCCAATTATAGGGGAATCACACTCCTCAGCCTCCCAGTATCATAGGAGAATATTTATTCAGTGCCAGATAGGAAAGAGTATCAAACTAGCAAATACAAGGCAAAAAAGTTAATTGAGTTGAAAGTTTTAATCCATATTGGATTATATATAATAAATAATATGGTCCATTTCATATTAACATATCCAGTCTGCACCAAATTTTGATTACAGCATTCTGAGACCAACCCAAACAAAACTTGTTTCTCAGATTTTTGATATATGGGACATTTCATTCATAACAAGCAAACCAATTTGATGGCGACATCTCCTAATGGGACATGAGGGCATATCTTGGCAATGGTGTAATGAAGTGAAGTGAAGTGAAGTGAAGTGACTTGTGGCCAAGTATGGTGACCCATACTCGGAATTTGTGCTCTGCATTTAACCCATCCAAGTGCACACACAGTAGTGAACGCACACACACACACACACCGTATGCATTTAGACCAAACTTTGGATATCACTAAAGGACCTCAACCTAAGAAACTCCAAGAAGTTTTGTGTAAATTCACCTCTGGTGGTGCTATAACTTACCAATTTGTAAAACCTGGTTTTCCTTTGTTTATGAATAAGGTGGAAATGTATAGAATATATAGCATATATCATGTATGCTTGATAGTCACAGCCCTTTCTTAGTACTAAAAGCCATATACTCATATGGCACTATGGTTAATATAGACAGTAATTCAATAATATAGAGATGATAAAATGCATGATAAAATAGATTACAAAACAAGCACACATTACACTTTCATGACCACAATTTAGCAGCTCATGGTCACATTAAATTATGCACACATTTAACTGTATTGGCACACAGTGAAAAAAATAAAAAATAAATAAAATATTTCCATTGCATGTTCAGTTACTTGGTGCAACTCTCAATAGTAGATCCAGTGTTTTTCACCTCTCCCTAAGCTTCACTCATTCTGTTACTGTGCTTCTATTGCACTGTCCAAACAAATAGGATGTGCTAGATTAAGTGTTATTTTATAAGCTGCTAAAAATGATGCTCGGGCCATATTGTTATATTAAGCTAAATTTGCAAATAACATGATAAATTAATGATTAACAGGATAATAAAGACTAGGGCTACTCATGCAGCAATTACCATATTAGTTTTAATTTTTCTTTTTTTTATTGTCTCTTGCTTTTATGTCGCATCCTATTACAGCTGACAGTAAAGAAAAAACATTATCTGCTTCTTCAGTTTGGATTAGAACAGATTCTGTGCACCTCACATTTGGTAGATTTGCTAACATGGCTGCCATTCTAGTGAAAACAGTACATGAGATCAATTCTAGCATTTAGGACAAGGAAGTAATGTCTCAGTCCAAAGTCTTCCTTCTGTAGTCTAAAATGACTTTATTAATAGCTGTTTTATGGAAGCTTTAAATTATTTAGATTGCTAGCATTTTCATTTCTCATTTTCAGATGTGTATAAAATCAGCTGTACTGGTCTGGTTATTAAAAAACAACTCATGGTCCCTCTGAAAAATAAAAAAATCTCATATTGCCTAATCTTTTTTTTAGTCCAGAGCTTTTGGTTGGGAACATTGGGCCTCATTTATCATGCTGGATACAAATGGATTTATGAGTAAATCGTTCATAGGAGCGTGGACAGAAGAAAATCCTGTAAATTCGGAAAAATTTTCATATTCTACTCATGATCCTGTGTGTAAATTTATGCACAGGAAGACTACCTAATGAAATCCTTGATTCGATCAACTTCATATCATATAATTCACACTGATTACTGCACTTCTGTACACTATATGGAATATAGTGTCAAATTTAAATTTCTTGTTTTATTATGTTTACGGAGTTTAGCAGACACCCTTATTCAGAGTGACTTATAGAAATGATTCAGTTTATTTATTGGCCTAGAAGTGAGTCAAATATGTTCCACTTCAAAATATCTTTCTTTCAGCCTTCATCTTATTGTTCATTCCGTGCCCCCAGCTGTCTGTACACTTGTACTTTTATGGAGTTTGTGGGCATCAAAAATTTTAGTTTGGTTTGGCTTGCACAAACATTTACACACAACTTTACTAAAAGAGTGAAAAATGAGGCCCATTTATTAAAAAATAAATATACATTAAATACTAGGCTACAGCCAGACTGTAAAACATAAAAACACAGGGAGTGTTTTGAAAACACCTCAGCTGGATTTCAATGATAAAGAAGATTTACTCACAGGCTACCAATTTCTGCAAATTTGTTAACTGCATTTTGTAACTGGGTAATATTAACTTCCCACACTAATCAGTTACTTCAAACTGCCACTGAACCTCAGTGTACCAATTTAGCTCTACCAGTAGGATCAATGATGGTCTCTTCACTCATTCATTATCTTGCATCAATCAATGATATGCAGTGCATTTAACTTACAAAATAACCATTATACTCATCTTCATCACCTTGAAAGTAATTTATTTAAAACAAAAATAGTAAATATATTAAAGAAATGTCATCTCTTCCTCCACATAGGTAAAAATTCACAGAATAATTAAATAACTACATTTGATAATTCATTTTGTAAGCCCTGTTCCATTTCATCTTGCTGTCCCACATTTTTATCTAACCCAGATAATTCTTTCTTTATCATTATTTTTCACACTGAGCTCCTCCCATAGCAATCAATATCATGTCTAACATTGTTTTTCTTTTAGGAGGCCCAGAGCTAACAAGCCCCATATGGCTGAACCTTCAACCTGATCAACTGATTCTGGGCAACGTTTTGCTTTGTTTCCCTCCAGCCCTGAGAACGAAGGGAAAGGAGGCTCATGAGAGCCAAAGGAAGAGTAAGATGAGTAGGAGGATTATTCACTAAGGAATCTGAGCAAAATCCAGTAGAGCAGTAATTATATTCCCTATACAGTTTGAGCCATCTACGCTGCAGATATATCTAATACACACCAAACCATCTCTCACTTGATAGAAGACACAAAGCACCTTCACAGTGGGTGCGGAGCCTATCCTGGGAACACTGGGCATAAACTAGGGAAAATTCACCTCAGATGGGACACTCATTCACACCTAGGAGCAATTTAGCATAACCAATCTGTCTAACTGCATGTTTTTGCTGTGGAAGGAAACCAGAGAACCCAGAAGAAACCCATGCAAAAATGGAGCAAACTTGCGAAACAGTAATCCAAACTCAGGAGCAAACTCAGGACCCTTGAGGCAGTAATGCTACCCCCTGCACCACTGTGCCACCCCTTCTATTTTTATTGCAATCATTTTTCTCTAAACATCTACGTTTCACCGCCTAACTCTTTCCTCCATGATTCTCAGTGTTAGACAAGACTACTTTTCTTTTTCACATCTAGACACTCCATATCGTGTGTAATCAAGAAGACTGTTATAGACAACACTTTTTTGTAGAAATTTTAGGTGAATTTTCAATATAGACCCCCTTTAGCAAGCTGTTTTATTACTAAGAATCATGCTGGCTGTCTTGCTGTCTTCATGCTTCTGAAAGCATCATGATCCTTTTAAATGTCATGTCTTAAAATAGATTGTGACATTAGAAAATGCAGCTCTCCCTCAAACAGAATTGTGGCAGCTGAGATTTTTGAAATAAATAAAAGTCTCAAGTTTACTTGAAGGCTTACAGATGTAGAAAAATAAATTAGTGAAACTCATGATAAATGTTAACTATTAAGAATGTTTTGGCTTATCTTATGTTTAAAGCCATAATTAAGGATAACTGCAGGATTTGTAGAAGTTTTGCCTTGGCTTAGGGTTGAGGTAACAGTTAGAGAAAGGTAATTGTGGTATTTATGGTTTCACTGAAGTGTTATCATAGGCTAGCAGAAGATAGTTAAGTACCTATCATATTCACTTATCCAATATAACTTCCAATAATTCAAAATGTGTTTGTGCATGTCTTTTTGTGTGCGTTTAAATGTACTATTACTTTAAAACATCAAAGCAAGTCCATTGCAGAGCCATTTGTGTCCTTTCAGGCTTGACCCCACCCACATGTGACCTCCTGATTGACAACTATTTCATCCATTAGAGTGTGAGGCTAACAAGCATTCCGATTATGTGTATGGGTATGTAGGCCACACACTCCACAGAGCACTCTACACACTCTCTCCACACACTTTATACTATAGCTTCCATTAGGGCTCTCATTCATCACACTGGAGCCTGAGCTGCCATTTTGGCTGCCCTGACCTTTTCCTCTACTAAAATGGAAAATGTGTAGAGATTTGTTTCATTTTTGTGCTCACTCTGTATGAACTTAGATGAGGCTGCAGACTCAGATTTTTTTTTTTCTTCTTCTTCTCTAAAGTAATTGTGTGAAGGTAAAGGGCTCTTGTAGTGAGGAGCTAATGGTGGCTAATGGCACCTCCATCTGCACCACTAGCCATTTCAACAGTACCACACACACACACACACACACACACACACAACTCATTTAGACACTAAGTACTGAACTCTCCACAAAGGCACCTCTTCTACATACTGCCTGCAATCATGTAGAAGCAATTACTAAAGTGTGTGTGTGTGTGTGCGTGTGTGTGTGTGTGTGTGTGTGTGTATGTGTGTGTTTGTGTGAGCTGTGGGAGAACAAATGTATGCTTATTTCTTTCCTTCTGGATTTTTGAAAGACTTCACTTGAGAAAAGTTTATGTTTACTGTCACCAGCTTTTCTAGTTTCACCACCTCTTTTCATCTCTCTAGGCTTTATGTAGCTATCACATCATGCAATGCATCATGTGACGGTTTCACACAATCATGTTTGATGCTCACATTATCTCCATCTTTTTCTGTCTTGCTTTCAAACCCACACACTCATCATGCTTGTGCACATGGTGTGTTCACTTATCCACAGCGTGTGCTCTACAACCAGACCCTTGAGATAAAAGGCAAACAACACTGTTGCAAAGGCGCAAAGTATTCCAAAGGGCCTGGCAACTTTTTACGCAATGCTTTGAAGAGGGAATCAATAAGAGAGGAGCGCCAAATACTTCTGTTCCCTGTTCATTCTTAAACTTGTTGTATCTGAAACAACCAACCAAAAAAAAAATTAATGTGTTGCATTTAAAGTGCAACCACACATATCTATTACCAGTTTTTTTGTTGTAATTAAAAAAAATGAAGATATGATGTATGCTTGCATATTTGTGTAGCATTTCAGCAATAGCCACTGTTATAGCTTTACAGAAATCCAAATGCGTGTGTGTGTGTGTGTGGGTGGGTGGGTGTGTGTGGGTGCTTAAGGAGCAATGTTTGATTCTCTGACCCTTACGGAAGGTACTCAGCATTTGTGGATTTGTGAATCCACTCATCTACGTATTTAACTGTTTTATTGATGGAGCAATTACATTACTGCTTAGCTCTGGGATTTCTGAAAAATAGCATTTGATGACAGAACAATGTTAGAATATCTGGATAGTTTAAGGAGAAATTGCTTTAAACTTTCATTAGGTTTAGAAATTGTGTATTAATCTTCCCCAAATGTCTAAATTTTGTCATGTTTGAAATCTGCAATTCAGCACATGTTCTCCACACTGCAGAAATCACAGGGCCCAATGTCTACCATTCTGTTGCTAAACATTTTTGATAACTACTAACTAACTATTAACTAGTTAGCTCCTTTTTCTCCTGTTCCTATATAGAGTAACAAGAAAAATAAAATTTTAACACTCAGGTAGAAACATATTCTATACTATTAAAAAAGTACTGCACAGGTACATTTTTTGAAGGTAAGAAAAGCTAAATGTAACTTCATAGGTGGTTCTTAAGGTACTTAACTTGAACTTTAAGGTACTTTCTTTAATTTTCACTTTCATGGGGAAAATGTACAGCCATAGTGTACTGCGCCAGTGACATTATACCCAGCTTAGTACTTTTACAGTGAGAGAGTATAATGTTCGCAAAATCACACAACCTACCAATAGCCATTAAAAAGACTTTTTTAGAGAAGAGAATGCTTAGAAATGCAGGATGATGATTCTGAGACAGACATTTGGACAACTTGAGCCAGAGGGGTCAGTATATACAGTATGAAGCATATTATCATATACATAATCTTATGCTGTATAGCACAACTAAGAGATTTCATATCTATAGAATTGACCTCCACTGATCCATTTGCAGCATTCGTTACACAAGAAGTATAACATAACAGGAATTCAACCTCTCAAATAAAATGCTTAGACATGTTTTCATTGACCACAATAATCATTTTACCTGTGTGTGTGTGTGTGTGTGGCTGTGTGTGTTTTTGATGTGTGGGAGGAAATTGTGTGGGTAGAGAGTCAATAAAGTAGATGCTGGTAAACAAATAGCAGAGCACTATGCGTTATATATTACATTTACCTTTATTCAGTAGGAAGATTCATATATCCAGTGATGTACAAGTGAGGGTTAAAAGAAAAATCTACCTTGTGTTAGATTTTGCACATGATAAAATGTGATATTTATTTTTTTAATGAAATGTCAGGTTTATTTTCACTTTGGTTAATGGTCCACAGCCCATAATGCTATTTAACTACTTACTGCAAGTGATGCAAGAGGGAGCTTGCCCTTGCTTCATCTCTATGTAAAGAAACTAATGCATGAACTAATACCCCCATACTTGATTATGGTTTTGTACCTTTCGTCTCTCTAGAAGACTAACTACCCAAGCCAAGTTTGTTGCTGGCCATATCTGTTAACTCTGCATAGGCTCATCCATTCTGGATCCAACATATCCTCTTCAAGCTCTATATATTTGAGCATCTTTACTCAAAACATCACTTTTTATACATCATCCTAGAAATGAGCAACCAAGGTGTGTCTGCATCTTTAATATAAACTACTAAAGCATGGATTTCTTAGCTAATTTTGTCTGTGATTTTTTTTAAATAAATCAGACAATCCAACTACAGGATAATTTTTACCTTCAGGCTATCACTCTCGTAAACAGACTGCAAACAGATCATCTCTGTCCCAAGTACCACCAACTCACTTGACATACTTTTCACTTGGTTTTCCCTCTGCTCTCCCTCTTCTACTTGGACACTTTACACAATTTACACTGCAATTATCTGTGCTGTATCTAGTTTTCCTTTCTTTCTTACTATGTTGTAGCATATATTATACTTTGATATTGTACTTATTTGTGTGAGTGAATGTGTGTGTAACATGTTTTGTTATGTGAGCAACTTACTATACTCTTGCGAAAATCATTTTAACACAGTAGGAAACCATATGGAACCAGTGGCACTGAGCAATCATTAATCACTACAGCCTTAGTCACTGGGGAGGCCTGTATGGTTTTGGTTGTGTTAAGCATGTTGGCAAGGCTGAAGGATGAACGGGGTAATCCTACTGGCACCAGAGGAGGTGCAATAGGCAGTAATGCCATAGTAGGTCAACATCTACCTGTGTAATTAATGTCCTCTTGCAATGTAAATAATAAATAAACTTGACTTAATTAATTAAGAGAAAAATTAACATACTAAAAGTAATCTAATGAATATCTGTTCACATTCCAGTGAAAATCAAAGTTAGTATCCAATTTACAAAGTGTATGAGAAGGAGGAAAACACTAGTTACATACGTAACTGAGGTTCTGTGGATCTGGTTTTTGTCTTGCTTCTATCCCATGGATATCTGGAGTGTGACACAAGCATGCCACAGACTACCTGCAGCAGCCCTCTAAGTAATGCCCATAGTGGCATGTCACAGTAGAAGCCCAGTGTCTGGTGGGCCAGTCTCTGAGCTTCCATGAGCCTTCCCTATGTAAGGGACACACAGATGATCTGGTTCAAAAAGTATTGTAGTATCGTTGCTAGTGATCACTAGTAAAAAAAAAAAAAAGTCTTTAAAGAGAAGTACTTCTCAGTTTGGCATTCTGCATGAGTTCATAAGTGGATGTCTTAGGAGTCTCTAGTACAGGCATGAGATGCCATGCCAGGCTATTGGAAGAGCATAGTGGTGGACAGTGCCCTGCAATCTTCAGAAAGCTTGTGACAAGTTTATGAACCATAACTGAGACATCAGTGCTGTGAGTTGCTGCAGAGGGCACCATATACATTTTCAACATAGATAGGAACATTTGCACTGTCCAGTAATCCCTATAGGAAGGCTAGTATTCATAGTATATGAGGATGGTGTGCACACCATTCCACTGGATTGCAGTCCTAAACCTGGATTGCGGTCCTAAGGCACTTCACTCCAAGGAGCCAAATCCACAAGTACAGGTGACTTGCCCAAGGGTGCCAAATTATGTGATCCATTTGGGACAACAGATCTATTTGGGGAGGAAGTCACCAAATTATTCTGACCACTAGTGAAAGCAGTAGTGTAAACTAAAGTTTTGGCTCTGAGACAGATCTGGGACACCACTGCATTGCTGGGGGCACTGTCTCGACGGTGCATCTTTTGTACCATTGTGCTGTTGGGCCAATCTAGGGAGCAAGGAAGAGTGCACCATCAGACCTCATGCTGTCCTGGTGATTGATGTACTTGACTGACCCAACATTGTGTGAAGGGACCAGCACATGACAGTATCTCCAAATCAGTAAAAAGAATTTGAGAAGTGCCCTTTGTTCTCATCTTGTATTGGGGTGCCCCACACCTCTTGTACCTTTATGGCACCAGTGATGGATTTGCCTGTGGTGAGAAAAGCCTTGCATCTTCTAGAGCTTGGGCCCCTCCTCACTGTGTGAGGGAGCATCACTATCTCCATCTCTGGTATTTGGGATTTAGTCACAGGATGATAATCCACTACTAAAATTTCCTTAATTCTAACAGTCCCAAGGGACTCACATTGTTACAGCTGTAGTTAGCAATCATAGTATCCTCAGCAGGGGCTGATCCCACACAGCACAACCTGCCCAAATTCCAATGGCAAGCATGACAAAGTTTGCTACACGTTGGGGTGACAGGGTGGCTAGCATTGTCACTGAATGAAAACTCTGAAAGCTCAGGTATTGAAAAGCACAGTATGGCCAAGTAGAACCACTTAACCATGCTAGCAGTATGTCTTCTTGGGCGATGTGAAACACTCAGAACGCAGCTGAATGCCTTACTAACTCTTAGGCAGCAGAGGAGTGATAGCTAACAAAGCTATCAAGCTAATAAGGTAATAAAATGGACAAAGGAGATGATTGTAAACTACAGGAAGAGACAGGGTGGTGAGCATGCCCCTATCCACATCAACTGAAGATGGAACAGGTTGGCAGCTTTAAATTCCTTGGTGTCAACATTTCCAATGACTTCATGTGGTCCATCCACATTTACACAGAGGTGAGCACGGCAGTGGCTGAACTTCTTGTGGAAGCTGAAACAGTTTGAGATGCCCCCAGACATTCTCACGAACTTTTATTATTGCACCATTGAGAGCATTCTCAGTGGCTGCATCACAGCCTGGTATGGCAGCTGTTTGGCCCGGGACCGCAAGGACCTACAGAGAGTGGTGAAATCAGCTGAGCTCATCTTTACTGGGCATTTACCTGAAACAGTGCCTGAGGAGAGCCAAAAAGATCATCAAGGACAGCAGTCATCCAGGACACTTGCTCTTTCAACTGCATCCATCCAGGGGCACACAAATAGACTAGAGAATAGTTAATTTACCCAAGGCTTAAACAGCAAGTGACAGTATAATGTGCACAGCCATCCTTTTTGCACACCACATTGCACATTTAGTATGTACACTACCCACCCGTGTTTATGTATATTTTGTGTATCTCTTGTGTATTTATGTGTATTTTTGCACCTTGAGAATATATTCTTTTTTTGCTCTGGACATACTTAGTATTGCATTTCCATCTGTATATTTTGTTTAGCAGATGTAATATGTTAATATATGTCCAGTAATTGTCAGTGGATCTACCATGAGTTTCAGTGTGCAGTTTTCCATGGGTCAACTGTGAAAATGACTAATTACAGACTTTGACTTTGATGCTTAGTTCTAAATATACACACCACAGCCATAAACAGATGAAAAAAGATGTCCTGAGTCCATCATTAGCATTAAAGGATAGATTACCTTTAGTTCCAAGGTGCGCATGTGGTCTGGCAGGAGTATGAGATGACAGGAAGAAAGGGAAATAATAGCCATTTGACAAAGGTATTTATATCAAACACTACATCATACATTCAATTTGTTACTTTGTTGAAGGTCTCAGCTTGCATGCACTCATGAACAAGAAGATATCTGTGTGACGTTTTGGTTAGGAGGTGTGAAATAGAGCTTTATTTTATGACACATTTTCTAAGGTAGGTAACAACAACTTCCTTTAGCTATATTGAAAATCATATGTAGGTCACCACATAGTGTTTTTAGAATATATCTAAAATGTGCTTAAATTACATGCTCAGATGCTAAAATGTTAAAGCATTTTCTTTCCTTATTCACCATTAGGTCCATAACATGTAGTGTGACGGCTGACTTGTCATATAAAGATTATAATGTTTAAGAGGTGTCCTTCGAGAGCTGTTTGATCTTTTTTACATTGGAGGAATGATATGAAAAGGAAATCCTACATGCTTGTACACACACACACACACACACACACACACACACACACACATAAATATGAGCAAAATAGGTTATACAATCTCCTTGAGTTCTTACATTTTCTAGTGATTTTTGTAGGTATATTAGACAAAATCACTCATGACACATGTTTTATATCCCTGTCCTGGATACATAATGAACACAGATACAGATGGGTATTTACTATAATAAAACATACAACAGTAGGAACTCTTATGAACACTCACACAAGTGTAACTCTTATTTACTTACTGGGCTCTAATAAAATGTATATGAAAAAGTATAATTAATACACAGATAATTATAAAGCCTATAGCTAAAATGTTATATTAGTGGAAATATAACGGTCGTGGGGGCAGTCGTGGCCTAATGGTTCGAGAGTCGGATTTGTAACCCGAAGGTGAACCCGAAGGTTGTGGGTTCGAGTCTCGGGTCCGGTAGGGATTGTGGGTGGGGTGTGTGCACTTGGATGGGTTAAATGCAGAGCACAAATTCCGAGTATGGGTCACCATACTTGGCCACAAGTCACTTCACTTCAAATAAATAATGCATATTCCAAAATGTCAACAGATGCATATGAAATGGCCACATTTAAATATGCACATTTTTAATCACACTGAGAAAAACAATCTTTTAAATACTTTACCATATTGCATAAGTGTTTCTATTAATTCTTTCTCTTTGTCTTCTTTTTTTGACTGGGAAAATTACCCTGATGAGATTTCTGTGTTTACAAAAGCAAATAAGTTTACAGTGGATATTAATCTGCTTCATTTGTTTATTCATATATTTATTTATTTATTCATGCAATACCAATCACTCTCATTAGCATGATGATCCCTTGTAAATCAATTATGCCACCAGATACCAGTTGGTCGAAGGTTTAATTAATAACTTCAAAACTCACTAGACAGATAGAGGAGCCATTCACACATATTTGCAGAGAAAGAAAAGATCTTTTTTTACTATGCATCCACTGTGCCCTCATTCCACTGAACTGGAGTTTTACATGTTCTAAGTCTGAATTCACAAGGACATTTTGGTATCCATCATAAATATATCTCTTGCCATTGAGTTAAATGAGAACAATGTGTTGATGGACACCAAAGCATAGTAATAATAACGTGAAGCGTCAGAATGGAGAAAAATGTGACTTTGGCAATGGCATGGTTGCTGGTGACAGATGGGCTGGTTTGAGCATTTCAGAAACTGTTGATCTCCTGGGATTTTCACACACAACAGTCTCTAGAGTTTACACAGAATGACATGAAAAAAATTACATTGTACCACTGAAAATATTGTGAATATAGTCATATTTATCTAATTATAATATAATAATAATAAGATTAATAATAATCTTTCTATTATAAGATTACAATAAACAAATAAATACTCATAGATGAATCGTTATTAAATAGGTGTGTTTGATATTAGTCCTTTATATTTTGTCTTAACATCTGACCAGACATTCAGGCATACAATACTGAACACACAGTGTTGGCATAGGATGCTTATAATTGAACAGTTGTTACTAAATTATTTCACAGCTGCAGCTGTGATCAACAAAATCTCATAGGGATTCAGATGCTTCAGCAATGCATAATACCATACACTTTTCCCCCTCTCCCTCTCTCATATATAATTAGGCTATTATAAACTCATGATCTGATTATTTAAGACACAGGCAGGTTTGTTGTATTATTAGGTGGTGTAATTAGATTGAGTTGAATGGTAATGGAGATTCAACAGCTCTTGTACCAGCCGTGCCGCATCTCCCAGAGGCAAAAAAGAGCAGAGATGACACATGTGAGCAGCTTAGAAGCAGAGAATAATCCCACTTCAGCCATCTTTACACATGCACACATACACACACACACTCACACAAAGAAATTAACCTCTCACCACCACAGCACTCCACACACTGTCTAATACCACCAAAACTATCAGCTGCAAGAAGGCAAAGCACACACATCCTAAAACATCACTGTTGACACATCCTTGCCACATCTCAAGTAAATATGTTTGTGTGTTTGCGTTTTTTATTCAAATCATCTACTGTTTGCCTAACTGACTAAGAACCTAAATACTTCAGAGAATAAAAATGTCCTTCATGAGGATAAATAAGTTCACAAACAAATCTCATTGCAAACAATTCAACAAGTTTTAATTGCTCAGACCGATTCATTCTAAGTTAATGCTGTACAAAAAGCTCACAAGAGTAAATTCAATATTGAAACCCTAATGCTTCATAGCTGGTGGTTAATGAGGAAAGATAAAACTCGACTGAGCCAGCAGAGACAATTTAATTCCACACTGACGCAATGTTCTCCAATAAATTCAAATGTTGGCCTGGTGTGGCTGTAAAGGATCTTTAGAATGTCGTCCCCCTTCATACATGTTCATTTGGCCAGTCAGCTCTTTTAGTGGACCTTATAAATAAATGACAAGATTTAAATGATGGTCTTGATGGAACATGTTGGTTTCTGTTGATGTGCCTTGGTATTTGGTAAAACACTAGAATTTTGATTTGTGAAGGATGGTGTTTGATAAAGTTGGTTTAATGGCTTTTGATGCATAGTGATGGTGACTGGTGGTGAAATTTTGGTGGTTAATGGTCAGTGCTAATTGTTAATGGTGAATGTTGCTTGATGGGGCATGTTTAATGGAAAATGGTGGTATTTGATATGTATTAGTGGTATTGATGGTGAATTCCAGAGTTTCACTGAAAGTATGAGTTTCATTACTGTTACGTCTGAGTAATTAGTGGAAATACTAACTATGATACATTAATACATTAAGATCAGCCCCATTGTTTACCCACCATTTTGATTCAAAATACAGATCATAAGAAGTTATTTTGGCCTCCTAAAGGCAATAAATCTCCTTCTAATATCAGCGGAGTAGTTGAGTGACACAGGGCCATTGGTGATGGTAATTAGTGTGTGTGGCGTGTGTTTGGCTAAAGATGAGTAATTACTCATCAGCTGGAGAGGCCGGCCTGTGATAAAGCACTCATTCTCTGCGGCTTATCTCAGGGTCAGGGATAAAAAGTGTGGGGAGGGAAGGAGGACGGGTAAGATAAAACAGGATTGACAAGCCGCTAGTACGGCTAAATGCTAATGCAGCAGGTGACATTTAACGGGGGCATGACGCATAGACTTGGCATGCGCTCGGTCAGTCGCACACACATGAACACACACACACCATTTGGTTGACAGTACCCAGCTCAGTGGGGTCCACAGTCTGGGAAGGTTAATAACTCAGAAGCCCTTTTCTGCCTGCCAATAAATTACTTAGAGCTTGATTATGCTGGTTAACACTGAGTGAAAGTAACTATATTTTATTAAAGGTTTTGCATAAGAGATGCTCTGGGAACAATAAATGCATACAAATGAAAAAGCTTCCTCTAAATGAGGTTTTAACAACATGTACACTTTCAACTTTGCCTCACCATATGTTATTCATTTCAGTGAAAATGGTTGTGGTGTAGCAAAACCTGGCATTGCATTTGCCAATCTGGTTAAGGGCTTCACAAAAGATAAACCATTTGATTCCCATTATCAAATCTATATCAGTGTTATAGAAATGCCCAATGATGGCATGCAGCCACAAAATGTGCAAGTAGACACACAAGACTATGTCAAACTTTCGTATGTCTAATAAATTCAAAATAATTTTTTTTTTAGTTTATTTTTACGCCTGATAAAACTCCTCAGTTAATAAACAAATCCTTCATGAACTGGCTCTTTTAAAGCAGGCTTATTTCAGTACTGAAAAAAAAATGCAATATAGCAAGTACTGAGAACGTCCCTAGGTTCCATCTGTAACCATAGTTCCCCAAGGGAATGAGACGCTGCATCAAAAAACGCTTTGGGAACGCCTCTGCGTGACCACGCTCTGAATCACATGTGTAATCCGTCTAACAGAATCGCATGACGTCACCGGTGGGATGACGTAGCGACCCTGAAGTATAAAAACGCATGCGGTGGAGCCGGCGCCAGCTTCAGGAGAGTGAAGGAAGCGCTTGCAGGGATGCAGGAAGTATGGTACTGAGACGCAGCATCTCATCCCCTCGGGGAACCATGGTTACAGACATAACCTAGGGACGTTCCCCTTCGGGAACTCAAGCTGCGTCAAACAACGCTTTGGGAATGAGTATCTAACACCACCAGACTGACAAATCCCTGCCTAGTGTGGAAGGGCACAACTAGGTCGAGAGAACTGAGGAGCCGGGAGCGGCATCGAGGTCAAGGCTATAAAACCTGACAAAAGTCAGAGGGGTAGACCATCCCGCAGCATTGCAAATATCCTGGAGAGAAACACCAGAGGAGAAGGCCTTGGAGGTCGCCATACTTCGGGTAGAATGAGCCTTGACCCCCAATGGAGAGGGGAGATCAGAGGACTCGTAAGAAGTAGTAATAGCATCCACTATCCACCTGCTGAGGGTCTGCTTGTTCGCAGGAAGACCCTTCTTATAAGGACCGTAGCAGACAAACAGCTGGTCCGACTTCCTCCACAGGGCAGCTTTGTGGACGTATGTGGACACAATTAAGCCTTTCCTGGTCCTGGTCCCGAAAGGGAGGAGGACAGAATGCCTGAAGCACGACTGGCCATGGAACCACAGAGGGCACCTTAGGAACATATCCCGGTCTGGGGTAAAGAAAGGCTCTGGCCATGCCAGGGGCAAACTCTAGAAAAGAGGGGGCCACAGAAAAAGCCTGAAGGTCGCAGACTCTCTTCAGGGAAGAGATGGCTAATAGAAATATAGTCTTGACTGTAAGAAATCTCAAAGACACCTCCTCCAAAGGTTCAAAGGGAGGTTTAGAAAGGGCCTCTAAAACCACGGCCAAATCCCAAGAAGGCACTCTAGGTTATACCGGGTGCCTCAGCCTCCTGGTACCACGGAGGAAACGCGTCACTAATGGGTTTCTCCCCAGAGATTGCCCACCCAGCGGAGCATGATATGCAGCAATAGCGGCCACATGAACTTGCAAAGTGGATGGGGATAACCCCGTGGCAAACCGCTCTTGGCGGGGCCTTGTAACAGGTACCATGGTTTCTTCCACATGTCCAAGGCCCGTAAGCCTCTCTGCGTAACCTTGATCATGCGAAATGGGTTGCCCCTTGGGGAAAACCCTTTGGTCCTGAGCCACCACTGCAAGGGTCTCATGTACAGCACGCAAAGAGGTATCATGTTGGATGCACCCGCCAACAGACCCAACAGTCTCTGAAACTGTATAGCAGTGAGTGACTGGCCTTCTCTCACTCTCTTGACTGCCGCGAGGATCGACTCGATCCGAGCAGGAGACAGACGCGCCTGCATCGTGGTCGAATCCCACACTACGCCTAGATAAGTGGTCCTCTGCACTGGATAAAGCACACTTTTCTTTGCGTTCAGTCTCAACCCCAATTCTCTCATATGGGCAAGAACGACATTGCGATGTCAAACCGCCATCTGCTCTGATTGAGCTAAAATCAACCAATCATCGATGTAATTGAGTATGCGGATGCCCTGGAGTCGCAGTGGAGCCAGAGCAGCATCTACACACTTGGTGAAGGTGCGGGGTTAGAGTGCAAGACTGAAGGGAAGAACCCGATATTGGTAAGCTTTGCCCCCAAAAGCAAACCTCAGATACCTCCTGTGCTGAGGAAGAATGGAAATATGGAAGTACGCGTCTTTCAGATCTATCGTGACAAACCAGTCCTCGGACCTGATTTGAGACACGACCTGTTTGAGTGAGGGAGAAAACGCTGGAACGCCGCCGACTGTTTCTTGGCCTCCTGGAACCTGTCGACGACGTATTTACAGCATCGCCGAACAGGCTAGTCGGCACCAGGAGAAAGACTCTGTCTTTGTCTTTTAAATTAGACAGGGTCAGCCACAAATGTCTCTCCGTAGCCACCAGGGCTGCCATAGACTGCCCAATTGCCCTGGCGGTTTCTTTAGTGGCCCGGAGAGACAAATCTGTGGCACGACGCAGTTCTGAAATGTCGTCGTATTTAATTTCATCTCCCTCGTCCAACTCTTTAAGCAGGTCAGCCTGGTATGCCTGCAACACCGCCATGGTGTGCAGGCAAGCACCAGCCTGACCCGCCGCCGTGTACGCTTTGCCCACCAAAGCCGAGGAGGTCCGAAGCAGCTTGGAGGGCAATACCGGAGCCTTAAGGGACGATGCACCACCGGGAGAGAGATAGCTCGCAAGCGTCTCCTCAACCCAGGGAATCGCCCCGTAACCGTGCTCCTCCAGTCCCACCACATTAGAATAGTGAGAGACATTTGGACTGAAGAGGCGGGCCGAGTGTGGATTGTTCCACGATCTGGACACCTCTGTGTGCAAATCGGGAAAGAAAGGTAGGCCCCGGTGCTGAGGCAGTGACTTAGATTGCAGAAAACGCTCATCTCCCTCAGCTCAACTCCCAAACAACCCACACACAGACTGTGAGTATCCCCACCCGTAATAAAAACGCGGGCAGGGAGAAACACACAGTCTAAAGGACTGCCTGACTAAGCTCTTTGCCATTTTATATATATATATATATATATATAGAGAGAGAGAGAGAGAGAGAGAGAGAGAGAGAAAGAGAGACAACAATAAATCAGACGGACACACATAGAGCGCTTACTGTACAACAGAAGCTGGCGCCGGCTCCACCGCATGCGTTTTTATACTTCCGGGTCGCTACGTCATCCCGCCGGCGACGTCACACGATTCCGTTGGACGGATTACACGTGATTCAGAGGCGTTCCCAAAGCGTCGTTTGATGCAGCTCGAGTTCCTGAAGGGGAACAGAAAACCTTAGTGTGTTTGTGATCCTACCCAAATTTTGAGCTACTAAGTATTTATTAATTTGGTACAAGCCAAGTTTTAACAAGTTAAAATATGTTCCGGCTTTCATTACTGGGAGATTCCAGTTAGCAAGGTTCTACCTAGCAATAACCTGCTACCTGTGTCATGGTTCTTGAATGTATTCAGCACATCTCAAGTGTTTTTACTGGAGTGTACAACATTCTTGTGTTGAAGAAAAAAAAAACTAAATTCCTTAATAATCTGAGGTTACAGACAAATTTTGTGTGAAGTTATGCTGGTTTTAACCATTCAGCTGTTGCACTATTGGATGCTGCATTTATTTGACCGTTCATTACATTAAGACAATATAAGTAAGGTTCAATATTACAAATTACAATGAACTTTCAAATTTTAAAAAATAACCTTTTCATAGGATATTTCTGAGGCATCCTGTCAATGCTATGGGGTTGAGCTTGTAGTCCTAACAGGCTTGTTTTATCCAGTTTCATGACAAGTGAGCTCCACTCAAGTTTCCTGGCATATGAGAAGATGATATTGTGTCACACCTGAATGAGCAAGACCAACTCTTCCAATCATACACTTGCTCCTTTCCCATCATGGGTGACTGACATGTGGCTTAATTGGGTTATTTTTACCCACACTGATGTAGGAGGAAGCTCCTGGACACTAATGCCATCCTTAATGGATTTTAATTAGTGAAGCATGGAGGCAGAAGGAGAGGGAGAGATTAGAAGAGGAATGCAGAGATTGTGATTATTTCAGTCCACTGGTTTCTGATTACTGTTCCATATGCTGGTGATCTTGAACAGAGATGTGAAAAGTCTGGGGTCTGACCCAGGTGTGTGTGTGTGTGTGTGTGTGTGTGTGCATTTTCCAAATACTTCATAAGTATTATGTCCCTTGAATTATTTTTCTCCAGAATCTTCATATTACCCAATTTATTTTTCTGTTATTTAATTTTGTTGTTCCTTATCACCTTTCTCTAGCTTGATTTCTCTCTTTCTCTGCCACCACTTTTTTTTTTTTTTACTTTTTTTCTGTTTTTGTTTTTTTGTGATAATCAGCATCGATCCTTGTGTCTTGCAGGTGACTGTCCCAGTAATTGATGAACAAGATACGTGTCTGAAAACAAAGACATGACGATGGACCATTTACAGAGTGTGTAGATGCTGTTGCACCACCATCAACGAACAGCAGTGTCACAAGGTGACAAGATCTACACCGTCAACAACTAATGCCTGCCACTGGTGAATTAGTACCTGGCTGGGTCATTAAAGCTCAATCACTTTCACATATGGAGAGAGAGAGAGACCCAGACCATGTGGAAATACTTCTTTTTCTTTCAAACAAGATGGAGGCTATGGTGTTTAATGACATCAGGTGTTTAAACCAATGCTGTAACTTTCACTTGGAGGATTAGAAGGTTAAATTAATTACACATAGTTTCAAGATGCAGAATGATGATGGGTGAATTTGATAGAAAAATAATGCACTTACAATACTGAGCAGCTACTGTGTTTGTGACTGATCCCAAAAGAAATTAATGACTGTCTGTGGGCCCAATTTGGTGTGTATACATAATAATATCTAATAGTGAATATTAATTATTGATACAGGGAATATACTATTAAGTTATATGCATTACAATTACACGACTGCAAGTGCACACATTCTGATAGTGTACGTAAAGCTGGGTAGTTTAAAGTATCTGAGCTTGTGTATGATGTATACATACAAATTTCCTACTAATTCCAACATGACATCCCTGACATACACTCACCATCCACTTTATTAGGAACACCTGTACATCTGCACATTCATGCAGTTATCTAATCAGCCAATCATGTGGCAGGGGCGCAATGTAGAAAATAAATAAATAAATAAAAATCATGCAGATACAGGTCAAGAGCTTCAGTTAATGTTCACATCAAACATCTGAATGGGGAAAAAACTGATCCCTGTCAGTTTAATCATGTTGATGAGCTGGTTTGAGTAGTTCAGATATTGCACACAACAATCTCTAGAGTGTACAGAATGGTGCGAAAACCTAAAAACATCCTGTGTGCGGAGGATCTGCAGCCTGAAACACTTTGTTGGTGAGAAAGATTAGCGGAGAATGACTAGACTGGTCTTAGCTGACAGAAGGTCTATAATAACTCAAATAAGCACTCTTTACAACCGTGGGCTACACCAGGAGAAGACCGCATCAGGTTCCACTCTTGTCAGCCAAGAATAAGAATCTGAGGCTATCATGGGCACAGACTCACCAAAACAGTTAAAGACTGGAAAAAAGATCAGGTGAACTGTTCATTTGAGGTCTTCTAGGTTAATGTCACTGAGATTTTTTTCCCCCATTCTGAAGGTTGAGGTGAACATTAACTGAAGCTATTGACATGTATCTGTATAATTTTTTGCATTGTGCTTCTGCAGCATGATTGGCTGATTAGATAATTGCATGAATATGCAGGTGTATAGGTGTTCCTTATAAAGTGGACAGTCAGTGTAGAACTGACTGTGAATTTTTAACAAAACGAAAAAGAAAAATCCTATGCACTGTAGATTTAAATTAAGTAAATTAAGCTGATGCTGCCTATGTATTTAAATTAAATGCAGATTAGCATAAGTTGCAAATTTACTATTCTAATTATAATGCTATAATTTACATTTCCTGTGAGATAGATGTCTGCCAGATTAGGTTTGGGTTACACCCTCATGAAACAGTGCTATAACTAATGCTAATATGCCAACATTATAAACATTAACAGTTCATGCTAATGTTTAGAATGCTAAAATTGTTTAAATATTAAAGTGCTAAAGGTAACTATCCATTCCAGTGGGCCTACTACTCCACAAGGCTGTTTGCACAAAACTATAACACATTATGTATTATGTAAAAAGCCCTAGATCATACCATATTGAATATTTGGCTGCTTTAATTGTATCTTTCATGCATCAGATCATTGATCACATACTGAGCATTATCGAAGAAGAAGAGATACACGCCTGCACATTGACTTTTTTTTATGGTCATTATTGACATTATAACAGAGACAGATAATTAGAAGAAAATCTAATACCTGTGATACACTAGAGGAAACTGGAGTGAATTGATCCTGATTTAGCACTTTTGACATCCAGATTTGGTTTTAAATGTTGGTCTTAAAACTTCCCAGATTATTTGGCAGTGTGGGGTTTGTAAAAGCTTAGCCCAGTCTTAATCCCTCAGATCTAGTCACAGTTCAATTGTGGCCACCTAGATTTAAACATGTTCAATATTTATGAGTCAAAATTCTGTAATATAGAGGGAATGCAGACTGTCTCATGTGAAAATGGAATGTGTAAAAAAAGAACCAGTCATAACTGGTCATAACTGGGCTCAGATTTTTCCAGTGGAGCTCACATTTGACCAGAGAACAATTAAATGTCATTATTTGATCAGAGTAAATCTTGAATCCTACTAATATTATCTACATGAGCTTCAAATGAGAGACTGGAATCAATAATCTCACCAAGGTCTTTATCTGCTGCACATGATACAACTGGGCTATCCAGAGTTGCTACATCATCGAAATGCTTACTCCTAGTTGCCAGTAGCTTCTGTCATGTCAGAATTAAGTAGGAGAAACTTATTCAGCATCCAGTGCCTAAAGTTCTTTACATAGTCCTCAAATTTAACAAGTTGCTGTCTGTCATCTGGCTGTGTTTTCTAGTCTGTCTAAAAGAATATTGTGATCTGTTGCATCAAAAATGAGCAACACAACCAAAGAGATGCTATTTATTACTATAACCAGCACTGTTTCAGTACTGTGATGAGGCTGCTGAGTTACAAACTGTGCTAGGATCTTGGAGATTAGTGGGAGGTTTTGATATTGGCCTCTACTTTTACAACAGCAATCATTTGATAACTGCTAGTCAATCATTTGATAACTTCTCCTTCCCTCCCTCAGACACTAATGTTTCGGCTCAGATATCAGCATGTCTGGCAGACATTTCATCATGGATGACGGCTCATCAGCTGAAACTTAATCCCACCAAAACTGAAC
>CM075020.1:11708762-11768722 GCA_037576675.1 Pangasius sanitwongsei | reverse complement strand
CATTCTGTGCTGGAAAACTAATGTTTGGAATCTAAAATGTTTTTGTACTGAATCAATAATGTAGAAGTCAGAAAATATATAATAAAGTTTGTACTAAAAAAATACGGTGCCTTTTACACAGTACTGTATATATATATATAGATCTATACCAACACTGTCCTGTAATTTGGTATGGTGTCACTGATATCATTTTAGGATGTATAGTCATTCTTCCTCCGTCTTTAGTAAAACTGCAGCATTAGAGATGCAGAATAGATAGAGTGGATTTTATTACAACAGCAAAGGGGAATAAATCTGGAATGAGAAGTTCAACAAGCACATATGGGTGTGATGGCCAGGGGTGCACATACTTTTGGCTGTAGAGTGTAGTGCAGAATTGACTTACCGTAGTTGGGACAGTAATGAGTGCCGCCCTCGGAGGTGCAGTGCAACTGAATCTGAGAACGGTCGTAGGTTTCCCTTAAGATAAAGGAGGTGTCGCCTTTATGAGTGTTAAACTCATAGCTAAAACTATCCCACGTGTGATTTTCATATCTGATGTAGATGTAGCGATGGATTAACCTGGCCTCCTGATAGCACGTCGTGCAGCCAGCACCGATGCGTGTGTACTGGGGAGCAGAATTATACATCAGTTTCCATCCAAAAAAAAAAAAAAAAAAACAGTGAATAAAATAACATGTGAAGAACAGACTGACATTGTTGTGAGATATTATGTCATGCTCTCAGTTATTATCTGGCTAATCGGAGGACATGCTAACAAGGACAAAAGAAATATGAAGCAGGACTTAGAATATAGAATTGCATAAATAATCCTGGGCAGCGAATGTACCAAAAGTTCTTACCCCTCTGTCCTGGGTGGCAAAGTGCCAGGTATAAGGAGTCTGATTCTTGACTGAAACCTGGGCTCCCATTATTCAGGTTATTCTGTTAGATTCAAACATGAAACATTGCTCAGGTTTTAATAGTGACGCGAAGGAAAACACTGGAATTGCATTATATATAAAAAGAAGTAAGAAGTAATGGAACCTGATTTCATTCCTGTGCAGAGAAGACCATCGCTGTGAGAAGTGAAGCAGCTCGTGCAGTCTGCTGCTCTTTATAAACCTCAGCCTTTCTCCTGTCTAATGTGAGGACAGAAGGGGCGGAGCTTATGACTTACACCATTTAACCCCTTCAGACCTGATTTTTTTCTGCTAAGCAAAAAAAAAAAAATTCCCAGTTGATTTTTACTCCCTTTTTTCATGTCCATTACAATGGACGCCACGACTAAACGAACGTAAAATTCCAGGAAATCTTAGATTAAAAAAGGCCATGTTTTTAACATAGGAGGTTATCATGGAACTTCCAAACACATTGCTAACTTTTAACATTGCAAGCTAATAAGAGATCACACAATTACTAATAAATGGAAAATAACAAAAATACATCTGCTGGATATTCCCATATATTCTCTCATTTGCGATGAGCAGCCTTGAAGCAGTTTCTGTGTGGCACAAAGCAAAGGTGGATGTTGCATTTGTCACAGAATACATGTGTTTTCCCTGTGGCCTCTGTCTTCTCATCATAATTCGGCATGTGGTCAACCATATCGTACTGCACTTCAGGTAGAGGCCTTGCATCCTGAACTCGTGGTCTGTGGGCATGCGGTTGTGGTTCTGGAGACATACTGGGTCTTCCACGTTTTGCTGCCACTGGTTTATTGACACTCACCAGACACTGGGCCACATTCATCTTGAAATGGAGGAGATCCAGGGTGTTTTTTGTCTGAAGTTGGAGGCCATCACGACTGATCTGCTGTCAAACCATTTGACCAGTGCAACCTTACCATCATGGCTTACAGCTTCATCGCAGCTTCCTCGCTGCATTTTTGCCATCACTTTGTCAGACTGTAGAGGAGGGTTGGCAAAGCGACAGATCCTTGCTGTTCCAGCGGCATGAATTTTCTTCTCAGCCAGCAGCTCCAGAAGATTGTACGTTGTGAAATAATTGTCAAAATACAACTTGTGGTTGGCCTCTGTAATGCACTGGCTGAGATGGTACACCACTCCAGCTCCAAGTCCTAGCTTCATCTCTGACAGTTCCATTGTAGCTCCTTGGTGCAGCAGGAAATCATAGGCCATGCCACTTTTCCCACACAGGAAGTATATTTTCACCCCCCAAGGGTGTGGCTTGCCTTTTACGTATTGCTTGACAGAGAGAGATCCACGAAATGGCACCATTTGTTCATCAACACAAAGGTTTTCCTCTAGTGGAAGCTCCAAGCATCTTCTGCGCATAGCATCATAGAGAGGACGCACCTTATAAAACCCATCATTGTTCTCTGCTGGCCTCTCCAAATTGTTGACCAAATGCAAATGTGACCGAAGCTGGAAGAATCTGTCACGGCACATGGTGTTTCGAAAAATACCAATGTCCATCCCGGCTTCCCAGTACATGCAGACTCTTGGCATTTTCATCACGCCCATAGCAAGGTGGAGACCAATGAGGGTTCTGATTTCCCCTGAACGGGTGGGTTTGAAACCTAGTGTGCCACTTTGCATGGCATAGATGTTGGTGCTGTCAGACATCAGATCGAAGAGCTCATCTGGTACATACTGTTTGAAGTATTCGTATGGGCTCATGGGATATCTGTCATAAATCAGATGATTCTGAAAGGAAGTATCAATGATTGTGGTGAAAGGCCTATGGCACCACTTAATCTCATGCTTCCTGGTTACTGTCATCTGCTCATGATCATCTTCCTCTTTGTTCACTGTAATCTCCTCCTGATCCTCTGTCACTACACTTTCTTCTAACTCAACCTCAGCTGCCACCTCAAGTTCTTCAAGCATGCATGCATCTCTACTGTCCCTTTTCTCTGTCCCCTGTCCTATCCAATAACAAAACAATCACATTTATAACTGTTTTTCCATGTTCTCACTCGTGACCTCACATGCATTTTCTGCAATTTACATATTATATAAGGCATAAAACCTTGTACTATACTCTCAACATCTACACTTACTGACAAAGTGACTGACAAGTGAAGTAGGATCCAATCCAAATACACAGACAGTTGTGTTATGCTGTGAAGACACCTTGCACAAGTTATTGTGACTGATCACCTTTATCCTATGATGAAACACTTGTATCCTGATGAGAGTGCTCTCTTGCCAGTGCTCCATTCACAGGGCACAATTGCTCACTGAATGGTTTGATGAGTATAAAAATGATGCAAGTCATATGCTATGGCCTTCATAATCACCAGATATCAACAGAATTGAACACTATAAATGTTTTATAATATTTAAATATTTTATAATATTTAAAATCCTACAAAATAATTTAGAAAGTGTTTTTCAGAAAGGGTTCCAATCTATCACCCTTTTAGGATGCTAAGAATCTCCAACTATACAAAGAACCACTTTTCTCAGATGCAAAAATGCACCCAATAGCCACCCTGAGTGTTTATACTCAATATGATTGACTACATTCCATGTTTTGTAATACTGACCTACTTGGAAAAAAGTCTGCCAGCGTCCTGCTGAGAGAAGGTCAGAACCCTGTCACTGTCGTGCCAGGAAAACATCCTCTTCCTGAACACTGACAAGCCCAAGGAACTAATCATGGACTGGAGAAAACAGGTAAGAATACATGCTCCCTTCACCATAAATGGAGCTGCAGCAGAGAGGGTCAACAGCTTTAAAATACCTCCGTGTCCACATGGTCAGCACACACTCTAGCCGTGGTGAGGAAAGCACAATAGTGCCTCTACTATCTCAGCTGCCTTGAGAGATTCTGTCCCAGAATTAACCACCACTGAGAATTTGCAGGGGTGGAAAATGCTTAGTAATTGCACTTGTAATTCTTACTATATTTAACATTTATTTTGGTGTATTTATACTTCATTGAGTATTATTGAAATTGCATTTCCAAGAAAAATTTTTTTTTTACTCCTTACATTTTTATTTATATCTTCTAAGTACTCATTACAAACCATAAATGTCTCTTGATTTTTTCATCCAGCCAATGACAGAAGAACAAACCAAACACATAGTGCCTCCACCACTTAGTGTCAGAGGTATTAAAAGTATGCAATATTATATGCTAACAAAATGCAGAAAATGGCTTTACATCAGTAAAAATTACAAAAAGCCCATATTTCTCCTTTTCTTATTTCTCATCATTTCAGATTCATTTTGGGGCTAAAATTAATGAACAATCTTGAATGACACAGATGTGTATAGCAATTACTGGGTGTTAGCGCGAAGGGTAGATTACAGATTGCCATTTGTGTTTTTTTGTTACTTTTTCACATGAAAGCTAAAAAAACTCAACTATCAAACACAAGGACTTAGGATACACTCACTATTTAATCCATAACCATTTACCTGTAGGTTGGTGAAACAACGTTGATTGAATCATTGTCTTTAACAACCATCTTTTTAAGTTATTGTTCATATAAGCAACTATTATTGTATCCTGTATGTATAACTTCTCAACTGTTTGTGCTTGGAATAGGCTAGTGTGTCTCAAACCTGCTATGTGTAAAACATGAACAAGAGGTCACACTGTGTGGCCATTTGATCGATTAGATATTCTTGTACCTATTAATCTGTTTCAACTAATTTCGTTAAGTACCGAGCTGTGTATTGCTATTGAATTATTTTAAGCATGCATATTTAATTTGATATGACCTTGTGTGCTTTTTTTTGTAAACTTTCCAGCTTACCAAATTTCCTCATTTAAATAAGCAAATTATTTTAATGAAAAGCCCTCATGCCAGACCAATTAGTAATGAATTATAATCTTATGATAAACGATCCTCTGTTGACAGCCATGGGAAACCGCACAATCAAACATTAATTATTCATTCGATAATTAACTTCAAATAGGTAGTGGAGGGAGCGTTGTGACCTGTTTTGTGGAGATCTCTCTGTCTATTGGGACACATCCTGCTAGCTATTTCAGGACTGGCATGTTTTGTGCTGATGGTTTATTTCACTGTTCTCTGTGTTTTCACTGTTCTCTAAGTCTCTGGTGTGTTGCTCATTTTTATGACATGCTTTTGCATAGATATCCATTAAGCTAATGGAAGGGAAGGTTAACCAGTAAATCAGTGCCTGACAACTGGAATTATAAATGAACAGATTTATCAATAGAAAAAGAATTAGGCTGTAAATGCTACATATAGATACAGTTTAAACAGTGATAGTATGACCACATTAGGAGTGTAATGGTGCAAAAGTATCACACAATAGTTATTTCTAGGTTTATCATGGCCATTGAAATCTGAGATTTTCTTTATTGTTTTGATAACCTACTGAATACTACGATGATTTCCTTAACTCCTTTGTCACATTCAGAGCCTCATCAAACTACAATCATAGTCAGAACAAACTCCGAGCCAGTCACTGTGCTATTCATCAGCTGTGGCTGAATGGATGACTACATACACAAGCCACAAACACACTTACATTTCTAAGCCTTGCCATTGTTTTTCTTTGTGCATCACCAGGGTATATAGTCATATTTCCTTCAATTATTGAACTTTACTTCATAATACTACTACGTAATATTTGTCTACTCTACATATTCCTGTCTGCCAGTGTGCTTGACCCATGACTAACTATGATATTGTTATGATGTTATACAACCCAAGAGGGAAGAGATAGTGTTTAAAAAATGTGATGGATAGAAGCCATCATATCACTTAGCTATTTCAGTAGCAAGTTAGTTATCAGAGTAACCTTCCTATTGTTCACATGTATCAGAAAATTGCTACTGAAAGCTATGATCAAACTAGCCAAAGACTAGTTTGAAAATCACTTAAATGAAAGTTAAATCACCTAGTTTATTCTCAATTTGAATTACTACACTTTGGACTTAAAACACTATGGTTCTATTTCACAGCAACTTCTCCTGGGTAGAATCATTACTGAGCTTCTTCAAATGAAAGGTCAGACTTTAAAGCTGAGAAAGAAGTACTACAATTGCTAAATAAGTTTCAGGAGCAGTCAGGGCTGACTTGGAGGAAGTGAAAAACATACACTGAAATCACTACAATAACATGTTCTTTGACCATTCTCCTATGATTTGAAATTTTGCTAACAAGCTGGCAGTCTCAGAGAGAGGGATGTCAGTCAAGCATGCTTGTTAGAGTATTAGGCCATGTCTGGGTAATACTTAGATATCTCTGATAGGTGAACTGAGTCAGTGTTTGAGCAGAGTTTTAATTCAATTAAATTTTATTTATATAGTGCTTTTAACAAGAGACATTGTCACCAAGCAGGGGAAGAAAACTTGAGAAGTCCCAGACTCAAAAAGGGAGCCCATCCTTTTCTGGGTGACACTAGATTAATAATCATTAGAATTGTATAAGAGTAACAGCAAATCAAATACAAAGTGTGTATATTATACAGAATATTGTGAATTAGAGTCCTGGGATAAGCAAAGGACAGTCTTTATTACATTTCTACATTACTTTTTCATTTCAGCATTTGCTGGATGTTTAATATAAGCCTCAAGTGTTTAGCATTATACAAAAATGGTTAATATTTTACACTACATTCCACTATGCACTAAGGTAGGCCAAGATTATACTAACCCTGTTTGTAGAGCTAGATATTCTCATTATATTCTTGTCCTCATTATGGGTTTGAGATTCTGAAGGGTATTCAGTACCCACTAAGCATGCATCACACTCCTTCATGGCACACGTTGGCCTTCCAACATTGTTCACTTAAAGACCCCATACTGAGATGGCATCATTTAGCCTCAAAATACAGTGCATAAATGAACACGAGCAAAGATAATCCACCGTGAAAGAGCAATAAATAAAGGCTGCTCATCCCAGACCTGACAGTAAAAGGAACTGAACAGACGGCGAGTTCTGAAAAAGGACACTATTGATCACTCAGCCACTAACAGAAAACAATAAATAGGGATAGGAATGAGTGACATCAAGTAAATGAACTGAAGAGGAAATAGAGGCTTCCTCTCTCTCTCTCTCTCTTTCTCTCTCTCTACTTATCTATCAATCTTTTTCTGTCATCTCCAGGTTCGTGACCAAGAGACAAATCTTTAACAATCCATGGAGGATTGATTGATTTTAATGTCAAAATTTAATGTCACAAAAAGCATCATATTTTCAAATGCATATTTATTTATGATTTCCCTGTCCTTCCTCCAGGCCGCCTCAATTTCTTTTTTGTGTCTCTGGACAATAAAACTATTTAATTTCATGCCAGCATGTTTGATCCCATGCAAAGAATGGAGTGATATTTTGTGATACAACCAATGCATTTAGTAGGCATTTTGTACCATAGTACCAAATATATTGCCAGTATAGTCTAAATGTTGTAGCTTAATAGTTTTGACCCTAACCCAGTGATATGTTACATCATCATCAATTGATCTACAGTATGTCCATTGATTTAAAGCAAAATCAGCTGTATGGTTAAGTCAATCATTAAACAAAAACAAACAAGCTAGCCTTTGTGTTTAATTAGTGTTCAACAGCAAAAAGGAAATTAACTGATTCACACTTTTACTGCATAAATTATTAGAAAATACACAAGAAATCAATTTAAATGACATATGAATATGAATGACATAAATAATAAACCATTTTCCTAATTAGTAACATTTAGGAACAAAATTCATATGTAGCATAATACATGTTACCTACACCTCATCTGAATCTCTACCGGCTGGTACCTTCAATCTTCTGATTGTCTACTAAACATTATGGGAAGAAAATGTATGTAGAAAAATGTCAGCTATATCACTGATAGTGTGAATAAATCATTAGTTATTCTGAATGTGATAATTAGCAAATATTTATAAATTCAAGTTCATGTCATTGTTAGTGTGTATACTGTATACAGTTAACTAATCATTTAATAGTCATGAAGGAATCATTAGATATTCAGATTTAAAGATTAACAAATGTTTAAGTGACAATAAAATGACAGTTCATTAGTATTTGCTCATGAATGTACACATTGTTAGTGGATCATTTATAACTATAAGCAAACTTTATTCCAAATTTAAAAATTAACAAGTGTTTATAATTGACAGTTGATGTAGTTGCAAATTACATAATTACAATGTAAATATTTTCTTGTTTATTTTCTTACAGTATACAGTAGGCCTTCACTACTAAATGGCCTGTAAAACATTATTACATACAGTACACTATTATAAAAAAGTGTGGGCTAAAACACTGAACTGTGTAAGTAAGAATACTACCAGACTAACGCATACAGACCAAAATAAGTTAAGTCTAGATGTAGTTTTAAAAGGCTGTCTCAGCTTAGTTTGACATCTGTATTGATTCTTTATGTTGCTTTTAGAGATTATCACACATCGTCTGCCAGCTCATTGGGCTTGGAGCTGAATGCTGGGTAAATTTGTTATAAATACATTTTTTAATTAATAAATAATAAATATTTTTGCTCTGTATATCTCTGTAGGTTTTGATAGTGGCAGTGTCCTAACCTACTGTTCACTCTGAAAGGTTCTTGGCAGTGCCGTCTGTGCTCAGAATAGGAGTAGGATTGGCTGATGTTCTGAAGCTTTTGAAAAGGAAAAAAGTTCTTTAGAGCAAAAAGGTCTAAGGCAAAGGCTCTATGGCAAAAAGTAAAACTACAAAATGTGTAAAATGGATTTCTTTTTGTGCTAAAGTCAGGCAATTTATGGGAGCTCCAGGTGTGGTGTGAGTTTGGGAGGATCATGTTGGGGCAGTGGATAGCTATCTAGCTTATTTATTTATTTTATTTTTTTATTTTTTTTATATCTTACTGATTTGCCTGGCAACCTAGCAAGAAACTCAGTAGTGGTTGCTGAGATTCATAAACATCCCCTACTCCCTGATGCTTTTCCCCGCTTATATATATATATAAATATTTAGCAAGATACCACAGCCAATAAAAATAATAATAATGATAATAATGATAATAATAATAATTAGTTGGAATAAATGTACTTTAGAGAGGACTTCATTGAGAAGAAGATTCCTGTATTAATGAAAGATAAGGAAATTTGAAAAGAAAGCAAGGAGGACAATAGTACAAAAAAGTAAAGAAAATAAAGGAAATAATAAGAATAAGAGACTAGGAATATACAAAAAAACAGAAGTCCACTTGGTGAAGTTTAGAAAGTATTTAGATCTTCCTCCCCGACATCTGAGTCATATTTTCAGCTAAGATGGCCCATTTTTTCCCACTAGATATCAATTTATCTCATCAACATCTCAGTAAGTGGGACATATAGGACAGCAGTGAATGACAGAGAAGCATATAGAACAAACAGAGAGGAAGAACATTAGTGCTACCTGCTGACTGATGTGAGCACTACAGTACTACAGCTTTGGATTAATCGGTTGTTGGTTTTTCATAAACATGGCAGCGTTATGTTAGTATATACAAAGGGGTGAAAAATTAAAGAAATAAACCAGTGGCTCTGTTAGGCTGTGGAGGACATTTTGCTGTTATAGTTTGGGTTCAAAGGGTCAAATCAATACCCAGCTATTCTGACTGATCACCTTTATCCATGATGAAACATTTCTATCCTGATGGGAGTGGTCTCTTCTACTTCTTCTACTGGACACTGAATGGTTTGATAAGGATGAAAATAATATAAATTACATGCTATGGCCTTCACAGTCTCAACCAGATAACCAGATCTCAACCCAGTTGAAGACCCTGTTTTGACTGACATGGAGCACTCTCCACCACCATCTTCAAAACACCTGCTGAGAGAATAACCTTTGGACAATCTATGCTGAGGTGCACTGAAGCTGTTCTGGCAGTCTATGGTGGTCCAAAACCTTGCTAAGTTGTTTTCTTTCTTTTTTTTGTAGTTCTTTTAATGTATCACATGTCAGCATCTTACACATCATCTTAAACAGTTTTGTTTTTTAATCAAACAGAAAATGCTAGAAATACTCAAAAAAAAAAAAGAAATTATCTTGACTTGAACAGCAAATTATTATTTTAGACCCCAAAAAAGAAAAATGTAAGACAGAAAGAATAAACAAGAGTTTATAAGAATAGATTTAGAATCCAGTAGTAATATTCTAAATGTTAAGGTGTTGGTGTGTCATGAGGCAGACAGACAGATACAAGTGAGGTTTTCTGGTTTTATTAAAACCATTGTAGCAAACAAAACAAAGAGCTAGGCAATATTCAGAAACATGAGGCAGGCAAAAAGTAAGGAGATCGACAAACAGGCATAAACCAAGCAAGACCAAATCAGGAAACATAAAGCAGGCTATGTTCAAAACACCAATCAAGACAGGAAGATAGTAAAAGTTTGGAATCATCACAGACACAGTGCAGGAACAAAACTTCACAAATTAACACTGAGAGTCAGGGTTATTTAAAGGGAGAAGTGTGATCACAAACAGGTGAGTTCTATTAGTAATGAGGAGAATTAACAGGGATATGAGCTTGAATGGAAGTCATGTCTTAAGGTCGAGAGCTGAAGATCATGGGAGTCTTCATTAGATGCAGACACGGACATGACATGGTGTTGCTGATTCTATTTTTGGATATACATTGCTAGATCTGGTCCTCAAGTTGAGATAAGAGTTGAACAGGAGCATTTTTAAGATGTACTGAGCCTTACTATGCTGATGTCACAGACAGGATGTGAGCAAGCACACTGAGTTAGTTGTTGCTAGGCATTTTCAAAGAGCTTTCACAGTACAAACTGCCTCAGCAAGCTGAGAACATCGTGATCTAGTTGCGAGAAGGTGTGGAAGAGATTACATATGGATAACTGCTGCATAGATTCTGCTACACAATGAATACATATTACCACATAATGAAATCCATTCGTGTCCTGTGACAAATGTGTGCTAGTTTACTAGAAGTTATGTAATTGACAGTAACATATAGTGCAGATGTAGAGTAGCAGTATCCTAATTCAGCAAACCGAAGTCAACAATGGAATTTTTAAATATGGCTGGATTTCCCCAGTGTGGCCTCTCTTTTTTGTAATATTGCACTATGGATAACAGCACAGCATAGAAAGGGTGTTGGGGGAGGTGAGGGGTGGTGTAGAGGGCCATTGAAGTAACCCAAACTCACTGTCATTTTCATGGAACCAGTTTGTGACGACTTGTACTTTGTGACACGGCACATTATCATGGTAGAAGTAGAAGAAGAAAGCCTTTATTTGTCACATATATTGTACATTACAGTATAGTAAAATTAATTTCTGCACATATCCCAGCTTGTTAGGAAGCTGGGGTCAGAGCACAGGGTCAGCCATGATATAAGGTTAACCCAGAAAACCCCAGAAAGGGTTAAGGGCATCAGTAAACCAGAACTTTAAACACTGCACCACTACTGTCCTTATAAGATGGATAAAAATTTCAGCTATAAAGGGGTGCATGTGGTTAGCAACAATACTCAGATATGCCATGGCAATTAAAAAATGCTCAGTTGCTATTAAGTGTCCCAATGTGTGCCAAGAAAACATCCCCCGAAACACAACACACAGCTCCACCACTACTTGACACAAGGCAGGCTGGATCCATCAACTCACGTTTTGACACCAAATTCTTGCCCTACCATCTGCATGTTCCAGCAAAAAGCATCAGAGCAATGTTTTTCCAAACTCCAACTATCAGATTTGGTGAACTTGTGTTCACTGTAGCCCCAGAATCCTGTTCTTGGGAGACAGGAGTGGAACCTGTTGCGGTCCTCTGCTGCCCGTCCACCTCAGGTTCGACATGTTGTGCCTTTTGAGATGCTGTTCTGCTCACCATGATTGTATATTATGGTTATTTGTGTTACTATAGCCATCCTGTCAGCTCAAACTAATCTGGCCATTCTCCCCTGACCTCTCTCATCAACAAGGGACTCAAATTGCAGTTGGTGATGTCAGGGAAAGCTATACCCCTGGTTAAAAAAAGACTAAAATCATCTCCATTGTAATATCTACCTTTTTATGTTTTTTGAATTAATGTCTTATGGAATGTGACTATTAGCACTATTTCAATTCAATCCATATTTGAGATTTTACCACATATTACATAAGCCTAAGTTTGTCACACCAATAAAGTGATGGTTTTCATAAGTTAGGGGTTATGACACTTCTGAGTTCAGCACTGACCTTCATATATGACCTCACTAAAAAAACAACAACAAAACAACAGGGTAGCCATGGTAGCCAGTGGTATCTGGTAAAAGGTGCCAGGAGTCCATTTTTAATATTTAATTCTACTATCATGTGATAGACTGTTATCTGTTCAATAGTGCATTCTTGTCCTGCTCCCAGTATTCTCAGAATAATCTCTTGATCCCCAGGGCCTTGACTGAAAAGAAATGAACAAATGAAATAATTAATTAATTAATTAATTTCACTATCTCACATTAATCAGTCTACTGAACTTTATTTGAGTAGCTAACTTACTTGTAATGCTCTGCAACATATCAACCTACCATACCCCTTATACATTAGTTTTACAATTTTTCCACTGAATTTAAACAATCTGTTGCAATATTACATGTTCACACAGAAATGCAGATGTATGTTGGTCTTTCTCTTCCTCTCACAGTAATTTCTCAATAGTTGATGAAAGTACATTCTTTCAATTTGTTCTTGCAACTGAGCTTCCTGTACATTATATCTTTCTTTATCCAGCTCATCATCCTCTTTCAAAAGTTTCCCAAGGCCAGTTGGTCACTGTGTGAATAGCTTCATGATTGCACAAAATAAGAATAATGTCTGTTTCTCAGCAGTGAGTGGTTTTAAAACAGCTTGGCAGCATCATAAGTCACAAGCATTTGATACTTTTCCCCTCATTACCGAGGATTCATACGCCCCCGTGTGCAACTGGAACATTCTATGACACAAGATGACCCTGGCGACCACAGGGACACACATACACGTTCCTATTAAAGTGAGGACTGCTTATTGACAGCAGGGTGCAATCAGGTCTCACACAGATATCTATCTGCTGTCGGATTGCTATTACTGCTCAGCCATTGAGCTGAGAGGAGCCACGATCCCATTAAGAGCACTGAAGCCAATCAGATCGCCGGCCTCATGCTCACTCTTCCAGCCACTGGCTCTGTAATTGCTAGCCATCCAATTGGAGCTCATTAGAAAGTTTGGATTCTTAATTGCTGGCTGGATCAATGGCTCACTTATTAAAGATGGTTCTCCTGTCCAGCAATGTCTCGCCACAGCACACACTTTTCAAAAGCCTGGGCTCATTAGCGCACCTCCTCGGGCTTTCCTATTTCCACCTGCTCTCTCTCCTTCTCTATCTATCTATCTATCTATCTATCTATCTATCTATCTATCTATCTATCATACACACTTTGTCTCTCTCCTACTGCCTATCATTATTTCACCCCCTCTCTCTATATTTCTTACTGTTCCTCTTAGTTTCTTCCTCCAAATCCATATCTTGGTCTCTCTCCACAGCGCTCCCACTGTTGTGGCCCAGGTTCGATTTCTGGCCAGGGAACCAACCCTAGTGTGCTTTCAGTGCTGGTCCCAAGCCCGGATAAAATTGGGGACAGTTGCATCAGGAAGAGCATCCAGCGTAAAAACTGTGCCAAATCAAATATGTGGACCAATGACCCATGGTGGCGACCCCTAATGGGAGCAGCTGAAAGAGGAACAACTACATTACACATTACTACATTAAAGTGTTTGACCAGTCTCTGTTATATGCAAAAGGCAGTCTTATCTTAGGTGACTGACTTCTTTCATGCTTTTCACCTCACAAACGCATCCAACAAATCTATGTAGCTGTTTAACAAGCTCCCATTCAATTCCCAGCAGTTACAGCATGTTGAGTCTTCTTTGACCCATCTGAGTTTGTTTATAATCAGACCCAGTAGGCTTCTTTGGCTTGTGGTTTGATGTATCTTGTTGTGTGTGTCCTAATTATTCACGTCAAATCTGTCCTCATCAGTGTTTTCCTAATAGCCAGGGCCCCTGTGCATATGCCCAGTAGGCCCCATCGGTAATCCATCTCTGATCTGTAGATAACTTTTTTTTTTTTTAACCAATGGGACAGCAATCTGCAAACCTCATTAAAGTCACTGCCTCCCTCTCGCTCTTCTTGTCTTTTTGCCACTGTCCCTTCTTTTTTTCCCTCATATTTTCTTTCTTTCCAACTGTCTACCTTCCCCATCTCACTGCCTTATTCTGTTTCTCTTTGTCCTTCTTATTCCCACAATATCTCACTCCCCTCCTCCAGTGCTTCCTCTCTCTGTCACCCCTTCCTTCACTTTTTCCTCTCTGTTCTTCTCCCCACCCTTTTTGTATTTCTCTGTGCTTAATGTCATCTCTTTCTTTCTGTCTCACTCCATTTGTCAGTGTTTCTGTATTTCTCTCTCTCTGTCTCCCTTTCACTCTTTCACCCATTATTACTCTTCCTCTTTCCTTTTTTTCCTCTGTTTTGCTCAATTTCAATCCATGTGTTTGTCTCTATCAAAATTTTACACCATCTGCTTTCTTCTCAATTCATCTTTCTGCTACTGTTTGTCTACCTACCTCTTTTTTGTCCCAGCTTTCTCAATTCAATTTAATTCAATTCAGTTCAATTCAATTCAATTCACTGAAATGACAAAGCACTTATTTAGTTAAAGGTTCTATATTCTACCTGTTTCTCTGCCCTTCTCTCATTCATTCTCACTAAGGTTCATATACTGTGAATCATTCCTTCTTAATATCTGCGAAGCTGATTTTCTCCCAAACAGTCTTTTTCTGTCACTGTCTTTCACTCTTTCTTCCCGTTATTCTACCTTTGTGTCTGTCCACTGCTAAACTACTTTTTCAGACATTTTGTATCTTTTTTCTGTTGTGATAGTTACTGGAGATGTTAGTGGGGTAGTTAGCAAGTCAAAACTGTTGTTCAGAAAACTTTTCCTGTTGACACTACATGCCCTCACCCTTGCACCGCACCTGCCCCTTGACGTAACCAGTCCTGGGGTCCGTTTTCTCTGTGGTGAAAATGCGAGTAATGGTTCGTGAACTGGCACAGGCCAGGAATTCGAACTGGAACCGTGCTGGTGGGAAAGGGCCTGTGAGTCCCCAATCCCTCACTGTATCACTCTCTCTCTCTGTATCTTATCCTCTGTTACTCTCTCTCCCTCTTCATTCCTGTTGTCCACTTGCACAAAGGTGTTGAACACTCCTCTTCTGTGGGCTGAATAGTTGTGTTGAGCAGGAAGCTTTTGTGCCTCTTGCTTTTTCGTCTCATAAGCGCAGCCTGGGGAATTGATAACAGCTAAATCAATATTGCTACGAGGGTTGATTTTTGAGAATGGCTCAGAGCCGACCAAGTCAAAACCTGAGGGGGTTTTCTTTCTTTTTTTCCTTTTTTTTCCCCTTGGAGAAGAAGGTCTTCAAAATGTCCTCATTACCACACCGATTGCTCGTTAAAAATCACTACTGGGTTTAAGGAAATGAGTGCTTATTAAACACGTCAGATCCATTAGCGTGTCTGGGTTGTTACAGTTTCTGTGAATTCCGATTACTGATTTGAATTTCAAATCTAATGTGAGTTCATGCCATCAGAGGCTCGCTAATGAGAAGAGACTACCTCATTAAATCGACTGGACTATTCTCAGCACCACACTGACATCTAGGGGTAAAGGATGAGTAATGCAAAAATCTGATGGCCTCAATCGAGGCTTTTTCACACATGTACAAGCAATAACCCAGTGAGAACCAACTACTAGATGTCCATGGACATCCATTATTGAACCAGCCTGCCTGACTAAAAGAACATTGTTATTGGGTCATTGTAAGTCACTCTGCCTTGATCTGGACTAAATGAAGTTTGATGGTGTTGTCTTCAATCACAAGAGTCTTTTCAATATTCTCAAAAGATGCATGAAATACATTCACCCCAGCCATAATCTGGAAAACATCTGGCTTCCAAAAACATCTTTTTGATATAATTTTCACATCTTTTAAAATATCTTTGTGCTCAAAGGGAGTTTCAACCACCAGTAAATAGGACCAGTCAACCAGCCAGTCTGCTGATCTCACTACAATAATCTAGCAGCTGAAACTGAGGCATGGTGATACGACTAATGTTGTTTCATCTATAAAAACATGTCTTCATTTAACTAAAAGGCTTCCACTGAATCATGAGAAATTCTCTGGCTTTTAGATCTCTTTGTGGGATTCACACTGATGATGTAAGAATTCTTGTTAGGGTCACATGTGAGTCAGTGACATCTGGATGTGTAAACTGGTTCGAAACCGCTGGGAATAAAAATCTTGAATTTCCCACCACTTACTGATTTCAGTAACACGCTGCTTGTTATTGCTCTTCCATCCCAGCACAATATGCTAACACTGACATTGTCATGGAAAAAATATAAAAAAGCGAGACAAAATGTATAAAATTATAAGTTCAAAGTGGGCACAAGACAAAGGTGGGGTTAAACAGGGAATAATGTAACAAAATTCTTGTAAGATTTGTAGAAAGTAGCTAATTTTGTGAGCTGCAGAACCAAAAATCTAGGGATGGAGCTTGACATCTATCTCCTACTTTAACCCTACCCATAACCCCTAACCCATGAGATGCTCTACAACACAGAACAACAGTTAACAACACACGTATCCAGCCTGAAACACACTGAGTTTCTCCACCCCCTGGAACTTAGGTTTGACTGTACCCAGTTAGGAGAAACTGGAGAAGGTCTGACTCCATCCACTGGACTTTTGATTCTGCAGCAAGGGGTACCTGACTTTTAACATAGCTGTGAGCATTGTATTATATTTGCATTATGACATTTCCGTATGCTGGTGACAAGTTTTTGCCAGTTTTTACCCAGCAGCCTCTGAGAGATTTCCTGGATATTAGCAATGGTTGTATGAAGTATAGAGTTAAATCACTCATTGCTAAATATTTATGTTGGGGAAAATAATTCATCTCAGAGGAAAAAATTGCCCTTGCTGTGAGCATGATTATTAGCCTGAACAGTGGGGATGGGTTTGAGTTATCAAGCTGGAAGTTTTATTGGGTTGTGCCAGCCCAACTGGCTCATCAACAAGCTGTTCTCTGAGCCATAAGTATGCTTTCACAAAGTACTCAGCAAGCCAGCAAGCAAGCTTTTTAAAAAGGTCAGTCAAACAATGACTTTATGAGGTTGATTCCTGGAATAAAGTGCATGGTTTTATTCATATAGTGCATTTGAATAAAACAAAGAAGCTTCCAGTAAGTAAAAAAAAATACACTTAATAAAATTACACAGGAAATGAAAACAAATCAAATTTGTTAAATACTGTATAACAGGCTAAACCACAGAAACAAATAGTGGAAAGACAACAAGATAAATCTTGTTTGGTTCCAAAGGAAAAATCTCTGAACTGGTGACATAGAGTGCACTTGATCTGTGGTTTAGGCACAGCTTTGCCATAAACAAACACTCATCAGCGGCTGGCATTTAGTGGGAGCACCACAGCAGGCCACAAAATATGAGCTTGGATGCAGCTGGAGGTCTCTGCAGCTGCCATCTACACGCGCACACATGCACATATAATTTCCTTATTCCCCCATGAGCCTTACATCTCTCTAATCCTGTAATTATTGCGTTATAACATTATTTGCACATTTGGCTTTTATCCTTCTCATACCCAGTGGCTTCAAGCACACATTCATAGTTTTGGCTGAAGTCAGTTCTTGGTAGAAATGTTGAAAAAATGCTGAAGAATTTCATCTTTCATCTAAAATAAAATGTACCTTCTTCTTTCAGAAGCCTAGTCACTTTTAATTCCTCTTATTTCACAACTTCGCACCACAAGAGTGAATGTCACATACTCGAATGCAGTACATTGAGCTAAATATATCTTTTCATCAAATCATTTTTCATCAAAAATGAGCTGCCAAAAAGTACATCAGCATCACATGGGTGGTTTTACAGCAGTGAATGCATTTTGCTGGTGCCCTCAGAACTGTTGCATAATTATGATGATTTTCTATCTCTAGGTTTTCTGTTGATCTTGGTAGTCATTATATAAATTAGAATAATTGTAGCAGGCATTGACATTTTTATATTACATGAAAAGTGCATGTGAACATATTGTCATTTATATAGTGTTGCTTCCCTCAGTGTAGATTGTAGTTAAATGTCTTGCTTAAGGGCATAGCAGCAGTTCTTGAAGATTACCCCAATTCTGAAAGAACTAAACTAAATTAGAATCCCATTTTAATGAAATCCTCCAGCTGGCCACTTCATTTCCAACAGGGCTTTTTAAGCACATAAGCCTTTTTGAAAATAGCACCATTTGTAGAGTGGAGCCCATGGAGCAATGGTGGCTTTTTTGCAAGGCCTTGGAGGCATGAAATCCTAAATGACTGAACAAATGTCTTACTGAAGTTTGCGCCAACCCTTATTTGAAATCACTTTTTGCAATAAAACCAAATTGTCTTCAAAACCTTATCTTCCACAAATAGCTGGGAAAAAAAATCAGTGGTCTATACTAGGTGTGTAACCACTGGACAATTTGAATTGACACATCAGTTGAAATGAATTGAATTTTGTTTTTTTTTTAACAAATTGATTATTTAAAATAGAATTATTATTAATAATAGATGATAAACCAATTATTAGAATAAGGCCAGGCAACTGGTAAGAAATAATTAATATTTTTAAAACCAATGTGTAAATAGGCTAGAAAGTTGATTCTGATACTTATAGTATTATACTAGTCTTTCTCTAAGTGATCATCTTTCTCGAATTAATGGTAGGCCTACCCCAGATTTTGAACAAAGTTGGTCACATATTGATTGGAGGCTACAAAATTGAATCGTATTGTATTCTATCATAGCAGATTCAGTGACATCGTCAAATATTGAACTGTTGCCTGAAGAATTGAAACCATATTGTATTGTGTGCAAGCCTGAGGTCTAGTTTACAGTCTCTGCTTACTATAACAAACATAGTGACATCACTGTAATATTGTTTTTAAAGAACTATAATATAAATATTGGTGCACTTATATGAACTATTTCATATCATAACCCAGTGCTTATAAGCAGAAACAGTTCCATGGCAGTTACAACAACTCACTCTTCTTTTCACAGCAAAATTCTGTATTTATGTGTTGTTTCATTGTTTTACATCCGGATGGAGTGAACCGAATTGCCAAATATAGGTCCAAGGTGTTCCGAATAGCATACTGTGTTGTGCTCTGGAAAGGTTAAAGAGGAAATCTCTGTCTTTAGGACAGAAATGACCAAAATATGTAAAAACTAAAATAGAACTACCACAATACTATGTATGATTCTATGTAAAAATTACCTTAAAAATCTATGTAAAAATGTTCTAAAAAATCAAAACAGTAATGGAAATATGGTTCTTAAGTTTTGTAATTATTTCATACAAATCGTTACGAATTTACATGTGCGAGACCATGCTGTATAAAAATGAACATGAAATGAGCAAAATCACACTAAAAAGCTAACTAAAATGAAACTGAATTTCAAATAAAATTTTAAAACTTGAATACTTAAAATTAAAATTTTAAAAATGAATATTAAATCTAATATGTAGTGTATTTAGGATGGTTTGTTTGAAAATTCAATCTTCTACTATTCTATCTTCAATCTTCTACCTCTCTAACTGAGAATGAACAGTTAGAGTGCTATGACAGTCAGTCAGAGGGATGCAATGTTTTATTAAATGAAGCCAAATTAGGAGGACTAGGCAATACTTAAAACCAGTAACGGCAAAAGGTCATGCGAATGGCAAAAAGGCATAAACTAGGCAGGACTAAATAGGGGAAAAGACAAACAAACCGAAGCAAATCAATGAGAGTAACAGCCAACAACAATAATATCTCGGCAATCACAGACAAAATGACAGGAGTGAGACTTCACAAACTGAAGGTGATCAGTCTGAAGCGTGTAAAGCATAGGTACTGATTTCAAACAAGTGTATGAGATTAGAGGGCCAGTGATTGTGTAGGCTGTTTTTTAAGTCTGCTGGTTGACCACATGGCTGGGTGTGGTGTCCAGCTGACTTGGATGTTAGCTGGGAATCATGGGTATTGTAGTTTGCTTGATAGTGTGTTGTGTCTTGAGCGGGTGCAGATATGGACATGATATATTCAGTCTTTAGCCACTTTTTAGTTGGGCATAGATTTACATAGAGACTTGGGATAGATTCACCATTTTCAGGTGCTACTCTGATTTTATTTTTGGCTGAATTTGTTATGAAGATAGCTATTATCTTAATGAAGATAGCTATTATATTAATTTCTTATTAACTGTTTAAAAGGTATTTCTCTATGGTATAAAGCACATTTGATGCAAATAGATTGTTGGGCTGCAGATGGAACTTAACGTGCAATAAAAGACAGTAAAGCCCAAGAATCCCTTGAAGACTTTTAATCCAGACTGAACCCTTTTGTTTCAGTACACTCACTTCCTCATGCTTTCTTGCTCTACACTCATTTCTCCCTATCTAGTCCTATATCGCCCCCTAGCGTTCATGCCTAGTAATAACACCCCTTGTAAAGACAACACATAGATAGAACTGTTTTCAGGATTTCCTCTTTGACACTCACTGGCTGTTGCTCATTGCAATACTTGCTACTAGTCATAGAGGTGCTCACACTACAAGATTCATCACTGAGAATGCCAAGCTTGAAAATGTTGATGTATCCATGGCAGGTTGCAGAGAATATCTTCTCTTGTTGTTGAGGGCAGGATAAAGAATCCGGTAGAAGGTCATATGTAGAAGATGATTTTTCACCGGAGTGAAAAGCAGGTTAAGTATTTTCACCAACAATCTTCGCTGATAAGGTTGTCTACTGTGATGTTCTAGTTAAAAATGCAACTAATCTAAAGTGGTGTTATTTCCAGGCTAACAGACATGCTATTATCCTGGGTTTACACTTCAATTTGGACCTCTTATTCATTTTTGGATGTTGAGAATTGAAGGTAAGACTATTTTCTTAAAACAGCATGTAAGATAATTGCACCGATTTGAAAACTTGTTTTACTTCAGTGACTATAATGAGAACATCAAAGCAGCATTTAATTTAACACACTGCAGAAGCTACTAATGAGGTCATGGTCAGAGTTACAAAGAAAAGAAAAGCAATGAATGTTGTTCCAAGAGTGAAGTGAAAAAGGCCTACATGGATGGGCTTAAGTTGATTTTGGTCCATTGTGATAGAGTTCGCTAATGAAAGCAGCATACGATTGTAGGGTTTCATGCTTTTGTGATGAATGTGGCAACAAAGAGAACAAAGACCAACGCTTTTATTCAAGTTCTTTATTTTTTACAACAAGCAAGCATGCATTCTGAAGAGTCATAGGCTAGAGCCTTCTCTCATATCTAAGCCATGATAGTGTGATATAAAGTACACATTGAACCTCTTTCCAAATGTTTTCTTCCATGTATGAGACACACAGTAATGTCAGAATTATGAGATACTCAGATACACAGCATACACAGAACACTATGTGATAGCTGTACTTTCGATCCATTTATGGGATGGATTGAATTTTGAATCACTATCTACAACAAACATTTTTCAATAACTGCTCACTTGCTTTGGGTCCACAAGAACTGTACAGTCACATTAATGACTTAAAGGCTGGATACAATGAAGAAAAATAGAAGCTGATACTTTATTTTATTTTATTTTTTTTACATCTCAAGCAAGTGAGGACTGATCAGGTGAGATGCAACAAATTCTGTTGAAGTCTGCGGACAGCGGAGCAAGATCCTATGCTATCATCCTGGTTATTGCACTTCTCAGACAGACTGCTTAAGCACTCATAGTGCAGCCTCGTCTAAGGTCGTTTTCATATTTACATTTATTTTTTCCAGACCTCGGGCCAAGAATTTAGTACGTTTGGTGAAGTCTGAAAACTGTTTCCCAAGAGAGAGAACTGATCCCTGGAGAACTGATCTACTTCCAAGTTTCACATTCTCACATTACTTCCAAGTTTCAAGTTTTGTGATGGTGAGGAAAGGGCTGTTATGGTCAGCAGAGGAGCTGAAACACCTTACTGTTATATAAAACCAGATGTTGGTAGGACTGGAGCACTGTAATTAGCTCATCTCTGTGGTGTAAGTGCTAGCACTGAGATGTACATCTCATGCCAGGCTGCATGGCTAAAAACTTCTTATATGAGAACAGCACTCGTTTGTAGGTACTCGTGTACGATGGCATGCATCCTAAAGCATTGTTCTTCACCCCCCCCTAAATCTTGGTACCAAAGGGAAAATAAAAACACAACCTGGTACTGTTGTGAAAAAGTGACATATGTACTTGCCTAACAAATTCATGGTTCAGAAGGAATGTGAAAGCAAACCAAACAAGCACAAAATTGATCCTGGGTGTGGATTCAAATATTCAGGCCAAGTGTGCAAAGTGTTAAATTCATATTTTGTTTGTGAAAATAATATTTTTCTTCTACATGTTGTAGTGGAGTACTATTGAATTCATTGCATTTTCTAAACAAGGAGAGCATATATGTGTTTCATATACAGTATAAATTGTACAAATATATCTCGTATAATTTCATATGATTGTGCTATTTCACACCTTAAAAGTGTTTCCTTATGTCCAGCCCTAATGGCTTTAGTTATTCTAGATTCAAAGAAAGAGAAAGGAGACTTCCAGTTGTAGCCCTGATCATTATTTACTTGTGACCAGTAAACATGGTGTGCTTGTGTATTGATGGGTTGCTCACAGTAATTGTTGTTCTAGCCTTTCATTCTCTCTCTGTCTCTCTTGTTCTACCAGTGAGTCAACAAGAGAGATAGAGCTCTTTCATTGGAATTACTTTGAATAAGACTATTATCATTCGGGACTGATTCCCAAACAGAAAACGGAAAACCCCCAACCATGATATGCAACTGAGACAGGGAGAATCAGTGGACACAGGTAAGCTGACTTCTCTCTATGTCTCCCAGATAAATACACTACACATAGGTAGTGAAGGCTGATGATCATTTTAAGATGATCACATACCGTAGGGCTAGCAGTATTAGGTTGTGGATTGAAGATCCAGATAACAAAGGAAAAACACCCTATAATTCAGTAAAATGTGCACTTTTAGCAACAATAACCTGTTTTTTTTTTTCAATAAATGTTTTCTGTAGGAGTTTAGTTCAGTAGAGTTCAGTCTTTTGCATCATTTTGGAGAAATTCTGACCCACTCTTCCTTCACTGACATTTGAGGGCATTTGTTTATGCACAGCTCTCTTAAGGTCCTGCCACAGCATGGAGTCTGAACTTTAACTTGGCCATTCCAACACCTTGATTCCTTTTTTTTTTTTAGTCATTCAGATGTCAATTTGCTGGTGTGCTTGGGATCATTGTTGCGTGACCCAATTTTGGCCCAGCTTAAGCTGCTGGACAGATGGCCTCACATTTGTTTCAAGAATATTCTGGTAATAATATCAGTAATGACTGCAAGTTTCCCAGGTCCTATGACTGCAAAACAAGCTCAAATTACCCCTCCACTACTATGCTTGACAGTATGAAGTGTTTGTGATGATCCAAGTCATGCTGCCATATACTTTTTTGGAGAGAAGGGGCTTTCCTAGCTAACCTTCCATGAAAGGGTAGTTAGTCTTAGTCTTAACTTAGTTAGTCTTTTTCTGATTGTGCTCCCATGAACATAAACATTTTATGTGTTTACAGAGGCCTGTCATATGATGTAGCTCTTAGGTTTTTCTTTATATCTCTGAGCATTAAACAATCTGACCTTGGACTGACTTTGCTGGGACACCCACTGCTGCGAAGATTGGCAACTGTAAATATTTGTAAACAATCCTTATCACTGTAGAATGGTGAATTTCAATTTGTTTGGAGATGGCCTTATAACCCTTCCCAGATTGATGAGCAGCTACAGTTGCTTCTCTGAGGTCATGGCTGATGTCATTTCTTCTTGGCATGATGTAGACACACCTGAGTGCTACAGAACACCAAACTGCCAAAAGTTCTAACTTTATAGAGTTAGTCACACTTGTGCATTTCTTTAGTAACACCTGGCTGCTATTTACTCACTTAATGATTGTGAAAGTAGGAAGGGTGTACTTATTTTTTGCCACCTGTTTTCTGAATTTTGGTTGACTTTATGGGAAAAAAATGACTACATATTGATACTGTTGTGTATTTATTATTATTTTTTTTTCATCTGAGGTTATTTGTTTGTTTATAGAAGTTGAGCACCACATAATTATTCTTTGGACCATGATAAATAAAAACATATAATTGGAATAGACTGTACTTTCTTTTTCTCATGACTGTACATTGTTTGGTACCAGATGCCTCCAAACTTCTTCACCAGTTCCTTTGTTGTTGTCATGGGGTTCAACTGAAGTTTGTTCATCCGTGGAATTTTATTTGTGCCTGTTTCCACAATGATGCTGTCTTTGTGGTCCCAAGATTTGTTTGAAGATTGCTCCTAAGGAGGAACTGGACTTGTGGAGGTCCACAATTCTTTTCTGAGAATTAGCAATGATTAGTAATAAAATGCTCCTGTGACAATGTACAAGATAATGTCAGCCCATAGAAAATAATTTAGAATATTTAAGAGTTTTTTCTTTGTGTTTCTGGATGGACAGTTGGTTCTCTGTAGAAACATACAACAGAGTCTTTGCCTAACAGGACCCTCAAGGAACCATTTTTTTTATAACATCATGTGTTTCTAATGAAGTAATTTTAATATAGTTAGGACCAATCCTGGAAAGAGAGAAAGCCAGAATGCAAACAAGCAGGTAACAAATGTTTTAAAAAAATCCCTGTAATTTGTCTGGCTGCCACAGGATGACAGTGTTGTTCAACCCATTGAGGTGCTCCGATGCTTTCACTACAGAAACTGTAGCTCACTTAGAGACCATAAAGGGCATTTTCTCCATGTGATATCCACTGTCAATTATTAAATAGTCTACCAGCCATTATACAAAAATATTTAGGTCTGGTTTTCCAACACAGATGAAATCATGAGATTTAAAATGGTGAACACTGAGTTTTGTCCATGAGCAGACTTGCACTCTTCTAAGACCATGAAGATAATCCAATAAAAAATGCAAACCCAAAATCAATATTATCTCTATATTTCTTGTTATGCCTTCTTAAAAAAGATGGTTTATTTCTCTGCATGACCTTACATTAATATACTTCCTGAGTGATTGCTACAGGCTATAGGAACTGACAAGCCATAAAATGGCACCAAACACAGCTGATGAAGAATGAAATGAGCCAATCTTCAAATTAGAACATTTCCGTTCTAAATTGAAAAAAAATGGCAGCCGAGACGGGGGGACATCGGGCATTAGGATTTCTGTCAATCAGAGTCAGCAGTCTCTGTGCCCCAAAATGCTATGCAGGCAGTAAGCAAGCAGCCCAGGAAGCTTGTTTAGATAAAGGCTGGGTGGGGGATCCGTCCCGATCCCGGCGATTAGATAATCCAATTCATTACATCAATTAGATCATTTTAAAGAGGGTTGGACAAAGTGAATTTGGGCCTGTTCCGCTGATTGATGCTAAAAACTGCCAAGCAGCTGATTGACAGGAATGTCCCCCTGGAGGGAAATGCTATATGTGGCCAGTGCTTTTTTTTTTCAATTTCTCCAGATGAGTTCTAATTGAGTTCTCTGTTTATTAACTCACTGTCCATTCTTCACTTGTCTGTCTTATTTCTAACATGCTAACATGTATTCATTTATATCTTATATATAAGCAAAAACAAGCAAACATGCACAGACACAGAATAACCTCAACCCATGTCAAGCAAAGAAGTAATAATGGAATAATCAGAACCTTACACTTATAGCCACACACTATTACACTATTCTGGAAAACTAAAAACCATGTCATTCTTCTTTACTATAATTCTGCAATGTATTTGACCATCTTTGCAGAGAAGAGAGGGAAAAAAGAGAAAAATATTTTCCACAAGGCTTAAACACTGCTGACAATAATGCTTCAACACACTCATGACAATGTCAGTGAAACTAAGCAGGGTCAAAGCTTTAGCCTAAACACACATCTCCTTTCTTCTCTTGTAACAGCTTCTACCTAAGACTTGAAGGCTAAAAACAGACAGATGTTTTTCATAAAAACAAAATGCAAAAAATATGCACATAAGCAGCATAGGAGTTTTAAAATGAAGATAATCTGCAATCCTTTTTCAAAAGCTCTCTACAGAAACACAGGCATGCATGTTCAGTTGAGCTCATCTTAAAAGGCATAGTGAAAAAGCTCAAGGGAGTTTGTATTTGACACGTGTTGCATTCGCTACTGAACAACAGTGTCCCTTGACCTAGGCTATCTGTTCAGAATTTATGGGAATGTAATTCATATTAAAATCCCCAATATAGCCCTTGATGATTAGGCCTGACATTTTGGCCTAAATAGAACACACGTGTTACAGTGAGCAACATGGCTTCGCACGTGATGGTACCACACATGCAGTGAAACACTTTTCAGAGACACTCAAAGGTGTAAGATTTTGTGTATTCACACACCTGAGGTGTGTGAAAAAAGTGTCTGGAAGACTGGGGTCAAGGAAAGTACACATTCGCAGGTTTCAGGTGATAAACGTTTTGTGTGTGTGGAATTTCACGTATGTTTGTAACGTGTGGAATTGGACAGCATTATTGAGTGCTGATCAACCAGTACCCGGTGGAATGTTCAGGCTGTGCTGTGCAAGCCTGATGATTAATCATGATGGTGATGGCAGGCACTTCTGCATATTTGTGTGTGTGTGTGTGTGGTGACAGGGAAAGTGGCCTGACAGTGGTGGTATGGGTCAGACGCTTCAGCTCAAACAATGGCATTCTGACTGAAAGATAGTAAGTGCAGAAAGAATGAGGGAGAGTGGGTGAGTGCTCCATCTGGCGACACACAGTCCCATGACATCACAGCAGAGGGAAGAGAGGGAGAAATGGCACAGAGAGAGAGCGATAAAACGGACAGATAAAAGAAGGAGTGGAGGGGTTATGGGCCGGAGGAGGAGAGATGGAAAGCTGATAAGTAAAGGGAGAGTTGTGGAGAGGGATAATTCATCGACGTGGAGCTGAAACAGGAGACAGGAGCGGGAGGAGTCCAGCACTCCATTTCTGCTTCTGCATTATCACAGACCATTCATTAGCAATGACAGAGAGCAGCTCTGCCCTCCCACAAACAACCAGACTCTCACTCATTCACTCACTCACTCTCTCACTCATTCACTCACTTGCTCACTTATTTATTCTGACTTCATCTTTTTTATTGCTACACATAATCATTTACTCACACACTCAACTGATCACACTTTGTTTCTCTTCATTCATCCATTCATTCCCTCTGTTTTTCATTTGCTCACTCACTCACTGTCTAACTCACTCTATCACTGCTTCACTCACCCATTCCCTCACTCAGTCTATTTGGTCACACTTCATCTTTACACTGATTCACTCATGCATTCACCCATATCATTGCTCTTATTTATTCACTCATTCATTTTCTGACTCTTTTCATTCACGCAGTTGCTCTGATATATTCACTCACTCCATCTCTTACTGGTTCACCCACCCATTTCCTGACTCACTCATCCATTTGATCTAACTTCATCTTTTAACTGCTTCAATCACTAATTTACTTATGCACTCACCCATTCACTCCATCATGCTTACTTATTGATTCACTCATTCACATGCTCTCATTCACTTTTTAGTAGTTCACTCAGTCATTTTTCCATATTCACTCATTCACTGCTTAACTCAACCATTCCCTATTTCACTCATCTATTTGGTTCTACTTTATCTCCTCATTGCTTCACACACTCCTTTATTCATTCACTCGTTACTCACTACCCACTCTTACTTATTCATTCATTCATCTGTTCATTCATTCATATACTCACTCAATTTTTGATTCAATCTTACCTCTTTACTCATGTCATTTACTCTCACCTCTTCATTCATTCAGTATTTCACTCCCTCATCTCTTCTCATTTATCAAATCTATCACAATCATCACTTTACTCATCTATTCACATGTTTGACTTTTCCACTTTTTACTCGCTCACCTATTCACTCATTCATTCATTTGCACTCATGTATTCATCTGCTTACACTTATTCAGCCTCACTCACTACCCACTACCCAGTTTATTCACCCACTCACTTATTCATTTCCTGTCACATTCATTCTTATACAGCTTTGCTCATCACTAGTTCTTCACCCATTCACTCACTGATCTTTTTTCAAACTCTCACTCACCATTTACTCACATTAACACTGCTTTACTTACTTTGCTTAATGTTGTACTTGTTTTTACTAACCGACCTATTCATTTATTCACACATTATTTCTTTTACTCACTCATTTACTTAATATTTCATTAATTTGCTCTCACTCACTCCTTTATTCACTTACAGATTCCCTGGATCACTCATTCGTTTGTTCTTCAACTAGCCTCTCTCACTATTTTGCTCACATGCCCAGTCATTCATTCAGTTGTTATCATTTATTCATTCATTCACTGCTTCACTCACTCACTCACTTCATTTAAATAGCTAAACACATAGTGATTTACACTTTTTTTCCAGTTTCCCATTCTTTTGATCACACACTCATCTATTAAATTACTTCTCTTCCTGAAATATTCATTCCTTTACTCATTCTCCATTATTCACTTGTTATCCCACTGATTACTTTACTGACTTGTACATTCATTTGTTCATTCACTCGCCCAATTTTTAGTCTCTCTTATTCACTTACTCACTGTTTTACTCACCCACTTTATCACAATCACACGCTCATTGTTTCACTCAGTCATTTGCTCACTCATGAATTGAATACCTTCAATGACGACTTATAATACAATCCAAATCAAACTTTAATAAACTCAGCATATGGTGAGAGAGAAGGGAAGCAGTACAATGAAGGCAATAACACAGCCAATAAAACAGTTAGACAGTTACAATGTAAAGGAAAGTGATTTGAAAGCTTTATTTTTTTCTTATTCACTGTTACAACTGCATTTCTTGGGCTTGGTATAAATGTGGTTATAGGAAGAATAGAGAATATATTAGAAAGTGTAAGATTTATTATTGTTTGGCTGTTAAATTTCCTTACAGAAAAAAGATCAATTTTCTTGCACACATTGATAAATGAAACTGGTCCATAATTCATTAAACAGGACTTCTTTAGCACATTGTTCAAATTCAGCATAGGTAATTCACACATTCAATTACACTGTTTCACTTTTTACTGGTTTTTTTTGTTTGTTTCACTCACTTGCTTACCTATCCCTCCCTTCATCCCTTATTCATTCATTTCATTTTTGATTATTCACTTTCACTCACTTCTCCAGACAGTTATTAATTTCCACTCACCCACTGATTTATTTACTGATTTACTTACTTTCTTATTCATTTCCTCCCTTTTATTTACTCAACTCACTGCTTCACATACTCACTTGTTTGCTTTCACTTCACAGACACCTTCTCTTTCTTCTTGACTAACTCACTTTTTTCTAGACTTCCACTTCCTCCCTCTGTTCCTGGCCTCAATCCCTCTCTTCTCCGTTCAGGAGTTATGGAGCCCTGCTACTGGTGGATAGGCTTCTTCAGCAGGCCAGGAACAGAGTCGTTTGTTAAAGCTAATAAACTCCAGTCTGCTACAAGCGGACAGCTAATCGCATGGTGGACAGAAAGCTCAGAACCTTATCACAATCTGACACACGGGAGATCTCGGAGCATCTCACACACTCTAAGGAGCCATATCAGGAGCCTCTACAACTCACACCGTGCTCCGCAATGGCCTGCTCGATCAATCACACAGAGCCAGTGCTGCAAAAGCTGCTAGCATGGACGCCAGGCCCACACTAAACCATGATATCTGGAGCGACACTGTCAGAACAGGTCACGTCAGTTTTTATTATTATAATGTCCTTATAGTCAGATACAGTGAAAAGACATACGGAGCATCGTGAGTCATAGTGCAACATAAATGAAAAAAAGGTGTGTGTGTAGAATAAGAGCAATGTACAGAAACAGAGTTTCAGGAAATAACAAGAAATGATAAATATGGGATCTGTGCTAATTCAGTGCCACCTTTCCTCTTAGTGATGTTACTACACAATTGACTAATGATTAGTGCGAGGTGACTTTGGATCTCTGATGTGTATTTTGCCATGGTAATGGCTACATTTGTTTAGTAGTGGCTACAATAGTTTAATATAGACATCAATAGGAATAAATTTTAACTCTTCTTCATTATGCTAACCTACAAGGAGAGACACAAGCTGTGTTGCTTCTACTAATCATCTACTTATTTGCTGACAAAATGTGGTGCAATAGACACTTTTTGCACTAACTTGCCCCATCATGGACTATAAGAACACATGGTGAAGGGCTTGTAGCAGATAATGGACAGAACCAACATGGCTGCCAATGACTGGCTCACCACTTTCTCAAAAGCTCTGATTTTTTCTTATTTCTTATGTCATTTCAACATGTTGGGACCAATACACTCCTGGGAAAAAAAATGGGCTAAGCCCAAAATGGCAAATAGTAAGCTTTTGATGGTATTAACAACAAATCATTGGTCAGAAAATTAAGAATTAAACAAATGCACTCCTGAGACGTCCTCTGCCACCATTTGCTCATTTAATTTAGCTGCAGTGAACTGTTTGGGGAAAAGCTAGAAACAGGGAAATTCACTTATATAGTCTTCTTGTACGCAAAGGAAAAATCATGATAATGATTAAAATGTTTGATGTAAAATTCAAACTAACACATGTCTGGGTGTACAAAGATTAGTCATTATTTGGTTATCTGCCACACTTGATGCAGCCCATCAAGGGCTACAAGGCTTAAATATTTAAAGAATTCAAGGGGAAAAGCTATCCCTTTCTAACTTCCTTTATCTGTTTGCTTAATTCTTGCTGATTTCTTGACCAGTGATTTGTTTTTAAGACCATTAAAAGTTTTTTGGGCTTGGCCCCTTTTTTTTGCCTAGGATTGTAGTACAAAGTAAATACAAGAACGTTTTAAGATTATCAGTGATTAATGTGCTTCATGATCACTGTATGATCATGTATCACTGTATGAGGATGGTAATTGAAAGTTTCTTTCATTTATTGAAAGATTTTTGAGCAACCTAATCCTTCCTTTTTTCAGTACTATTAATTGTGAATTACTGAGCTATTTGAGAGCTTCCTAAACCACACGAAAGCCAAAGAAATTCTGGCTTACTGGTGATGTCCATTTTTCTGATACTACACAGGCAAGCATGCGTGAATGCTCTAAAGTGGGAAGTAGTAATTTAAAAAAAGGAAGAAAATCCAAGCTCCCAGGTAGCATAACATCAGATAACGTTGACTGCATTTAAGCAGTATTGTTTGTCACATGCATTTCCTTTAAGTAGAAAACTGTATTCAAACCATGTACACAACTCTAAAAAAATATGTTGTACATACTAGTCTTCTGTATAAATACATTATACTTAATTTTAAGTATTAGTTAAAATGTGATTTAAGACAGAGATGTCAGAAATACAAGATAACTGAGAGGCTAATAAGTCACAGTGTCCTGTTAGACATTTAACTGCGCTATTCTTAACATTTCACCAAACAGTAAATACACACTTCACCTGCCAATGCAATTCAGACCTAACAGAATTGTCCAAAATGCAAGTGTGTTGTGATGCATTCATGAAGCATGGCAACAGAGGAAGAAATTAAAAATTAAAAATTAAAAAATTATGTCTGGCGTGCTCATCTATTATTGAGAGTGGGGGGTCTCTGCTGCGCTATATTGAGTTTCAGTCTTCCTCTGCTGTCTTTAAATATTCCTCCAGACTGAGAGCTCTAAAGTTAACTTCAATTACAGCCATGATTAGATCTACACACACGTCCATTAGTGGATATTTAAGCTGTGGGGCCAGCAAGCCTGAAACATTGGCCGACTTGAACACAGGAATACGCCATATTGATTTACTTGAGTTCCTTTTGTTTCTTTGTGAGAATTGTATTAAAAGGGTTTTACTCCATATGACAAACTGTACACTTGTTCCCCAGTGCAGAGTTTCTCCAGTTGTCCTTTTTATTTGTCTGTTCTGGGGGCCGCTGTTGAGCTGAGCTGCACAAAGTCTGTGGAGATGAACAAAGGCCTCACGCTGAAAACTTACACGTAGGCACGTAGTGATGGCTGCTCTTGATGGTGATGTTTTGTCTCCTAAATGGTGTGATGTAGTGGTTGCTTTTTCTTCTAACTGTAAACATTTCCACACACATATATAAATTATGAAAGGGTACCAAACCAGGAAGTAAACAAAAAAAAGAGTGCAAAGAAAGCAAAGCGGAGAAGAGCGAGATGACAGGAGGAAGATGACAAGAGTGAAAGAACCAGAGATGGAGGAAGAGTGAGAGCGAGAGGGAGAGAGGGAACAAGATTAAAAAAGGGAGGGAGAGAGGAAGGGGCTGCCGAAGCGAGAGTGGAGAAGATATATGAGCGTCCTGAGCGATTGTGACAAGCATAGACCATATCAGCCACTGTTTGTTTGCACACCAGCCATCCTCGCTCTCTCCTCTCCCTTCCCTGTATTAAAACGCACACACTCTCTCTATCTCTCTCCCTCTCTCTCTCATCACCTGACACGCAGCCAGATGTTATAGACTGATAACGGCCATGGGCCCTTCCTTCCACCGCCATCACCTAGACACACACACACACACACACACAGAGAGAGCTGATAGAAAGAAAAATGGAAAGAAGAAATCAAATACATTATGATGCTCTTGGCCATTTGTAAAATAGTATATAGAGTGAAAGGAGAGGGCCTGCATCGATTTATTGCACAGGGAGAGAAAGAGAGTAAAAGGAATGAAGGGAGATAAAGAGGAGATGGAGAGAGTCTACATGAGAAAGATGCAGAAGAGGAGAGAAACGAAGTGAAGTGAGCATCAGTGAGACTGGACAAATAGCCTCCCTGAGAGCTTCCTGACTCCTCTCTGATTTTTTTTTTTGTCATAATTGGTTTATTCCATAACCACCTCTCCGCACATCATCATTAGTCACTGATAATGGTATTATTCAAAAGGGGATGGAGAAATTATGCCGCCACTCTCCACTATCTGATCAGCATTTTTTTTCTTTGTCACAGCCATTTCCTCTGATGTCACGCTTGGAGCTGATAGGGACTTGTTTGTGATTATAATTACAGTTTAATGATGGTCATGTCCATGGCTGTTACTTCAATTGAAGAAGAAAAAATCGGCAATTTGGCTTAATTGTCTTTTTCGACAGAATATACTTAGCACAACAAACTGATCAGACACTGGTCAGACACCGTTCTTATGTTTTTAAAGTATTTCCAACTAAACAAAAGCCTTTCTAAGAAGGCAATTCTAGATGCTGTTTCCTCTCAAGCTGTTACATTATACTTAGATTCAATTTAATCTAAGTCCCTGACTAGAAAGGACTTCTTAAGTTCAAAATAAATACATGCAGGTAAGTATGTAGTTCGCGTTAGCAAGTAATTATAACTGTCCTTTCCAACCTAATAATATTCAGGCAATGCTGATGTAGCATCAGACAGCCAGAGGAAGTCAGCTATATGTTCAAAGTTTCTGTTTGGCATATCTAAGAATCATAATCACAGTTCATAACAGTGGCCAGAACACTGGCAGACTTCATCAGTGGCAAATCCATAATAATTGAGGTCCATATTGACAGGCAGAGGTCAAAACCATTAAACTAGAGCATGTCTGTGAAAACCAGGCAACACGGATCAACTATAATACAAGCACTAAGAGTTCAGAGAGAGGGCAACTAGAGCTGATAAATTCAAAAACCGGCCCAAATGGGAGCACAGGCAACTTGGGGTTCTAGTTCTTGTAGTGAATCAACAGTTAAGGTTGTGATCAGAAGGTAATCAGAAAATTGTGAGTTCAAGTTCCATGACTACTTAATAGTTAGGTTTTTGAGCAAGGTCTTAACTCTTAATTTCTCAGGAGAAGTGTTGTAGAAACTACTTTGCATTTTAACTTGTCAAGCTGTGTACAAGGTATTCATGATATAAATAGCTAAGCTACAACCAGTCAACAATTTTGATAAGTAGCTAGCAACCCTACAAACTACTCTGAAAAAGTAACTAATTACACTGAAGCTACTTTGTCAAAGTAAGGAAAATCAGCTGTAAAATTTTTAATTTTATTGTGCAGATACTTATTTGCACAAAATGTACAAATTTATGTGCTTTGTACAAGGTATGCCATGAAAAATATACAGTGTTTGGCTTTTCTATTTGTAAATCGCTCTAAGTAAGAAGCAGTTAACATTACTTAATTGTAAAACAACAGTTATCAAAAAAGAAACAGCTACAGAGAGAGTTCACTTCACTATTCTTGGTTCAGTTTGTATCTGGAAATACCTGTAGTCCATATAAAGTTGAATTAAAAACTATGATTGGGCAATCTGAACAATAATGCTTCTCATCATTGTTGTTAATTTATATTAATTGACGCCAGCTATTAGGTTAAACCATACCTGAGGCCGGCTACCATGCTCTGTCGAAACAGTTACCTATTTTGGTAATTCATTGCTTCAAGCAATAATTTAACAGAAAATAGTCAACACCTAACTCTATTACTCCTGATCACTCTCAACAACAATCACATTAAGCACAATGGTGTGTATTTTCAGCAGTATGTTCGTTTCCAGTTTGCATAGGTTGCAGGCAAACAAGAATCCTTTACTGTTTAATTTTTTCACACTCAAACACTGATAACATGGCCTTGCATTTCAATAATCTTGCATTCATCACTAGAAAAATGCCTCTTCAGTACCTGTAGCATGGTCCTGTTATTCTCCAGATAGGTCAGTTCAGGCTGAGGTGCACTAACTCACATTGTGTACACTGATAAGAAGTATTGAACTTGGTCATGGAGGGATACGATAGCTTGCATATTGCAATTTGTTTGATTAAAAAAAATAATGGGTGTTTAAAAATATTATACTTACTGGCAACATTTTCCTTTTCAGTTTTCTTTTCTTTACAGTACGGTTGTCGCTTTTTTGGTGAAACAATGATTTCACAGTCTATTGTAGTTGTAGTTTATTTTGCAACCAGCTTTTACATAGATGACTGGGATGGTCGTGGTAATGACAGTAAAATTATCAGCATCATCATTTTGGCATGCGACAACATCATGACGGCACATTTGTTACATTTTTGTTAAGTGCTACGTCGTTCCATATAGTTAGATACCTTGTATAAGGTGAGATAAAATGAATGCCTGTATCTTTCGTAATTCGTAATTTGTAGAATAAAATAAAACACAGATATAACATGACATCTCATATTACAAATATAATGTAATGTAATAGACAAGACAATAATCTCTGTACTTTAGAATCTGAATATAAAAATGTAACAAAACAAAGATTTACACCCCTTTTGCTTTTTAAGTCTCATTTGTAGTGAGTATCACAAATAAGAATGGTCTGATCTAACACTCTGCGTTGTTACTTTCATTAATGACAAGGTGAATTTTGCAGGTTTTTAATCACAGGTTTGTTGTGTATATGGTACATCATCATGTACTTCTGTTATCACTGAGGTGTGCACCTCATTTTGTTATTATTAGTGATAACGTTAAATTGATGATTACCTTCTCAGAAGTATAGTCAGTGTTATAGATTTAACCAAGGCTGCATGTCAATCAGCTCGATAGCTCCCTAGGTCATGAATCAGTATATCGTGTACACAAGTTCGGGCGCTGGTAAGGCCCCTGGCTCGCTACACACTGGGACACTGATGACTCAATTTATGGTGATATGACTACATACTTGCATTATCAAATGTCATCACTGGCATTTATCAACAACAGGTAGGACCGATATCTTTCTGACATTATATGTCATATAAATTTGCTAGCTTAATAACACACTTTTCTGTGATGGTACTTCAAGCAGGATCGTAGGCTAGCTAGTCGAATTATTTTTAAATCATTAAACACTTAAAAGTCATTAGACTCAAACAAACCATATACAGAATGTCAAATAATGTCAAAAATCACAAAGATACGTAATCATTTGAGAGCTACAACAACAATAACAAGCTACTTACATTTGTAGACAAAATAGGCTGAGAGCCTTTTTTTTTTTTTTTTTTTTTTTTTTCGAGCTGAGAGGCTTCAGAAAATATGACATCATTTCCACCCCAAGTTGACGAGTTGAAATTTCAAGTTGAGGGGCTGTTTTTGGTGGCTTTTACCATTTGTAGGCCGGAAATTACAAGCTGCAACTTCGAGTCAAATACAGCATAATACCAGTAACTTTGGTAAAGGGTTAAGTTATGTGGTGTTTTTTAGTTAATTAGTTAATTAGTTTTATAATGCTTTTAAAATTATGAAAGTTTGCCTGGTTTCCGAGCTAGCTATTTAGGCTACGCAGGTTTAGCTTGCCTAACACTGATAAGAGACCTGGCCTGTATCTGTTATGAGATTAGCATTGCCAGATCAGCTTTCAGAAATATATTAACAAATATATTAATCTTGATACAGAAAGGGCACAGTGAAGGCATATTTTGTCACAATCGGTTACAAATTTCTATTAATATTGAATGTACAGATAAAAACTCCTGGTGTACTTGTGGCTTACATGATGTTTGTAAAAAAAAATGTAGTAGTAGTAGTAAGTGTTAAATGGTCAATTCTACACACTTTTAAATATTATGCTAACAGATACAAATTACTTTGGATGTATTTGTAGAAATGTGACTATTTGAGACTATATGTACAGTATGTTTGTGTGTTTTATGCTTGCATTTGTGAAAGGTTTTAATACTAAAGTTTTTAGACTTTCACAGGTTTTAGACTTTCACAGAATTATAAATACAGAGCTTAATAAAATAAAAATAATAAAAAGCAAGACTAATTATGAGGGTCAGGTGTAAACAGAGATGTGAGGTTGTTATTTATAAATTATAAATACACACCAATACATAAGTCTGTTCAACCTGTAACTTGAGTATGCTTATACTTTTTCCAAGTTTGCATTATGCACTACAAAAAAGAAAGAAAACAGATGATGAAAACTTATACAACATGGGGTGAAAAATAGCCACATCAAGGCATGTCAACATCACTCAGAACGCACGTACACCCAGGCTTCAGAAGGCATTTTTTATGGCCTAATCAATGCGACGACGATGATAACAAGTCTCTCTCCTGTGACGAGGCCTCGGCTCGGCCGTATCGGACAAAGTCATCAGCGGAATTTTCTACTGAGGCTCTCGGGGGGAGGAACGCCACGCCACTGCGTGACAAATACACACGCTGTGCACTGGAAAGATAAGCTCTAAATAAAACCTGGGTGACAGGAGCGAGTGAATGAGGAGGAGGGGGCAGAGACCTGCCATTCTGACCACAGAGAGAGAGAGGCTTTAGGTGTGCAATTATATATAAACATGCTTAAATGGGGGCGCCATGAAGAAATTGTGTTTGCTTCTCTGTCTTTTTATCAGCATTGTTATTATTACTATTAGAAGTAGTAGCAGAAGATACTGTGTCCTGTAGAACTTTGAGGCAGAACACATGGACATTAATTGGTGGGTAAATAAATAAATAAATAAATAAATTCTATCAGAAATGAAGCTATATGAAAAGACAATGTATTTCATTCTACTTCATGCTAAGCAATTTATTCTTCTTCTTCTTCCTCTTATTATTATTATTATTATTATTATTATTATTATTATTTTCATTTAAATAATATTCCTGAACCAAACTTGTCAACATTGCCTTAATTCTAGCAGGCAAAGAAAAAAAATCCACAAAAAACCCTAGAATATGTCAATAGATAAGATGAAATCTTTGTTTTGTTTTGTTTTCAGTTGTGTGCCAAGCAACAGTAAGCAGCTTCTGCATTTTTTTTTTTACAGAAACAAAACTAACCGCTTTCAGAAACAAATGTATCTCTCATGACGTCAATGACTTTTTATTTGCTTTTAGTCAAGTCAAGTCAAGTGGAGTTTATTGTCATTGTCATATATATGTGTGTGTGTGTGTATTAATTTAGGTACTTAGCACTGCTTTATCTTGTAAAAAAAAAAAAAAAAAACATAGTTTACAGGTGTCTCTTGTGTTAAATGCTGCTGTTAAATTGTAAATCTTACTTATTAAATCATATTGGTACATGAGGCATAATACTGGGAACAAAAATACTAAAAAAGGTGGTCCTTTGGAACACAAATATTTTGGCAGTGTTCAAGGTAAAAAAGGTAAAATGCAGACAAAAACTGCATTTATAATTTGTACTTTTTCATATAGTTTTTCTGGCTGAAAACTCAGCCTCTAGTATCCTGGAGCACTTCCTCAAACGCAGTGTTTTTTGGTTTTCTTTTTTATTAATTCTGTTGTAGTATACCTTAAGTGACATGTGTTATCACTTAATGTATTAAGCTGTAATTTTTGTAACGTTTTCACAAATACATTGTTTTTATGCTTAATTTTTATGCTGTTCCAACTTGCTCTTGGTCAGCGCAGCAGTAGTATTTTTGGAGCGCAGCAGCAGTTTTGTTTTCGAGAGAGAAGTTAAACAAGTGCTTTCTTCAAAGAATGAGATGGACTGTGTGTGTGTGTGTGTGTGTGTGTATGTGTGTGTGTGTGAGAGAGAGAGAGAGAGAGAGAGTAAGAGATGTTAAAGTAAAAATAATATAAAAATGTTTATACACCCCACCATGTCCTCTCTCTCCTTTCACAATATTATTATGATAAGTAAGTGAGAGTGTGTGTGCTATAAGTGGCCTTGATGTCCTTTCATTTCCATGTTCTTGTGTCCTGTTTAGTCTTCCAGCTGGTCATGCCACGATTGAATAGAAAGGCCTGATGAGCTCATATACATACACCACAACATGCTCCAAATCTTTAGATGAAACCATCTTTCCAGGATTCTGTTTCTCATAATAATGTGGTTATCAAAACACTGTGACTAAGTACAGCTCCTACATTCATCAAGGTCTGCTGTTATAAGAAAATAATCAACAACGAGTTGGTGTCTGATGGGGCGGAGGACGATTACCACCACAATGTTAGCTTTATTCCTTTTTTAAAATTTATTTATTTATTGAAGAATAACATGTCATACTTCTTATCCAGTTATAGTTACATTTAATGTTGTGGAATAGCTTATCACATATAACAGCTCTATATATAACAGTTGTTCTCTCACCAGCCTCTCTTTTTTCTCTTTCTTTAAGTTAACTAAGATGCGGCTTCTTGTGTTACAGAGAAGCTGCTGTACTGAAGACTTTCATGTGTCTGAAAACTGAGTTACAGCTTTAAAGTGTTGGCACTGGGGACTCCTTCCCAAAATGCTAAGTAAACATCTCCTCACAGAAAACTTCATATCAACAATTACAAACAATTTTTAAATCTGTTTATGTGGAGCATCCTCTATACAGGGTCTATATACGTTGTTACTATAGAAATGATAAAGTATTAGAACTAATCGTATAAATGTTTCAGCAGACACTACTGTCCAAGCCTGTTCAAGCATAATCAAGCCTTCAACGGCCCTTTGATTTAAATGAACATAATTTATATATGGATCAAAAATATTTTGCTCCATATATAAGTTATAATGTTGTGCAACTTGCATCTGAACAAGACCAAGTGTTATAAAAGGCACAAAGATAGAGGGCATTCTTTTTCCCTGTATGTAAGCATGTCTTTCTGAGCAGCTCCCTCTGGGTGATCAGATAATCATTCTCATCATCATCATCATCATCATCTAACCCCAGAGACTAATGTATATCATCAGCCATAATCACACTCCTCACAATCACAACACAAACACACTCCAGTCACACAAAAGAGGGAGTGTGTGCAGCATTGTTAGAGACTGTGTACTGATAGGCGGATTTATCGGACAAAGCCCTAGTTCACGGTCAATCATAAAGACAAACCACAATGTGGATTAAAAACCGCAGATCTGTACAAATAGAACACTATCAGCCAGATGTTAGACGAACACATGGGAAGAATACACTGGAGGGATGTGATCTCCTGAGTAAGCCAGGCAGTGATAAGAGTGTATGTTGAAGTATTGATTTGACTGGACGAAGGTGAATATTCCAAGCATTAAGGTAGCGTGGGGGCGGAGTAGGGGTAGATTAGCGGTTAAGGGTTGGATTCTGCATCACTTGTAGTTTATTTAGGCAAATGAAGAAGTGAAAATGTCAAACAGCTTTTAAAGTCTTTTAAGGATGGAAAGACTAAATAGATACTGTACACAATCTTCTAATCTTCTATCTGGGGTAGTTTATCTAGGGCTGGATAGGGGCTCTAATTTATTTTGGGGTTTATGCCTATACTCCTGAGCAAAAAAAAAAAAGCCCCAAGCAGAAAAAGGCAAAATATTAAGCTTTTAATGGTCTTAACACCAAATCACTGGTCAGGAAATTAGCAAGAATTAAACAAATAGATAAAGGAAGTTAGAAAGGGATAGCTTTTCCCTTTGATTTCTTTAAATGTTTAAGCCTTGTGGCCTTTGATGGGCTGCATCAGGTGTGGCAGATAAACACATAATGATTAATCTTTTAAGGAAAAAACATCCCAGAAGATATTTCTGGACAATTTTGCTCACCCGGTGTTAGTTTGAATTTTACGTCAGGAGTGCAGTTGTTTAATTCTTGCTAATTTCCTGACCAATGATTTGTTGTTAAGACCTTTAAAAGCTTAATATTTGCCATTTTTGGCTTTTTGCCCAGGAGTATAAGATTAACAGACTTGTGAAAAATTACCTGACTCAAAGATTGAATAAATACGTACACAAATGCAAAGGGAAATAAGTGGATCAAACCCTCAACATATGGGGATGCTGAAGGAGAGAAAAGAAGAATTAAAAGCAATAAGCAAGAACTAAATCATGGTGCTTTATCTCTATCTTCTGTCTCCATCTCTAGGGAATGAGAATCTGAAATACCAGGACAGGCAAAAGCCACAAACACCAAAAAAGCCTTATCGCTCCTCACTTTCCTGATTACACAGCTCAGAGTTCAGATACCGCACTGTCGCCACAGGGCTACAGTAAGAATGTGTGCATGCAACAAGGCTCATGTTTACTGCTGGGTGTAAGTAAGGAAATGGTTCATCTGGATGGGAATTCAAGCAACTCATGTTTAATTCATAGGAAAAAGCATAATAACATTTTTTTACGATTCTATAGGCGTATGAGAGATTTTGTTCACAGAAAAGTTGACATTGAAGCTATGTACTAACCCCATCTTCACCCTAACTATTCAAAACTTTATATCCCAGATGGCTTGTGCAAAATATGTCCCTCTTCAGCCCCCATCCTCTGTACCTTCTGTCCTGTTTCAGTAGTCATTCTAGGTAATATTCTGTATTTTATATAAAAAAGGGAAATAATATACAGGGCGGCAAGGTGGAGTAGTGGGTACCATTGCCACCTCACAGCACCTGGGTTCCTGTTTTGATCCAGAATTTGTATTACTGTCTGAGTAGAGTTTCGCATGTTCTCAAAGTGTCTGTGTGGTTTCCTCTGGGTTCTCCAATTTCCTCCCACCTTCCAAAAACATACTAGTAGGTGGATTGACTTTGCTGAATTACCCCTAGGTGTGAATGAGTGAGTGAATATGTGTGCATGGTGCCCTGCGATAGACTGCCATCCTATTGCTGCATGTCCAGTATTCCCAGGATTGCCTCTGGAACCACTGTGACCCTAGACAGGATAAAGTGGTTACTGAAAGTGAATGAATGAATGAATGAATGAATGAATGAGAGTCGGACTTGTAACCCGAAGGTTGCAGTTTCGAGTCTCAGGTCCGGCAGGGATTGTAGGGATTGTAGATGGGGGAAGTGAATGACCAGCCCTCTCTTCCACCCTCAATACCTCAATACCACGACTGAGGTGAGACCCTTGAGCAAGGCCGAACCGAACCCCCAACTGCTCCCCGGGCGCCGCAGCAAAAAAAGGCTGCCCACTGCTCTGGAAGTGTGTTAACGATGTGTGTGTTCACTACTGTGTGTGTGCACTTGGATGGGTTAAATGCAGAGCATGGGTCACCATACTTGGCCACAAGTCACTTCACTTCATCTCTCCTAGAAAGTCTGGTAGGTTGTGTCATTAAATTCGAAGAACTTTAAAGCAAAGCCAAAGGCAATTTTCCTGCAGTGCTATACATATATTATATTTTCCTGAAGATATTTCAACATGATACATTTTTATTGTATAGCACACACTTGCAGTGTGTGAATTTCTGCTGGGTGAAGGTGAACACATCACACCAATCCAGACCAACACCACAGCAGAACTGATAAGGAGATGGATGAGTGTAGGAGGGAGACGCAAATGGAGAGGCAAATGGCCAGAAACAGAGGTAGAGGAGTGGAGAGAAAGTGAGGGTGAAAGGGAAGAAAAAGTGAGGGTGGAGAATGGAGTGAATTTGCTAGAGGGGGCTTAAGGGTGGAAGGGTAGAAAACCCATTTAGGCAAACACCAGTGGAACCACAATCTTCTTCCCCAAATGCCCATATATGTGTGTGATTTGACTACAGAGAAAAGCGTACCCACACGGCAGGCCCAGATATACACCCACACATACAACAAAGTTCAGCAGACTCACTCTACTTCTTTGAAACTAATGCTAACATTCACCAATACACAAACTCCCACAACATGCATATCGTCTCACAACAATACACGCATACACCCACAAGCATGAAAATGTAAAATCATTGGTCCTACAATACGAACATTCCCTTGCCTTACTCATACACCCAGCAGCCAACTTGAGGCCTACCGCAACTTTGTCTCGCACGCACGCACGCACACACACACACACACTCACAAATATACAGTGATGGATTGCACATTGTACTACGATAGCCTTGATCCTGTGCTAATCTCAACTCGACCTCAGGGGTTATAAATGGATCCATCAGTAAGAGAAAATAATCCTCTCCCTGAATTCACACACACACACACACACACTAGCACTTACTTCACTATCTACTGGCTCAGTGTTGTACCATAGGGTCTTCATCTTTATTGTCAGCCTTAGACCTGATGCTTAAAGGAAATGATTTGGTGATCTTTTTTTTTTCTTACTCACATGTAATCGATCAGCCACATTTTTGTTGTCCAACATTCATTTATTTAGTTTTAAGACCTAATTACAGAAAAGGAAAATTTGCCTTGAAGTTTCAGTGCAAAACTAAAAAAGTAAATGTCTGCCATCAAACAAGTCTTGGCTGTTCGAATGCATTTAGGGAACCAAAGAAAGTTGTGCAAATCGAATGACTCGTCAACCTTTTCTTTAATCAGGAACACTTTGGCTTTCCATGTTCTCATCTACAGAAACCCTAAAGATGACATCATCCCTCTGTTCTCTCTTTCATCCCACAACATACTCATCTAAATATTCCCTCTTACCCATTTCTCACTTTCTCACATGCAGTTTCAGAACAAGACAGATCAGAAGAGATAGACTGTTCGACAAAACAAAGGCCTTTGAGAGCTCCCAATCCACTGATAAGGTTCAAGACAGGCAAACTTTCTGTCCTTTCTTCAGCCCATCTTTCTATCAGGTGCATGTTCTTAACATCCAAAACAACTTTACTTGTTTGCAAATTTTACTGTTTAAAATTGAGACAAGTCTTCTTTAGCTGTTTGAGAAATTGTGATAGCACTTTAACTGAACCCTTCATCTTAAGACTTGACCATGTCCCATTTTCATGTAGTAATGAGGGGTATGAGGGTGCACCTGCAAAATACCTGTGAAATCATAACTTGGCATGGGTAGTAAAATAGAAATATAAAATACATCAACAGGTAACAACACCACTGAGCAGTTTTACGTGAAACCTAACACTATGCTCCAGAAATAATGGGAAATGCTGAAAAAAACAGGGCTGCTGGAAAAAGAAGTGATTTTTCATTCACAAATTAGAACAACAAATAGCAATTTGCAGAACTTTATTCAACTTTTAAGGTTTATTGAGCTACTACAGTTTCTCAGCATCAGGAATTTAATTCAAATTCATAACTTCTCAACCAGACACCTTGTGGAACTTTCTGTCAAGCTTTCTATCTAATGCAAATCAGGGAACTGTTGTTTAAAGTTGACATCAACAGCCACCTAATAATATTCTATCACAGTTACTTTTTTGGGTTTGTTACATTCCAGAAAGATCAGAAAATTTCAATGGACATGCTATCACAATCTGTTATGAAGCTGTGACATAGTGCTGCTGCTAGTGAAAATGAGGTCCTTTAAGTGGCATTTCATGACAATGCTTGTATCATTTTCTGGAAAGACTTTTGTTTAGTAATTATGGACAATGATCATTTAAGAATTTTTTTTTTTTTTTGGGAGACCCCAGCAGTGTCCATGTCAGCTACTGTACACAGAGTGGTGGTTCTATAAATAAAAGCTAACATTTTGTGTGAATGTCAGGCCAGTTTGTACAGAAATGTGGTAGGAATGTTTTTTTTTTTTTTGGAGCTAAGTAAGGCAGTGTTTAAGTCAGTCTCCTGGAACAAACCACTGGAGCTAGACAAAAAAAAAATTGTGTGCCTCCTATTCATATATGTATTTATATCTGTTTAGGACACATTTCTGTTCAATACAAAAGTATTAGTACAGAGTTACATCTCTAATATATACCAATATAAAAAAATCAGTTTTATGCAATGGGGCAGGATCGATGAGTCTTCACAAAACAGTGGTAGGAGATTGCAGCTAAAGGATACAATCTCCATGTATCATGGACAGAACAGCAATTACTCCAAAGGCTTCTCGGTCTCCTCAGTCTGACCCTGTAAGCCTTTCTGTATGTAGCCAACAATGAACTGATTGTATTTTATTCTATTTACAGAGCTTATAGGGGCTTTATTGGAAATTAGAAAAGTTCTTCTTTATGTTTATGCACAAAGAACACTCTTTTTTTCTCTCTCACATCACACACACACTTCATGTCTCACCTCTAGCATCAAGTCTTCAAAGCTGCTCTCTGCCACTTGTTAAAATCCTGCATAACAAATAGAGGAACATTTGGAGAGTGGACAAGGATTGCACACACCTAAGCACACACTCAGACACAAAAACTTGCAAACTGCTCACAGCCAGCTACCCACGATGCAGTGGGGTATCAGTATCATTGCACATGCTCGGTGGTGACCGGAACAGCATGTGTTAGCGTTCCGGCTGTTCTCACTCTCTGTGGTTTTATCAGTGCCCCAACATTGCCCACATAGCCACTACAACAAGGGGGAACCCATGCCACTGCAAAGGATTGTGGAGGATCAGCATTTGTCTGCCGGTTTTTGCTGTCAATCATCATTATGGCCCCCTATGTAAGTGCACTTGAGAGATTGTATGTGTTTCTGAGAACCAGCAGAGGAGCCACTTATTGAAAGCGAGGCTTTTTGGCATCCTCTATGAACAAACACACTTTTTTTGCTTTTATTTGGATCAGCACAAATGCTATGAGAGCTCATATATTATATGATACTCATATTTATGGACTGTTCAATGAGTGTTAAATTATGCTAAAAATAAAATATTTGGTTGCACCTTCTCTCTATGCTGTATGAGGGAAGCATGAGCGCTTAGTGCTGGATGCTGATGCAGGAGATGGAGAGTGGGCAGGAATTAGACAGACAGATCTGAGCCTCAGTCAATGCTTCTCTTTGTGTTCGTGAGAAATAAAAATGTGGGCTGAAAAAAAAAAGCTTCTCCAACTCAATCCTGAATCTCAATCCAAGACCACCAGAGAGATCCAAGTTCTCTATCAACTGATGTTAACCATTAGAGGGTAAAGTGATGTCATTACGATGACTTGGAGCCCTGCAGTGAGATAACACATAATTGTAGTGTCTGGAAAGACATTTGTGAAAGAGTATACACACACTAAGCTACAAAATAAGCTAATCATCATGATTGTAATCACGAAGATACAGCGCAAAAAACAAAGTGCTTGGAGAAAATGGATCAGACTGCACTAATCTGAATAACAACAAAGAAACACACTTTCAGTTACTTTTTTTTTTTTTTTTTTTACCAAACAAATAACAGGTTGCAAGAGATTAGTGGCATTTTGGTGGTAATTTTGAAATTACCACCTCCAGGAGGAAAAGCAAAATATCCTTATCCTTATCCTAAATATATATACACACAACAAAGCACAATATCATTTGAAATATATAGTGGTGAAATTGTAATCTAAAACTATATGCAGATTTTGCCATCAACTGTAACACTTGATTAAATCTGGGGAATGTCATCTTGAAGTAAAATATATCGGATACCATATCATATAAGCTTATGTACTATAGATATTATGTTAAATTTGGTTATTAACTGATGCGCAGAACATGAAGTCTTTTTATTGTGAATCTGGTGCATTAGTTTTGCATGTAATCAGTTCTTCATAGGAAGGTAATGTACCTCTGTTAATGAGGCTGTGTCAGGTCAACTCTAACTCCCAACAGTCACCGCGGCCTAAAAACATGGCCGCACTGGACTCCACTTCCCAGAATACACGCACTTCCTCGTTCACAGTCACCAGACTTCTAAAAACACACACACACAATCACAGCCACACCATATATAGAGACACTCATTCATTTGCTCTACACCATGTATACCCTCAGCTTACCCTGTGTTCTGACGTTACCAAGCCTTGTATATCACTTTGTTTGTTATTCCTAGTTCGATCCCATTTCTGTCCTTGTTTTCTGTGTTTTTTGTCTGACCTAGTTTGTCCTATTTGCCAATCACCTGACCTCTGCCTGTTTTTGACTACATTTTTGCCCAGTGTTTTTGGATTGTTTGCCTGTTTCTCATTAAACTGCTCACCTGGATTTGCATCTGTCTCAGCTTCCATCTCATGACAGGCTGCAATAGATAAATAATTTGTCAGGTATACACAAGAGTGTTATAAGAGTAACACATTAGTTTAAGATTTGGTAATAAAGAAGTTGTAAGCAAATAATATGTATCATTTCATTAATCTTCAGTAAAGTGGATCCGGAGCCTATGCCTGCACCCTGGATGGGACACCAGTCCATTGCAGGGCACCATGCACACACACATTTACACCCTCATTCAATGTTTGCAAGGCAGTGGGTTGTTTATTGTTTTATTGTTTATTATTCAATCTTGTATTAAAGTGTTGCCAGGCTAGGTTATAGGCTACTGTAGTATACTAATTGATGCTAACATATACGTGTAAATAGGTTACAGATGAACTTAGACATTATTTATACAATTTTGCAGTGCAACTCGGAAATACCGTATATAGTCATGTGGGGTAGGGCTGTTGATAATTGCAATGATATATTCAATTATCAAAAAACAAAAGCACAAAAAACCCACAAGGAAAATATCCATATCTGTTTCAGTTACCAGATACACAAATATTTATATGGTTGCATAAAAATTACACTTGCTAGAGTAGGTTTCAATGCGCCATGGCAAACATCTGCACTGCACCATGGTAGTAAGAGCATGCCTACTGGGTTAAATAACAAGGGGGTCAATACTTTCCTGACTTTGTCCTAAGTAGGCTATAAATATGACAACTTACAAGATTTCCCCCAGTCTTCCTGGGTCTATTTCCCTCTTTTCTTTTCTTTTCTTTTTTTTTTTTTGAGGACATGATGTACCAATGGTGTTTACCTATTGTTAGGTTGCAATGTGTAAAAAATATTTGCACAAAATGCCACCTGAAAATGCAATTTTCATTAATAGTCAAGTTTAGGGGTAGGTTTAGGTCCTCTGTTAGAAAAATACCTACATTGTGATGAATAACTGTGTGTTGGTTTGTTCAGAATGGCCAAGATAATCTTCTAGCAGATTGTTAATGTGCAGCTGAATTGTAATGCTGTGCTAGAAAATGCAAGATAACCTTGTGATGAATAGCCTGCTTTAATATGTCGTACAGGCACACTGCCTCTCCTCCAGTTACAGCATCACAGCTCTAGAGAACTGCACAGAATCTGAATAGGTAGCATATAAAAGCCTGGGAACATGAGAGTTTAATATCATGGACTTATTCACTGCAGTCATTGGTACAGATTCACCAGTGGAGGTCAGTTTATTTACACCAATATGTGTTTGTGGTGGGCAGTCAAAAAATTCTTTTTGTTTGGTGGCCATGTGAGCAGGTAAGTATAGCAGGATCTTGCTATCAGAAACACCAAGATCACCTGAGTGTTGAGAAGGGCTTTGTGTTGAAGCTTTAAGACCACATTGCAAACATCAATCCTCTGATTTTAATATTCCATCTAATATCATGACCAGCCATCACTGATAATATACCAAATACAAACATTATCTCATATGAGCGTTCTTCATTATTCAACATCAAGCACCAACAATACACAAATTCTCCACCACCATTCTAGCAGTGTCATTTATAATTCAGTGGAAGAAAAGACATTCTAAAGATCCTCCACATGTTGAGGTTATTCAACAACAAGCACCAAAACCAAATTGGGTAGAAACTGTGGGAAAAATAATTATTTTTTAAAATTATGTTTCCCATAGTTTCTACCCAATTTGGTTTTGCCAATTCTTAACTGCTAGCTAACTTTTACCTATCACACAACAACTACCAACCAAGGACAGTTCCTCTGAGACACATGAAGCCATCCATTTTTTTGTTTTTTTTGGTAACTGCTGCTCATGGTGTATAACACACTTAAGCTGCTGGTCAACACACTCAGACCATGTAAAACAGACACACTGGGAGAAAAGAGCTAGCTGTCTTGTTCTGCATACAGACATCTGTGATTAGAAAAAAAATATATAAAAATTATAGTTCTGCCAGAAAAAAAAAAAAAAAGATGTTATGGCATTGTCAGTGGCACAGGCTGAAAAACATCAGTCTAACTGCAAATTAAATCTTCATCAAATGAAGCTGTAGGGTGTAATCCCCTGACATGGTTGTCACTAATAGGTTTGTTTGAATCTACAGTCTGGGCTAGAAAGAAATCAGCCTTAGCATTGCTTCTTCATACCATTCTATGTGTTTTCCTTATGACCATTGGTGGTGCTTGGTTAAAATTTAAATTTTATTGATGTCTTTTTATTTTTGAAAGACAAAGGGCCTTAGCCCTGAGAGCCTATTTATACCAGCCACCCCTATGGTATTTAATGGAGAATTGGCGATTTGTGAAAGGTCAAGCCAGAGGATTGCTTCATGTGTCAAATAAAGTTGGCCTGTGTTAAAATAATAATGACAGGATTTCAGGAACTTCATCATGTTCAGAGAAGAACACTAAGCATTTAATTCTATAGATGGCACACTGTTTATATCATACAAGGATGGAGAAGAGGAGAATCTTTACTGTTCCAACCAAACAAAACCAAATATCAGTGCCAGTCTAAACACCTGCATTCACCAATGTTTTCCAACACACACCTGAATTCTTACACAGCTTACCATGATATTGCAATGGATAAAAAGCACTCAGATATCCACACATCCATCCATTTTGCTTTCTCCTTCTTATTTCTATTAAAGGAAAGCATTCTATTAAAGTAGAGTGTAAAATCTTGTAAGACTTTAAACCTACCCACCCATTTGGATAAATCTGTTTTGAGCCTAGAAGCCACTGAAGGAAGGTTCGTGTTTAGTTGCATTTAGAGGATAAGCGCTAAACGTTAGCTCACACTCGGAGGTCGGTGGGAAACAGAGGGTCGAGTCTCCATGGACTTGTCTGAGTCTGCCAAAATAAACCCCTGCAAAATGCAGGAAAAGAGGAAATCAAACTGCCCTTCAAGCTGTCGCCCTTGACAACCTCTGGCCTGTCTCCTAGGTTACTGCGTATTGTTTACTCGTCCTGAAGGGGTCAAAGGTCTTCCAGACCACATTTATTTCCTTTTTCATTCTTTCCCTCACTCTCACCATAAGAGACGGAGAAACAAAGCAGGAGAGATGGGGGTGGAGGGGATGGAATTAAAAAAAATCCAGAAAGAGAGAGAAAGCGATCAGACTGGGGAGATAAGGGATGAGGGAGGAGAAGGAGGAGGATGATGGAGGGAAGGTGGGAGGGGGGGCACGTTTCGGGGGACTGATGTGTGTATTCGACTTGAGGCCTGCCTCCTCTTATGCTAATACAGCCAATTTCCCCTTTTATTTCATTTCTGGAGCTGAAATCTGCGATCTCTGATAAGGTTGCCACGGCGACCGCCTATCGGGCGAGCGGATGCGAGTGATGGAGATGTGCATGCGTGTGCGCGCGTACAGGAGCAGTAGGGATGAATAATTTAAAACGGCAGCAGCCCAGGGAGATAAGAGGCCCGGAGCCGGGACACACACACACACACACATGCACACACACACAGTCCTCCCGAGCTTCATCTGACAACGACAGGTGACCCCACAAGGTCGAGGTGGATGGAAGGGAAGGATGAAGGGATAGAGGAAAAGAGAAACACAGAGAGGGAGGGTCTCTCCTGAGAGCCAAGGACTCACTTATTTATCTGTTTGTTTTATGTGAAAGAGAGAACGAGACAAAGAGGGAGAAAGATTGGAAGAGAGACAGACAGAGAGAGAATTTCAGGGATTGTGTACTGTTGTTGTTGTTGTTTTTTTTTTTTAATTTTCTGTGGTTTTGTGATGTCAGAGGAAACCTAGTGGTCTGTGACATAGCCTTCAATTTTATTATTATTATTATTATTATTAGTAGTAGTAGTAGTAGTAGTGTAATGATAATAACAAAGTTGTGGTGAAGATCACTATTATTTAATAGTGATACTATTAATTATTATATAATTACTATTAAAGTTGTGTTAAAAGAAAAATTTTAAATTGTACCTAAGCTAGAACTGAATTGAATTTTATTTTAGCAGAATTCAGACACTTGTTAGTCATTGGAACTCATAACTCATGCAGCGAACAAACTGACTCACCCTTTTAGTTATAAACCTGCTTGAATCAAACAAATGTAATCTAAAAGACATTTATTAAAAAAAATGAATATAAATAATGACAACTTCAAAATCTAACTTCAAGATTATTAAACTAAGCATTATTATGCAAAACACACCATTCTACCAAAATGTTACTGATTTCGATTCTGAGGCTGGAAGCTTCCAGAATATTAAATGATCTAATGGCGTGATAGAAAAAATTCCATCCATCCATTTTCTGTACTGCTTATCTTGCACAGGGTCGTGGGGGAGCCTGGAGCCTATCCCAGGGAACTCAGGGCACAAGGCTGTGGACACCAACCCATCGCAGGTCACAGTCACACATGCTACAGACAATTTGGAAATGCCAGTCAGCCTACAATGCATGTCTTTGGACTTGGAGAAGAAACCCCCGAAGCACGGGGAGAACATGCAAGCTCCGCGCGCACAGGGTGGAGGTGGGATTCGACCCCCCCAACCCCGGAGGTGCGAGACAAACGTGCTAAGCCACCTTGCCCCCCTAGATAATATAGATTTCATCAATGATGTGATGAAAAGGGTTTGAAACGTTTGTGTTCCCTGACTTCAAAGAGTTTGAGAACCCATGGTCCATTGTGACAGGTTTACACACAGATACATCCTTTCATTTAACAATGTTTAATTTATATAATTCCTGATCTGTAACACACACATTCATGACCCCAAAGTCGGAACTTGCAGCATCACACACATTTGCTGTGTCATACCTGCCACACACCGTCAAAGCAAGAGTTCACTGTTACAGCTGAACGCTCATAACACGCAAATACGTTTACACACGCTAACTGAAGCGTCTCAAGTGTGTGCGGCCAGTGTGTGGGAGTCATGCAGGCTTGTTCTCTACTGTCTCCGGCCTGTCTGCGGCACCACACAGTTGGCATTCTTTAGCAGAACTGCATCACACATGCACATTTGCCAGGTCATGCGCAGGTGAGCGGTTCACCTAAAGGTGGGCGAGGCCTCCACCCACACCTGCCTCACCGGCCAATCATAAAAAAGCCACACAAGGTGAATGGCAGCTGCCCGTATCTATGATTCCTGTTTGAGCGTGACTAGATTGTACTCACTGGCGCCAGACAGACTGTGTGTGTGGGTGTGTGTGTGTGTGTGTGATTATTACTTTATTTATCTCTCTGTGTGTATAACATTCATTATATATCCATACTGTGAACTTGGCAGGCATAGTCAGAAGTTGTGCTGGGGTATGAGGTCAAACGCCTGGATTTTAGGATTCAGAACGTGTGTGAGTGTGTGTGTCAGTGTGTGCTCTGAGTTCCATCAAAACAGCAAATTTCAAATCTCAGAGATTCAAATCAAAGATTCCTAAAGTGGAGATTGCCATCACATTATGTTGTGTCTGCTCATGGTGTCCTTAACATTCCACGGTCTATGCTGTCGCCACACACACACACACACACTCTCTCTCTTATAGACACACACTTATATAACTCTGCATTGGTTGCAAGCAAGTTTATCTGTTTTTTAATTTCATCCTTTCTCTCCATGCTAATCTGCAAGGCCCTAACTGACCTGCAGTACTGCTCATGAACACATGGTGGCAATAGACGCATTTGAAACTGCAACTGAACACCAAGAAGCATTTTCATGATAAAAAGCCAAACCATTGCACGCACGCACACACACACACACACACACAATCACACCCCCCCCCCCCCACCCCACCATCACAAACAGATACTAACGATAACTGAGGCAATACAAAAATAGTCCTATTGAAAATAATAAGAACAAGATAAATCTCTGAAGCGATATTAAGGCTGATGTTGGCGTCGTACTTACCTCCTCCAGCTCTGTGTGTAATCGCAGGGAAACAAGCAAAGCCAAGCAGGGGAATGATGGGATATCCTCCTTCCCTCTCTACTATATCTAAACTTGTATCTTTGTATCGCTCTGTACATCTCTGCTTTACAACATCTGAAAATATACAAAAATGAAATATACATTCACTTTATCTTCCAAATGTTCTGGGGTTTGGGTTGTACCTGATCTTTTAGAATCTTACACACATTGGTGCAACTACTTAAGTGAATAGCTTTCAATTTAAATTTTCCCCTTTGCTTATCATGATGTCTTTTGATATGTCATAAATAATATTCTGTCATATAAAATTCTTTTAAACAATCACTTACCTATGAAACTCTTGGAAACAATAGCTGTTTTATAATAGACCTGTCTGTTTACTTGTTACAAGCTCACGGTACATAATAACATAGTAACGTAGTAAGTTTGTACATAAATATACAAGCATAACGAGTTCTCTGCCAGATAGATAGATAGATAGATAGATAGATAAAACTAAATGTGTGATGAGTCAAATAAGTAAATAAATAAATCCTGTGCAATAGAGGAAATTTTATGTAGATCCTGTCCTAAAAATGGCATTTTAGTTTTAGTTTACGGTGTGTATGATGGATCTCCTACACCGCTCCTTGCTGCACCGATGCTGGATCAGTCACCATATAGACTGGACACCACATTCATTTTGCTCCAGAACTATAAGACATTTACTTTTTTTTCCAGAACCTCTTACATTTTCAGCATATACAACACATACAACAATGAAGTATATATATTGAAATTATATTGTACTGCAATGTACTGCATTTGTAATTTGGGACGTTAACAGGACACTGGGTTTATTAGTTAGTTTATTAGATGCTAGGACAAGTGATCAGTGTTTAGCAGCTAAAAATACGTTGTTCAAGAAACACATGTACCAGGCACGCTGAACTGTCATTCCCACATTGCATAGTAATGTACAGAACTTTGTATTCAATTCATATGTCACATTAATGCAGGGGTTTGGGTCATTACTGAATGTCTGGTCACTTATTAACCATAACAACAAAGATACAGAAATTTACACACTGTAATATAGTACAGTAATTTGTAAGAATTGAATTGAAAAAGAAACACAAATGAATAATTAAAAAAGAGAGAAAAAATAAAAAATACCTGCTATCCACAAGCCTTTAGAAACCCACAAGTTTTTTTTTTTTTTAAATAAACAAGAATTTAAATAATTAAAAATATGTAAGATAAAAGCATTTTTATTTGAAATTCACAAAGATAATTTCATTAATTCAAGCAGTTTGATGCCATTTGAATGACAAATAATACACAGTCACAAGGAGGCCCGTTTTTGGGGTGGATTAAGCAGACGGCATTTCTCACTGCTCCACATTAAGACAAAAATAGAGCGATGTCTATGAATCAATTTAGACCAGGAATAAAACAGCTGTAAATATTTATTTCCTCCTATAATGAGCAGTATTTAATGAAATTATTTACAAAATCTGAATAATTAATAAAACTGCTGAAATATGATATTAGCATAGACAGGGATTTTCCATCAAACCTCATTTCAGCGCATTCATGCATTATTATATTTGTCTGTAATAAGTATTACATTCTGCAATCGTTTTTTATCAGACCATATAGTGTGAAAGGCAATTGTGGAGATGCAATTAAATCAGATGTTAATTAAATCTGATCTTGTTTTGTACATTAATTAAGTGGCGGTTTTAATCTAGTGTATCCACACACAGTGAGGTGCGATAGCAACGGAAAGGACTCAGCTCATTTCATGCTCATAAATGCGGCTTTTATTTTGTTCAGAGCTCCAGTAGAGCAAGAAAAGCTCAGTGCAACTCTTTCTCACACACACACACACACACACATACCACACACACACACACTCATCAGAGCCTGCTTTGGTGAGGGGTCGTGTATCATCAGTTATGATTAATGCATGGATTTATTGCTGAAGTTAGAATAAAGAAAATAATTTTGAACTTTAAAGAGGACGGTGATGAAATCTAACGCCGATTGTTGTTTATATTACTTTTTTTGTATTTCTAATCCCGACAAATAAAATGTGTTTTTCTTTTCACCGTTCGTCTGTATAAGTGACGGAGATTCATTCATTATGTTTATTTCAGCTCTAAAGGTTATCTGATCAGATGTGGGAGTAGTTCCTGGTAGCAAGAAAGACACAAAAGATAAATGTGAAAATTTTCCCCTGCGGTCAGCAGTAACACACACACACACGCACATACACACACACACCCACACATGCCGATCCACACATAAGGGTTAGGATTATCTGAAGGCCATAAACTAACACTGAGAAAAGGAAGAAAGCTGTGCATCAGCACATTAGGCTCATTAACATTCTCATTTAATGCTGTAAAAATGTTGATCATTATGGGCCTTGGATGAAAAAAATATGGCAGGTGTGTGTGTGCGTGCGTGTGTGTGTGTGAAAACTGTTGGCATTAGAGTATTTTAAATTACAGTTCAATCAGAGGAGTAGAGGAGCAGATGAGGAGGCGTGGGGAGGGGGCGTCCTCTCTGATCCTCTCTCTGCACGCTTAGTTAATATTTCACTGGATGAGAATACGGCGGCGAGGGTGCATTTCACTCCCTGAATGAGAAGCAATCTCGCTCAGCCGACTCCGACAATAATTAGAATGGAGATTAAATAAAAATAATTAGAAAAAGTTCATCTAGTTGTGATGTATTAATTATTCGGCGCCGCTTTATTCCGAGTCTAATTATCTGCTTCAGTGAAAATGCCGAGATTTTGTGTGACTCATAAAAATTACATTCATGTAATTATGTCAGCAATTTGGGGGGAAGTCAACTAAGCAACATGTCAGCTTTCCTTTTCTTTCTTCCTTTCTTCACCCCCACCACCAGTATAAAGTAAGTAACTTCCAACTACTTATAAGGAAGTTATAAGTTAATACAGTCCTCTTTCAAGGCTGTCAGAGGAATAATGATGGTATGAGGTGAGATTATTTACTAGGAAACAGCGAGGCATCTCTCTCTCTCTCTCTCTCTCTCTCTCTCTCACACACACACACACACACACACACACAAGCACACTCTGTGTCTTGTACGCTTGTACCTCCACAATGAAAACACTATGACTTCCATTCATTCTTGGTCTGCATATGATCATTTGCATACAAATGGGAAAAAAAATGTTTATTCTGATCTCACGTAAAAAATACAGTCTTGATGAAGGAGCTTTCCCATTTTTCAGACTTCAGCAGGGAGTCTGTGGTACATACATGTGAAAATAAAGTAAAGTGAGGGAACAGGCCCGGTGTGGGGACAAAAAAGATTGAATGAGAGGAAGTTTATCATGCTGCCGGACGTAGAGTAGCAGGCCAGGGTTGATGAAGAAGCAGAGATGGACTGATTACACTCCTCCGTCTGTCTGTAAGAACCGGGCCAAAAAAAAAAAAAAAATCTCATTCAAAACCCTCACTACATCAACAAGACATTGTGTATGTAATTGCAAGGTTATAATAGACTTAACCCCAATATTTCAAAAGTGTTTGGGATTTATTCAGAAAATACAGTTTTGCAATCTGATGATGTCCCTGTTATTGCCATAAATGGTGTCCCTGTGATCATTGCACAGTCATACATTATCAATACATCAATGATGAAAGAAATTTGCAAAGTGATTTGTCCTGTTTTCTATTTGAATAATTCTTTTTTTAAGGTTAAAGTCTACTTGCTACCAAGAAATGTTACCTTTAGATGGTATTTGTATTTTGCAGTTTTGTTAAACGCTATAGCGTAGTTAGCATATCTGGTGATCAGATACTGGGAGCTGAGATGGCAGAAAAATCCACACTGGTGAATTGAAAATTTTGCATTGCATTTAAGACTCCAATTAACTTACTCATAAGGCAAGATATTCCAATCCTATTGATACACACACATATAGCCCTTAAATTATGAAAGCTGAGTTAGATTTTTATATATAATACTTCCAAGCAAAAGTTGCATCTTTATACTAGTCCACAATTTAAAAATATCCTTACATACAAATTTCAGTGTGGTATACTTTACATGATAGAGAATTACGCAAATCCTGTACATCAAGATTGATCACATCTACACTCAGCGAGCATAACGCAAGCAGTGTGACATTACAGTAAAATGTAACTGACATCAGCGTAGATCTGATCATTCTAAGTTCCAACCACAAAATATCCACAGAAAAGAAGAAAATGCTCTCAGCTGATCTGGCTCAAGTCTGCTTCTTGGGTAAAAAATCCACATACTTTAACCTCTTAAACAAACGTATAAGTGGTATAAGTGTGTCTGGACATAAATTCCTCACTCCTGTACCTACATACCTTTCCTTAGTTTTACTGTAGTTACTAAATAATTTGTGTAGTTACTAATATGTTTTAATATGTCATTTGTTTTAGGATGACCTGAATCATAGGCTTGGAGCTTAATATTAAACTTAAACTTTGCATTCATTTAAATTTTACACAGAAACAGGATTCTACTGCCATATTTGCAATAGTGTAATGGTACAATGGTTTTAGGCTCTTGGACATATGGGTACATTCTACACTCCTGGGCAAAAAAAAAAAAAAAAAAAAAAATGGGCTAAGCCCAAAATGGCAAATATTAAGCTCTCACAACTACATTCCTGTCATGTTAGTTTTAAAATATAGTTCCTACATAATTCATAGCAGTTACTGAATGATATGCTGTAAGATGAATAACTGAATAATAAGCCTTAAGTTTTGAAGCTTAATAATATCAGCAGCCCCTGGTCAGACCTTGCAACATATGCACTAAAGTCGAATATGTTCTTTCAACTACTCTTACATTTCACCCATTAGCTTAGGAATGAAAATTCTCTCCTGAAATCTTTTCAATGTCTCATAACACAGAGCTGCATTTACAGCCACTGAAAAGTCTTAAAATGAACTATTAGAGCATGGACTAGTATAAAGTTTAATTTAAAATACATATTGCATGACATGCAATTGTATTAGAATCAATAAAAATATGAGGCAATAAAAAAGTTAAAACTTAAGTTTTAGTTTATTTGTTATTTTTTTTAAATTCAATTCAATTTTTTTTCTCAAGTAATCAAAATAAAATAAAATAAAAATAAATGGGTAATGAAAGCTATTGTTCTTATTTTCTTTTCACGTTTTCTTTTATGGACCATAACAGAGTAGAATGCAAAATCATAGCTGACGTCAAAGCGGAGGTAGTTTATCAAAAGTACAATCACAATCATTTAAAAAAAAAGAAAAGATAAGGAAATACACACTGCATGCACTTTAAGCTTCCTCTTCAAAGCTAACCCAACAATAACATGTTTTGAGGCCTAAAATGTGTTCAGCACAGCTGAACCTATTGAATGATAAATATTTTAACTACTTATTGAGCGTGAAAGATCATTTCAAAACCAAAATATTTGTTTAATACATTGAGTTGTAGATCATATCATCATATTTGCATAATGAGTGAGTAGAAAACTGTAAAAAGCAAAATATTGATTAGTCAAAGCTGTCAGGTCAGATTTGCATGCACACCATTCAACAGGAGGTGAATTGAGTTGTCACTCACAAGTCAAGTGATGTGCAGCACTGATGTTACCAAACACTCTTCCATGGCATGATGGCACTAAAATATATCTATCATTCCTCATCCCTAAATCCTCAGAAATGATGTCCTGCTACGTCGTTCTTGCAGATAGATCAAATCTAATTAAAGGAATGATTTGGATAAAAATAAAATGTACAGTTTTTTTTTTGTTTTTTTTTACACCAGATATTATGTTTGGTGTGTTAAATGTTTGATTATTCAGATTTGCATTGTAGCTGCAAGGCTAATGTTGCTAATCTCATGTAGTAATGGAAGTCTATTTGACCAAAATCTAAATGTATATGCCAACACACCATATACATTCAGTTCTTCAGTAATGCCACACATGTGGTTTAGGACACCATATGACATCACATTGTATGTAATCTGTGAACTTGAATAAAATTTCACTGTGTATCTGCTTAATTTGGTGTTTGGGTATCGACCCAATGATAAGAGGCTGAAAAAGTGTACCTACACAGCAAATCTGCAGATTGCAATATTAATTTGTTAACACGGACTATCTCTAATTAAAAAAAAAAAAAAAAAAAAACTTTATTTAAATCTATGATACATTCTTGAAGGCAGAGACTATGATTTTTCAGAAAAGATTTTGCACAGGTCCAGTGCAAAACTAAACAAACAAAACATTTCTGTAAGTGATATCTTTTGATATATGTAACTATTTATTATTAAAATGCACTTAAACTGCTTTGTTTCCAAGCCATCGATTCCCATGTGATTGGAGGGAATAGTACATTACATTAAACGTGTGTATTATATGTAGCGTTTTATTTTCCTCACTTGTTCTCTCTCCCAAAACCAAGCATATATAATCACATTCACCCCTGGGAAGCCAAAAAACACAAGTATATCCCTTGTATAAGCAAAGTAAAAAGAATCTAAGTATATTATCATACACAGAAATCTGGAGGACACTGTATGCTGTCTTACACACCTAATGACCATGGTAAACCCTGCATAAACACAGCATATAGTATATAGTATATAGAGAGAAGTGTTGACGGGGAAAAAAGATCAAAAATATGTTTTGGGGTAGATTTATTGGCATTTTATCTCCCTTTGCATGTTCCTATATCTCCACATCTAAAACAGGGCTGGTGCAGCTTACAAGCCAGGAGTTATCATGTTTTAATCAATGCCTGCAACGATGCAGAGTGATTAAAACATTACAAATGAACCACAAAAGAGGAAATACGTCCTTTCTTTCTCCCGCACCACTAGCAAGCTTCATCATCAATCCGTTCAGTTGCCGTGCGTTTAAAGGCACTGAGCTGTATAACATACACAAACAGTTTTTAATTTCAAACACAAATACAATTTTATTTATATATATATATATATATATATATACATACAGTTAGGTCCGGAAGTATTTGGGCAACGACAGAGTTTTTGTGATTTTGCCTTTATACACCACCACTATGGATTTGAAATAAAACAATCAAGATGTGATCGAAGTGTAGACTTTCAAATTTACAATTGACAATGATACACCTACTTTCTCCAGAGTATTCTTGACTTCTGTTGATGTTGTGAAGGGGTTTTTCTTCACCAAGGAAAGGATTCTGTGATCATC
>CM075020.1:11682840-11699460 GCA_037576675.1 Pangasius sanitwongsei | reverse complement strand
GCTACAGTTTTTTGGATGGATAACATTAATGTAGCTACTGTTTTGTTGTAGCTACAGTTTTTTGGATGGATAACATTAATGTAGCTTCAGGTTTGATGTAGCTACAGTTTTTTGGATGGATAACATTAATGTAGCTACTGTTTTGTTGTAGCTACAGTTTTTTGGATGGATAACATTAATGTAGCTTCAGGTTTGATGTAGCTACAGTTTTTTGGATGGATAACATTAATGTAGCTACTGTTTTGTTGTAGCTACAGTTTTTTGGATGGATAACTTTAATGTAGCTACAGGTTTGATGTAAGTACAGTTTTTTTGATGGATAACTTTAATATAGCTAGCTTTTTGACGTTGGTATGGTTTTTGGACAAATAACTTTAACATACCGTAGCTACAGTTTTCAGACAGATGACTTTAATGTAGCTACATTTTTTGCTGAAGTATTATTTTAATATAGCTACATTTCTTTCTAAAGGCAAGTTTCAATTTCAATTTATGAAAGATGGCATTTTCCTGAATAATAGCTTTACCTTGTCTGAGCTACAGTTTTTTAGAGTTGGATGCAATATTTTCTTGAAGCCTTATCTTCCCTAACACTGATGTACCCTAATTTACTATAAAGAAAAAAAAAAAAAAAACAATGCCATGATGGGCCACATTGACACGTTGAGCTATAACAGTAAATTAACATTTGTGCTATGAAGTATGTGGATTATATCCAGATGAAGCACAAGCAAACTTATAGCTCCATTAGGAAGGAAGCATTCATACAGTACTCAGAGGCTGTTTGAGGAAAACCCCGACTGAGTTAGGGGAAGAGAGGCAGACGGAGGGATAAGAGGGAAAGATGGATCAGCGTAAAGAGAGTCAAGTGAGTAGGACAGAAAAAGGAAAAGCTGCTGAGAAAGAAAGTGGCCCTTGTCAATTATTCATCAAATGCCTTTGATCAGAGGCAGCTATGGTTTAGTGCAGAATGCATGGGGTACTTCAGAGAGTGTGTGTGTGTGAGAGAGAGAGAGAGAGAGAGAGAGTTTGTTTTCTATACTCCATTACCCAAAGTTTTAAGGGTAGGTTTGTGCAACTGTTTTACAACCAGGACTGTGTGTTTGTGTGTGTATTTGTGTGTGTGTGTGTGTGTGTGTGTGTTTTGCTGGCTTTTCATTAGCAATACCTAAATCCAGCAGGGAAATCTCGACCGTGGTGAAGTCTTTGAAGTCTCACAAAGGTGGTCCTGTACTTTTTTCCACAAACACATAACAAAGCGTGAAAAGAACACACACATTCTATTACACACACAGTTCACAAAACATTCGAGCAAGAAGGATTGTCCATGTGTGATGGCATGTGTGTGTGTCTGTGTGTAGGTAGCATTGATTTGTGTTGCCTCTTGGCTAAGATTGCAGTGAGGTCTAAAAAGACGAGGAAACAAATGAAACTTTGGCCCTTTAGGACACACACTCGATTACATGCTATCAGTCTCAGAGACGCTAACGCGCTAGAGGAGGGTAGTGCCAACAGAAGCTGGGCCTTTCTGCGTATGCATGCATAGCTTGTAGATATTTGTGCTTTACTGCATTTTAAAGAGAAAAGGGATGAGATGGAGAGATGGGCAGAGAGGAAAGAGAGAAAGGCAGATAAACAATTCTGTGCTGCGTTAGTAAGGGAGTGATGGAGCCTGTGGAAAAATGACAGGTAGAGGGAGAGAGAGAGGCACAGACAGTTGAGTCATATTTCATTCCTGATTAGAACTGACAAAGTGTTATTGGAGGGATCACTCTCTGCAGCATTGTTTGCTTTAGCGAGTCACACTCAGATTTATAATGGCTGCAGAACATTAGTGAGCTCGGAAGTGTGCACTAGCTGGAGAGAAAAACAGAAACAGAAAGAGAGAGAGCATAGTGGACGAGGGATTAAGGTCAGAATAATGGAGAGAAAGTGGATGAGGTCAAATAGAGAGTAAATGTATCACCAATAGAAGTAGAGAGCATAGAGACATGTATAAGTATTGTTCCTCACATTCTTATGTTGACCTTTGGCCTTGTATTTAGATGATGACAGATCCAGCTTTGAGTTCTAAAATTAATAAACAGCCTAGCAGAGTGACACGTTATAAAGACTGTAGCCCAACATATGTTTTTATAGTTAATGGAAAGCAAGTATGTGTGTGAGCGCGTGATTGTGTGTGTGTGTGTGTGTGTGTGTGAGGGGAGGTGGGGTTGGTTTAGGATCCAGCCAACTGTATTGTGCTAACCTCAGCATGAACCTAAGCTTTTTCTCTATGTCGGAGAGAGAACAGCGGCGTCCAGGGATCAGTGTATGAGTGTGTGTGTGTGTGTGTGTGTGTGTACGTGTGTGTGTGTGTGTGTGTGTGTAGTGATGTTTGGCTTGGCATGCCCATCGGTATTACAGACCATAAGCTGTATAAAATGCATTGAGAATAATCCAGAGTTCTGTTGACACTATACTTAAAACTTCAGCAGGACCATAAATGATCAAAACAGTTACTTTATGATAATTTTATAACTGCAGGTGGAAAAAAAGAGGATATGAGAATGTGTGTTATATAAGTCATGTGTGTTATGCACAGGTAATGGAGCATGGCTAGTGTGCCTCAACAGCTCAGCTGAAGATGAAGTAGGGTTTTTTTTTTTCCCCCTGAGATTTCATAAGATTAAATTCCCAGCATTTACACACCAGCTTTTACAGGCAAATTTATTTAATTATTGAAGGAAAAATCCAACCTGAATAACTTGTATATTAACCTTTATAATGAATGTGATCTTCAATGGCAAGTTGAATTTTAAGAAGTTTAAACTTCTTTCATTAGCATTTTTCTATTTTTCAGTGTTTAACAGTTCCCACAATGCAGTTCGACTACCTTCTGATAGTGGTGTCCTTGGGATTCATGTGAGTCTTACTTCAGAAGTTGGAACTCATTTTAAGGTGAGAAGTGCTACTTTGTTTACGAGCTTTAGGCGAATGCAGCTTTAGCCCTTGCTCCTTCTCTACCTAAAAAAAGAGCACCAACAGCAAATTATCACCAGAATCGACTCCTGAGTGGCGCAGTAGGTAAATGTTCACCTTACTGTCCGGAGATCACATATTAAAATCCCAAGAATGCCACAGCAAAATTGCCAGAGCAATTCACAGCAAAATTGACTGTGCTCTCTGGGTGGGAGGCGCATACTTCCTCTCCCCTGTCAATCAAAGCAACACTAGCCAATCACAGCAGTCTGTAAGCTCATGAATGCAGAAGAGGGTAGATAGCACTTTTCTCTGAACGTGTTACTTTGCCCTGTGAAGGTGCAAAAGCAGCAGCTTGAAAAGAGGTGGAGGTTGACTTCACATGTCTTGGAGGGAGCACATGCTTGCCCCACCATCCCCAGTTGTTAGCTGTTGTGTGATACAGGAGAGTTATGTAGTGAGTGGGGTAAAGGGGGCAGACAGGTGGTCTACACTTAGTAATTGTATCCCTTCAGAACGCTCCTGTATGAAACTCTGTGTAGATATATCTGACAGAATAAATCATAGTAGCAACGCACATTCAAGAAAAGGGTGTTACTCAGTTAAAGTTTATATTAAAGATTATAATATGATTGCTTGTATTTACTCATGTGTGGAGTTTAATAAAGTGAGTTTCTTTCAGACAGGTTAACGAAGAGAACATTCCACCAAGTGACAGCATCTTAGAATTTCCCTACTTCGTAAGCCGGGCCTCTCTGATAACTAGATTACGCCTAAATGTGTGAAGGCATGTGGGTTCGTGCAGGTCACAGGTTCAATTAAAGGACACAGTTTTAGGAAATCTTTATCTATCTATCTATATATCTGTCTATCTATAGCTATAATCAAATGTAAGCATAAAAACAAAACACAAAACTGCATCCAAGAAAGAACCACAAGTAGAGAATGAGGTTTGGAAGAAGCATGTACGTGCCATTTAGAGATACATCCAGATCTCATTCTAACCTCATGAAGTTTCCAGTAAAAAAAAAAAAAAAAAAAAAAGCCTGATTTTAAATATCACTGTTCTATATACAGTATAGTCCACTATCTGCTCAGTTAACACATTAGTTTATAGCTACTGTTTGGCAAATTCAATATGTAAATTAAATTGGATAAGATGGTTTCACACAGTTACCAATTCTTTTTCTGTTGGCTAAAGTGCCACATGGATGTAGCGTCCTAATCCAATTCATCCAACACATAGGTCTAAATTGATGTTCATGTCAACTGCATGACATAGGAAGGGTTTAGAACTGCAGATATGAGGCCATAGTAAGTACCATAGTTTAAATCATAGACATAGACAATTTATTAATTTGTCTATTTCATTAACTACATGAAATGTGCATTATTAATATAATAATCCCAAAGGTGTGGTGCATTGTCTGTGTGGGCATGTGGGAGTGTCAGGTAAGATAACTTTGGACATTTCTTGTGGCCTGTCACATCCATCTAAGTAAAAACAGATGGCACACACACACACACATACACACACACACACACAGACATAACATTAAGTCCAGAGGGATGCTATGACAAAGCTCGGCTTGTTTTCGCACCTGCCACATAGAGTGAAACCTACAGACGAACACATCCATACATGCACACTCACACGCCAAGGAAAGAGAATCCCCTCACTACATCAAGTTCATGGAATGGTCGTGACCGTGTGTGTGAACGTACTTGTGTGTTCTTAATTGGAAAGAGGAGCATGCTCCACAGGTGAGCACTGCTGAATGGCACACCTGTGTCATTGTCAGTCGACCTCCGAACTTTCACCCTCGACCTGTAACTGTAGCGCTGGTGTACAGGGCCTCAGAGGGACCAGACAGAGATACACATCCTGTGTGTGTGTGTGTGTTTGTATGTTAGCCACCTTCCATCATTCAGGTCATGGGAACAACATCTGGGAAGAAGCTTCATCTATTTACTGCCACTCGATGTCTAATACAGACACGGCAAAACAAAGCGCTGGACGAAAACCTTAAAATCACACAATGCAGCGCTCACTTCAGAGAGAGAGAGAAAGAGAGAGAGAGAGAGAGAGAGAGAGAGAGAAGCACACACCACAGCTGTTCAAGCCATCAGTGTGTGTATACCTCATAGTCAACAACGACCTGTGACTCATAACAGTCACTAGCCTTTGCCATCAGCAACCGTTTAACCATGTGTGTATGTTGTTATTGATGCCGTAATGAGTGCTGACGGAGTTAAAGGGGAGGTGAGTCGGGGGAATAATCTGCAAGTCAACACTCACATTAACTCCTAATGGAGCTTTTTTCCACAGTCAAAACATACACACAGACGCACACACACACAGTGGGACCACATGTCCACAGAGAGAGGTGCTAAGTGGACATGTCATGCCAAATTGAGACTTGATTTTATGAGGTTCTCTTTCTTCCCACACTTCTCCTCTTTTTAATGGAGATTTTGACTTTCAGCACCACTTACACAGCCTAGGGGATGTGTTTTTTTTTTTTTTTTTTTAGAACTTGATTAAGGTATTAAGGTTGGATGACCTTAGAGGCTACTTTTATATTATATGTGTGTAGATGAACTAAAATATCTGTCTATAATACCATTTTTACCTTTGTGTATGCTTGATTGTTTCAATCTCAAAGCCTTTTAGTAGAGAAAAGCATGTGAATGAACTTGTCAGTAATGATGAATCATGCTAGAAATGTCTAGATGTGTGTTTACAGTCACACCCATTAAGTTTTGCAGTCTCCTGATCCTTTTCCAATCTTCAGCTGTCTAGTTTCAGTGACCCTCTTCTCACTGTAGACTCAAACTCCTGTTCTCGACTGACAAGAGTAGAACCTGATGTGGCCCATTTGCTGTGCTGTGTGTTCTGAGATGCTTTTCTGCTCACCATGGTTGTAAAGAGTGGTTAGTTGAGTTACTGTAGCCTTCTTGTGAGCTTAAACCAGTCTGGCCATGCATCTCTGACCTCTCTCATCACCAAGGTGTTTTCTGCTCACAGAACTACCACTCTCTATATGTTCTTTTGCTTTTCACACCATTCTGTGTAACCTCTATCGACTGCTATGCATGCAAATCCCAGGAGATCAGCAGTTTCTGAAATGCTCAAACCAGCCTGTCTAGCATCTACAGTCGTACCATGGACAAAAGTCACTGTGATCACATTTTGTCTCTCATTCTGATGCATGATGTGAAGCTCTTCAGCTGTTTCTGCTCAACTTTATGCATTGCACTGTTATATGATTGGATGATTGGATAAATGAATGAATGTGAAGTGTACAGATGTTCCTAAAGTGGACGCTGAGTGTAAAGTTGATCGTCTTCCAATAACTGCACATCCTAAACTGCAGTTATATTCCTCCAACATTTATTTAAAATTTATTAAAGAATGTTTATCCAGTCTAATGCCATGGACCATCTGTGAAACAAGTTCCTGTTATCACTTACATTATAACAGCTATAAATAGTCATTCCCTTGTGAGCCTCTCTGTTCTCTCTCTCTTGAAGTTAATAAGGCAAAAATGCAGCTTGCCATGTTATTGAGCCATGCTGTTATAGAAAATTAATCAACGCCATTCTGACCAATCAGAATTGAGAATTGAGCAGCGCTGAGGTATTGTAGTTGTGCGGTGATATTACTTCTGAGTTTTGGTGTACAAAATGTTACATTCTGTACTTTGTATGTATTTGTATGTAATATTTAAATAGCTGTTACAGAGTGGAGGTTCCATGCCTCACACAAAGACAATGCTGTAATATATAAAGTCTTTTTAAACTTTCAGCTGGATATCAATGTTGAATTTTTTTAATATTGAACATTGCATTACACAGTCAGTACTCTTCTAACAATTACAAACCGTGTTGTTGTATTTGTAACAATTGCAATTACATCAGTGTTTCACTTCTTTTCTTTTCAATGATCACAATACATATCATGTCTGAGCCTTATTTCAGACCCGAAATTTCAGAAATTCATCATTTTCAGGTGCATTTTGTTTCCATCCAGCTTGGCCAAGGCAGTGTTTTTTCTACCCTAAGAAAATTACAGACCAAACTACCTACTGTTTTTTTGACCAACTTTGCGTCTTGCGTAGGTTTTTTGACCATTTCTACTCACTATTCTATTTAGTTTCATCAAGGAGGTGGATTGTTTAATAGCCATTGCACCTATGAATTTGTTGTAGGCAAGTTAAACAAGCTGTGAAGTTCTACTGAGGACAAATCAGCTCTAATTAATTTCAGCCATGTGAGCGCACACACACACACACACACACACACACACGCTCTCAGAAATCACTGTTGTCTAGTAAATGTTTATTTAGATCTTATAAAGACAATGGATATAAGATCAAGACAATGTGAACTACATGTTTGAGGTTGTGAGTGTGTGTCTTATGCATGCATTCATACATGCATATCTAACTCTGCGTCTTCCTCACACTTCCTCAAATCCCTTGTTTCCTGTGCTGATGGATTTAGGGTTGTATGAATGAACACAGGTGGTCGCAGTTACTCTGTCATTTCCTATGCCTAATTTAATCACAGACGAGAGAGGATCTACAGCCAGCTTTGACTTACACACTCACTTTCTCTCACATTCGCTTGCTCTCTCTCTCTCTCTGTGTGTGTGTGTGTGTGTGTGTGTGAGAGAGAGAGAGCGAGCGAGAAAGTTTCGGGGAGACCTTGTCTGGTTCTGCTGGGTCAGAGCGGGTGACCCCCAATGATGCGGCTGCTCATGTGTTAGTGTAACAGGATCTCAGGGTCACCTCCCCTGCTGACTCTTTGAATAGACTAAACACATATGTCTCTCTCTTTCTCTCATATAATGGTTCCGTCACTAATGTGTCTGTCTAATAGCTCTAATGCACAGCGACAGTATGAGAAAGAAAATCCACTGAGACCTAAACCTCACCAAGGCCTCCACTTTCCCAAAGGACCCGGACTCACTGTCACGTTGCTTATCGAGGAATAAAATCTGTAAAAAACAATCTGCTGATAAATTATTAATTAAACAACCTGTGAATTTATAGCACTTGAGAGAAGAGAGTCTAAGTAGTAGCAGAGCTCAAATCAAAAACCCTTGTAATATTCTGTTCCAGGCCATCTCTTTAGATTTGTATAGCAAAATAGTTACTTAATTTACTTTTAAAATACTCAGTATGTTTAATTGTGAATACATAGATTGGTAATAATATTGTAAATCAAGCTACAGAAGTGTTTCTCCTGCTCTGAGAATCTCCTGATATCCTGACAGGTGTGTGTTCACAGGTGAGAGTGTAAATAAGAAATATATTGAATTTTAATAATTTTCAGGCCAAAATGACTCCAAAATTCATTAGACATTAGCTCATTAGCATACAGTAGCTCCCTTAAGTAGCTAATGCACCTTTTTAAGAGTATATATATATATATATATATATATATATATATATATATATATATATATATATATATATATAGTTTTTCATGTGATTGCATCATATCATCAGGAGTGTTAAATACTTGAGTAATTGAACTTTGTAATTATACTTAAGTATTATTTTGGTATATTTGTATTTTACTTGATTATTATTGAAATTGAATATTTGTAATCTTATTTACATTTTGAAGAAAAAAAAAGTTTTACTTTTTACTCTTTAGATTTTTATCTAGACCTTTAAAGTACTCATTACAAGTCTCAAAGGTCTCTTATCCAACCAACGACTGTACACTCTACGTTAATGGACTCTAATGGACACAGGTTTGCATCTAGACATTTCAGTTTAGCATTAAATCAAGTTCAACAATGTAGAAAAGACTCAAGATCATGCCATTTTGTCAACTGCAGTGACCTCATGCTACATAATTTTGTCATCGCTATAGCTATTTGTGTGCATTTGAATATGGATAAGCCACCAGACTGCAGTGGAACTCGAGAATGAGCGGCCCTGGCCCAGTAAAATGTTTCATATACATTATATACTGAAGTAAGCAAAGACTTATAATATGAGACAATAAAATTAGCTGTGTCTTTGCTCTCTAGAAGGCATGAACTCCATCTAATTTAAAAAAAAAAAAAAAGATGTTGAGGTATTGTTGAGTTTCACTAATTTGCTAACATTAACTGGCTAGATTTAACTAAATAATCCTGTTTTCTTTGCTAATGACAGGTTAGACTAGCATCAATTCCAGTAACTAATATAACTGGCTAGACAGCAAGTCATATTCTAGCTAATGGTACATATTGAATGATCGAATGATGTTTCCAGGTAAAACTCCGTAAACAACTTTTTAAAACAGTTTTAGATAAATAATGAAACTGACTTTTCACATGAAAACATAACATGAACTTAATTTTGTGAACTTAACATTTCATTTTATTCTTGAGTACATTTCAAAGTTGCAGCTTTTCCACTTTCACTCGTTGGCTGGCTACGTCCACTTTGAATTGAGTACGATTTTGACACATGATTTATACTTTCACTTAAGTATAATTTCTCAGTACTTTTTCCACCACTGCATATTATTCACATGATGTCATGTGACTGGGTGGCACTGTAGTGCCGCGGGTAGCATCACTGCTTCACAGCTCCAGGGTCCACTGGTTCAAACCTGAGCTTGTGTTAATCTCTGTCTGGAGTGTTGCATGTTCTTCCCATGTCCACATGGTTTCCTCCAGGTTCTCTGGTTTTCTTCCACCTGTCAGAAGACATAATGGTAAGTGTGATCAGTTCAAAAATTGACCCTTAGATGTGAATGAGTGGATGAATATGGGTGTGTGTGTATGTGTGTGTGCTCTACAATGGACTGGCATCCCATCCCTGCCAGTTTTCTCAGATCCACCATGACCCTGAGCAGGATAATGTGGTTACTGAAAGTGAGTATTTGAGTGTCACAAGGAAAGAAATGCACCTTCACATGTTGTTCACATGTGATTAAATATTATGCACATAATCACAAACATATGTATGAGATTATTCTGTAAAGGAAGGGAGTCATATAAAGTAGTTAAAGACACTTTTTTTGCAATCTACAAACACAAATAGAAACATAAACATGACAAATATGATTATTTCCTAGATAAAAGACAAGCAGGTCTCCTACACTCGTATGCATACTTCTCAGTAGGAGTGAGTTTGGTTTTCTAGCTATGGTCTGGTGAACAGAATTGTGGGATTTCCTACAATAAGAAGGACACATGTTAAGCTGCCTAAAATAAATTAAATAAAGGATAAAAAAAAAAAAATCTGCCGCTTATCAAAAGAGTTGCCTTTGAATTTGGAACGCAACAGTAAGGTGAAAGTCTGTTCAGTGCAATTTAAATTAAATTAAATGCAAAGTGAAATCAGAGAATGTTTTCGCGTGAAAGGTGTGTGACGTTTGAATGAAAGGTGATCTCTTCTGGTCACCAGAGATATTAAAAAAAGTTACTATTAGCTTCTGATGATGCATAGGCTGTCCCTGCCTGCCATGCACACACACACACACACACACAGGCTGTCAAGCTGTGCTCCTGACGGTGAACTTGGCCTTTCTGTCCCAGTGTGGTAACCTAACACTGCGCTGAGCAGACGGCTGAAGGACGGAGGGTATGAGGGGGTGGGGTTGGGAAGCATAGAGAGCCAAGTGAATGAAGGGAAAAAGGGAGGAGGTCTTTAGGGACCCTGTGTGCATTTTAGACCCATCAATGTCACTTACTTCACTAAACCGTGATATATTATTATATTACAGTATATGGAGAATGGGTCATCACTGAACATACACACTTAAGAAGATATAGTGTGTGTGTGTGTGTGTGTGTTTATTTTTAATGACCTCCTCTGTAGAACTTTAGGAACTTTAAAAATACAGTTTTTTTGCATCAGGTTCTGAAATTTCCTGACTAAAGGTGCATACATATGTGGAGGCACACACACACACACACACACGCACACACACACACAGGAAGTGGAGCATATCAGAATGACTGGTGGTGTCCCGCTGTGATGGTGGTTTCGCTCTGACTTTTCCTCCCCCAGAAAAAAACAACTCGATCAAAGTAAAAACTCCAAGAATGTGTGTGTTTTTGATATTTTCATATCCGCCAATTCTCAGTACAGACAGCTGTAGATGCTGAAAATTCTATGAATCAACAAATCATTCTGTAACCTTTATGAATGGCATGCTAATAAGGGGACACACTCACATGCACACTCGGCACCTATGAATGGTTACAGATTACACACCTACACATGTATATACACACATCGACCTCCACCAACACACTTCCCAAATCCATTTCTCATGTTTTGTGCATACACTTGTACTCATAGAAAGCTTTTCTTTAGTGTTATAATAAAAAATACATTTCTGATAAAATAGTGAGGACATGCAAATGATAAAGTAATACACATGGAATTATGATTATTACCCAAATCATTCGTTCATCCATCTTTATCTTGATCAGGCTCGCGATGGTTCCAGAGACAATCCCAGGAACACTGCATGTAAGGCGGGACATACACACAGGATAGAATGCCAGTCCATCAAGGCACAGTGCACACACACACACACACACACACACACACACACTCGTTCACATCTAGGGGCAATTTAGCAAAGGCAGTCCACCTACTGGCATCTTTTTGAGAGGTGGGAGGAAACCAGAGAACCCAGAAATCCAGGGGAAACAGAGGATGTGTACACAGGGAGAAGATATAGTAACCCAAAGCCCTTAATCCAGACAGGGACAGGGACCCTGGCGCTCTGAAGCAGCAATGATAACCACTAAACCACCATGCCACCTTTTAATAAATCAATATACGTTATTATATTAAATCATTATTAACCAATCAAACATATTTTAAAATCCAACTTTACATTCTTTTGCATTGATGAAACTTTGCGCACTCTTGTCATCTCTCAGCTGCTTGCTTCATGAAAATCCTTCATGAAAGTTCTCACTCTGCTTTTATCCACATAATACTCTACATAATTGTAAGTTGCATTTAAATTTTGGCTATAATAACCTCAGTTTCCTCAGCTTGTATACACACACACATATATATGTGTGTGCGTATATATATACATATATATATATATATATATACACATACATATATACATACATACACACACATTTATATGGTTAGTGACATGTACTGTATATTCATATATTTAATAACAAATAAGGCATGTCAGCTTTTTTTTGTGTACTATTCTATAATTTGTTTTAGTATATTGCATATAAATAATTTGCTAATTTATTAATATATTAATTAATGTTTTTATTTATTTATTTTACAACAATCACTAGATGGCACTGATGAATGGATTTGTACGTGTGTGTGTGTGTGTGTGCGTGTGTGTTTGCATGTATTTGTGTGTGTGTGTGTGTGTGTGTGTGCGTGTGTGAGTTTGCATGTATTTGTGTGCGTGTGTGTGGGTGTGTGTGGGTGTGTGTGTGTGTGTGTGTGTGTGTGCACGCTCTAGCTGTACTCTCACTATTTGTCACAGGAATGCATTTTAGTCGAGCACAAGCAAAATGATAGCGTACCATTATTATTATTATTATTATTATTATTATTATTATTATTATTATTATTATTATTATTAAACAACTTTATTAAACATTATTAGTGTGATGCGTCACACTGTCACTTACAAATGCACCAAACCTCCCTACTTGCTGACTGTCAGAGGCCATTTTCTATGACTGCGTGTTTAGGCTGTGCAATAGCACACAGGATGAGGACACATGTAGCACGTCTGGAGATAACAGGCTAGGAAACAAAGTGAAGTCCTGCATGCTCTTTCTGTCTGTTTCAAGCCACAAGTTGAAGATGTAATCAGAGCAGTGAGAAAGAGCTCGAGCTGTTTGTGTTCTCACTCATCTGAGTTTGCACATTCATGAACAAGAGCAAGCACAATCAGATATTTAACAAAATGTGAAGCTGTAAGCAGATGGACTGAAAACCCAGACACTGGGCTTTGTGCTTATTGGATAGTAGGTCATGTTGTTTCAGCATAATTATTTTTAAACAAAGAAAATGATTTTATGTTATGAGATAAATACTTTATTAGGTACAACAAACACGTAGCTATATTTTATCAGATTTGTCTACCTCATCCATCAATGAAAAAAGATCACTACTTGACCACAGATGGTGTCATTTAAATACTGCAGTCAGTAAATATACACCTACAAAGCACAAAATGACCGATGAATGCAGCTAAAAGGTTGTACACCTAATAGTTTTTTTTCTTTTTTTTTTGCTTGTTTGGGTTTTTTTTTTGGTTTGTTTTTTTTATCTGGTTGAAATGATGGTGTGCTACAATGAAAGTAACAAGCGTGGGATGTTTTTATGTTCATGAATGTGCAAGTGAGCGATCGGTTATAGCTAGCAGGACAGTGTTTCCGGAGGCATAGTGGTAGTGTTTATATTTAATTTAAAAAACATACTAAAAAAAAATCCAGTTTAGGCCACTCCCACTTTGGAATTAACCCTGATTACAGATACAAGAAGAAGAAGAAGAAGATGAAAAAGAAGAAACAGGCAATGAAGAAAATAGCTGTATTAGTAGAAATAAGATGAACAGCAATAGTGACTCTCTCTCTCACACACACACAGGTAACAGATAGGTGCATTACGGGGTCTGTGCCAAACTAGATGGCAGATCGCCCATCACTGTATTTGCCACAAACCCCTAAAATATGTTTACGGTTGCGTGATAAGGTCCCCACACACACTGCTGTATCTGCTCTCAACACACAGAGACACGGCAAAGTGTCCAGCTCAGCAATTCTGACAGCCCAGCAATGCACACACACACAAACACAATTTTTATATGTATACACAATGCAGTTGAGGTTATCGATCATGTCTGAAATAAGCAGTGCAAGAGAGAGAGGGAGAGGGAGAGAAAGAGTGTGAGAGAGAGAGAGACAGAGAGAGAGAGAGAGAGAGAGAGAGATAGTAGATAAGTGTAACCTAAAACATATTAGATCCCCTTTCACTGCTCTTACAGATATGAAACACACATATATACACACACACACACACACACACATACACACACACAGCCCACACTAATGCTAGTGAAACCCCGAATGGGGAAGGCACACATTCTATCATGACAGTTTCATCAGTTTCATACTCAGAAATAAAGTTTGTTCTGTTTTATTAGAAGTTTCCTTATCAAGGTCACAGAAAACACACACACGTAAAAGAAAAGCAAACCAAACTGAACTAACTACAAAGTGTGTAGGGCCGTAGCGCTGTTGAATGCTCTATTTAAGGAAAGTGTATTTTTAGTTAACAGCTGTTTCATGTCCAAAAAAGGAAAGGCTTTATTTATTATGTTTACAGTTTAAAGAGCTGCACACAGGTACCACATTTTACTCTTTCCACCTGTGATTGCTTTCCACTGCGGTGAAGAGAAACAGCAAAACACACACTGTCTGTGCTTGAAAGCAAGCCTGCACACAAAAATAGCTAGATTTCTTTATTAAATTCTAATAAGTGCTGATCAAATATATACACATGTTATTAATTTCAGGGTTCAGTATTTGTAAATAAGTTCATTTCACACTACTAACTAGGCTTTTACACAAATACAGCTAGCTAATGAATTTGAATATAGAATATAGAATTAAAATTGCATACACACAGCATTCTCCACGGTACACTATAACAAGGTTACTAGGTTAGGAAGTTTGGGTAAGAACCCAGATCAAAGCAGAGTAACTACAACGCTTTATTTTTGCTGTGTGTGTACATTTAGGTGAGTGTATTGCTATGTTGTTGATCAACTCGAATAAATAAGCTTGGCTTTTTATACAGGGTAAAAGCTCTCATGAGGAGTTACAGCTAAAACATCAAGGATATTCATTCTTGATTATACTCATATACTCATTATTGATTATACTCATTAATTAAACAACAATTAAACAGGACACACACACACACACATGCACAGTATTTTTTAATATAGCCACAAGCTCTCATTTTCCTCAGCATTTTTTTTCTTTAAGTATAATATATTCAACTGGAGCATATATAATTTATTCAATTGCTTAAAGTGAGACATGTTCAGCTGTAACTATGGATGCTAAAATAATTGTCAGATATGACAACCTAGGCAGTCAATTTGAAAAAAGATGCCACCCTGTAACAAAAATAGACAGGTTTGTGTGTGTGTGTGTGTGTGTGTGTGTGTACTACAGTATCATAATTATGAAACCAATAGCATGCAAAAAAAGATTTTCAGTACCTCACTGTATCATCTTAAAATGTCAAATTTATTGATTAAATGGTATCTAACAAGTGGTATGAGGGTTTAATTATTTGGGTAGGACACGATCTTGGGAGTTGAAAAAAATGAAAAAATAGGCCACAATGTTAAAAAAAATAAACTAGATAGATAGACAGACAGACAGACAGACAGACCAGTGCTACATTGCGCTAAAAGTGAGCCATCTTAGGTCTTAGCCTTTGCCAGGTGATCTGTTAGAACTACAATTAACGCACATTATTTTTATATGTAAGTATATAAATGAAAGGGTCATGGCTGCCCAAGGCTCGTTGATGCATGTTGGGAGCGATGGCTAGCCCGTCCGGTCTGATCCCACAGAAGAGATACTGTAGCACAAACTGCTGAAAAAGTTATTGCTGGCTATGATAGAAAGGCGTCAAAACACACAGTGCATCACAGCTTGCTGCGTATGGGGCTGCGTAGCCGCAGACCAGTCAGAGTGCCCATGCTGACCCCTCTCCACCACCAATGGGCATGTAAGCATCAGAACTTGACCATGGAACAGTGGAAGAAGGTGGCCTGGTCTGGTGAATCACATTTTCTTTTACATCATGCCGACAGCTGGGTGCATGTGTGTCGCTTACCTGCGGAAGAGATGGCAAAAGGATGAATTATGGGAAGAAGGCAAGCTGGCGGAGGCAGTGTGATGCTCTGGGCAATGTTCTGCTGGGAAACCCTGGGTCCTGGCATTCATGTGGATGTTACTTTGACACGTACCACCTACCTAAACATTGCTACAGACCAATTTCACCTCTTCATGGCAACGGTATTCCCTAATGGCAGTGGTCCCTTCAGCAGGATACTGCGCCCTGCCACACTGCAAAAAAATTGTTCAGGTTCAATGGTTTGAGGAACATGACAAAAAGTTTAAGGTGTTGACTTGGCCTCCAAATTCCCCAGATCTCAATCCAATCGAGCCTCTGTGGGATGTGCTGGCCAAACAAATCCGATCCATGGAGGCCCCAAAGGATCTGCTGCTAACGTCTTGGTGCCGGATACATATATATATATATGATTGAGGCAAGGCATACTTCCATAAACCTGTGTAGTGTAGACCAGACTTTGAGAGTGAAGACCCAAGTTTATGTTCTTGAAACATAGGAGGGCCTGCTTAACTCATGCCTGCTTGCCAACCCGTTGATTGAATCACCTGACTTCCACTACCTCTTTAAATTAACTCATACTCCTAGAAGTTCACATATTTTTCTGACAAAGATAGTTAATGTTGGATAATTTAGCTCAATAAATAAATGTAAAATCTATTGCTTTCATTGAGTTCTCTTATATATATATATATATATATATATATATATATATATATATATATATATATATATACACTATATTACCAAAAGTATT
>CM075020.1:11669551-11682740 GCA_037576675.1 Pangasius sanitwongsei | reverse complement strand
AATGGGATGGCACTTAAGTTCATATGTGAGTCAAGGCAGGTGACCGAATACTTTTGGTAATATAGTGTATATATATGAAATATTAAATTCACCACTTTATGTTAGTTATTTACTTTATTACCCTCCATTGCATCAGTGTGTTCAGCTTCTCATCTTTGTCTTATTTTTTCCCCTTTCTTTGTTTCATTCTTTCTTTCTTTCTTTCTTTCTTTTATTTCACTTGTTGGTACAGACTGCCCTGAGAAATGTCTGACCACACTTCATATCTCACATCACCACCCCAAGCTCGCCTGATCACTATCAAGGTATTTTCCATCTACTGAAACCAGCCTGTGTGTGTGTGTGTGTGTGTGTGTGTGTGTGCATATCAGCAAATTCTGCAGCTTCTAATTCAGTAGATCAACAGGAAAAGGGTCTGATGAACAGTTTTGATTGAAGTGCCCCAGGGGACTGTTTGAGTTCTGAAAGTCTCTTAAAGTGACTCATTGAAAGAGGTGCAAAACTATTTTTATCCGACTGTCATTAGCAAAGTTTTTTTTTTTTTTTTTTTGGACATTGATTTCTAGATAGATTTTAACATATATTTCATGTACTTGTGTAGTTAAAACCTCACACTAGCATGACTTTTTGTTGCTTCCCATGGTTTTAACCCCAAGTTTCAATAAAAGAAAAGAAAATAATAATAGAAAAGCATATTGACAATGAATGATCCAATACAATCATTACAATCATACTAGTCTGTATATAAAGATATGACAGTACGACTTTTTTAAATAAAATACATTATTAAATAATTATAAAATATTTTAGTTGTTGGTGTCTCTAACTGTCTGTGCTCTCAAACAGTGCAAAGTACAACAGGAAGGAAAGCATGTAATAAAATGTAATTAATATGAAATACAAAAGTAATTACGTAGCAGCAGACTGTAAGATGATAAACACAGCCACAATAAAAAATAAAAAAATAAAAACTATTAAAAGGCTTATTTTCAAAATAAGCACGTGTTATATGGAGATTCAGGATATAAGATCTCAAAGACCGTGTACAAGGCTTTGATGATTTGTAAGCTTGGTTAAAGTGGGCTTATATAGAGAGTAGATAGAAAGATCCTGTTAGATAACTCACTACTTATAGTAGAATTCGGAAACGCATCCAGCCTCAAAATGTACTGGCTTTCATATTGAGCAATGTGCATTTATTTCCAAATTCCAAATATAATTTCCCAATTTTATAACATCACTGCATATTTCTATTTATAACATTTCTAAAACTGTTTGATTGATATGGATATTCTGATGTACATTTTAATTATACTGTTAATTCAAGCATTTCCTTTTGAGGTGTGCAGATATAATCATAATCATACTAATCAGTATTCTGGAGGTTTTGAAATCAGTATTATCATGAAAATGAAAGAGTCGGCAGTTAAATAGTCCTGAGTGTTAAATGTTCATCATGTGGCTTTTTTTTTTTTTTTTTTAATATTTTCTACATGTTAAAAAAAAAATCATGCCTGATATATGTATGGGTGAGTGAATGGATAGATAAATAGATAATATAATAATTTATTAATCTAATAATATTGCTGTAACTGCAGTGAAATATATCTGACGGGAATACAATAATAATTCATTAATATTAATTCATGTAAATTTATCTGTACATGAAAAAGTGTGGATTTGTTGAAATTACATCTTACGTGTGAAAACCATCAAAGTATTATTTTTTTAAATTATTTTTGGAAATAAAATCTTCATGATAATGGTATCATTAAGTATTTGTAAATAATATTAAAATTATTAAATTAAATATTATAAATTGTATAATATTGTATCATAATATAAACACAGAATTTATAATATTATGCATATTATTTTTAAACACACAAACAAACAAAATAAATAAAAGGTCTGATTTATATGGTTAGTAGAAAATACAGTCTGTGGGACAGATTCTGGGAGAGAGAGAGAGAGAGAGAGAGAGAGAGAGATTAAAAAGGAACGATTAAAGTTTCTCAAGTTCCACTTGCTCCTTTACATGGACAAAGAGGGGCAGGGACATGCATCTCTACACACACACACACACACAAACATACATGCGCGCGTGACACACACACTGATGGTGTGTGTGTGTGTGTGTGTGTGAGAGAGAGAGACACACACAGAGATCAGGTCAGCCTTAATGCCTGGCTGGAGTGGGTACTGAGACCCCTTTCACCTGTGGGATCCAGAGATGAGGATCAGACACCAGCGAGTATGTGTGTGTGTGTATGTATGTGTGTGTGTGTGTGTGTGTGTGTGCATGTTTAGCAGAGCAAATAGTTTCAGTTCAAGCATCAATTAAACATGGGACAGATACAGTTTACTATAGTCTATGTTATGATATTTTTTAAATATATTTTTCATACATAATATAAAACAGACTTAACGTCTTTACGTTAAATATTATTTACAAAATAGTAATAAATGAAGGTCTTCCTGCTGTTATATTTTTCAGCATTTTAGCATACTTAGCCAAAATCCAGTTAAAGTTCTGGAAAAACAAACAAACAAACAAACAAAGAATGTGATCTCTATTCAAAAAATGGAAAATGGCTTGCTTCATTTCGCAAATCATTATGCATCTAAGAAAAGATTATTTTTCCCATCCTTAGCTGGTGTGTGTGTGTGTGTATGACCTCTGATAATTTAATACCACTGACAAGTGTGATTCCGGTAAAAATAAAAAGATCCTAATCATGCACAAATTATGTACACTTCAGTACTGATCTAGTAATTATTTAATATTATTGGTCTAATATAATATATTTATCCAACACACAAACACACACACAGTATATTGCGTCTATTGAGTTCCATGGTTTTTTATTCTGTAAAAAAGTAGGTCAACAGTGACTTCCTGCACACAAACATGAAATGTGACACCTGACAGTGTACTTCTGACAGGGCCGACTTCCGACAGCACTGTATACACCAACTGTGTGCCCGTAAGTGTGTTTGCGCATGTGCATGACACAGTTGTGCTTATTATTCAGACTTTGTACATAAACCATTTACCAATAGAAAAGGTATCTGCATCAATAAGAAATTTGTTTTAATTTTACTGTTTTAGCCTCAAAAATTTCAGTAAACCATTGATGGCTCCAAGGTTCCACTCACCATATAGTTTTTTCATGTAGCTTTAGACTAGATTTGGAAATTTATTTATTGATTTATTTATTTATTTTGGGGGGATACTGTAAGAGAATGACAGTCAGAAATCTCTGTGTGTGTATATATATATATATATATATATATATATATATATATATATATATATATATATATAAATATAGTAGAAACGTGACTGAATACATTATTCAGACTGAACAGATGTCTTCTAAACAGATACAAATACAGATATGAATTGTAGGCACACATTTTTTGTTGTTTTGCTGGGTTTTTTTTTAAGTTTGTGAGAAATCTGCTTGAGACTAGAGATGTGCATTGTACAGGAATCCCATGGGAAGCAACAAAAAGTCATGCTAGTGTGAGGTTTTAATTTCATATGAGTGAGCACTTAGATATGAATCTCACAGGACAAACAAAGGCGGAGCTTCATTCATTCATTCATTCATTCATTCATTCATTCATTCATTCATTCATCCTTAGTAATTGCCTGGTCAGGGTTGTGATGGTTTAAATTAACTACTAGTTTGTTCTAGTTTGGAAAATAGAACCAGCTAAATTTGTTAGAAACTCTTACACCAGTTCATAATGAACTTGAGTGATGTACCTGTACACTGTCAGGCCAGAATTCAAAAACCATGCTGACACTGCTACCAGGGTTTTTTTTTTTTTTTTTTTCCTTTTCCCAGTGTTCTTCAGTCTCAGGTCAGAGTGATAGGATTTATATTGTATCCCCCCACCAAAAAATAAAAATAAATAAATAAAATAAAAAAAAACACCAAAAAATACTTTAGGCCCCACCCACTTATAATAGTGAGATCACTAACATATAATAGTGAGATCACTAAAGAGATACAGATACTGATAGTGCCATTGCACTACACCCCTAATATGTACACACTGTGTCACTTAGTTTTAGATATACTGATGAAGTAGCTAATAAGATTATTGAAAATATTAATATGCTACACACAAAATACTTTTACTAACCCGTGTTCTAACCTGTGTTCCATATGAGAGCAGCAAACACTTTCAGCAAACAGCAAACATTTCCGGGACCTATTTTTAAGACGATAATATGAAGGAGTCGCACGTGTCCTTTTTGGAGAAGGGAAATTCCATGAGAGTTTGCTTAAAGACAGATCTACTGCTCTGACTAATGACTAACTTTTAAGTAAGTTATTACTTGTACTTGTACATTGTACATGTAATATCACTAACCATGATAAAATGCTTGAGCAGATATATGCATTCACTCTCAGTAAAGCAGGTACTAAATAGAGGTTTAAGATGGGACAGTTGGGGAGGTACCATAAAATAGTACCTTAATAGTACCCAATAGTAAAATAGTTTATATTTTGTAGAACATTTGCCTGACATTATTTTTTGGTAGAATATCAGCAAGTAGGAACAAATTCTAATAATTAAAATAAAGTATGTGAGACGGATGCCTTAGATGTGATTATCATGGGTAATGCAAAAGTTGTTATAAATTGTAGGATGAAATAAGTTATAAAAATAATAAAAGTGAAAGAGGATTGGGTGAGAGACAGACATGCTGCGTTTGCATATATTGTTCATGCGCTTTATACTGCAAATACCGCATGCTGCAAAGTCTGTGGGTATTCTAATCTCTAATTGTCATCTCAGATTGGGTTCTAGCACACTTGTAAATGGCTTTCCATAAAAAGCATCTTTTAGAAAATCTTTTAGAACCCTTAAGAACCCCTTTTTCTAAGCATCTACAGGAGGAGTACATATACCGTGCAGGTGAAGCATGGTGATGTTTGATACTAGCATTTAAGACAAAAAAATGAAGACGTAGCATTATTAAAAATCAGGAAAATAAAATTTATAAAAAAAATGTCACAAAGATATCAGACTTTTGATATTAAGGTGAAGTTGATATTTGCTGGGGGAGGAAAAGTGGTTCATACTAATCAACAGACTTGTTAAAAGGTTGAAACCATGAGAAAGTTTAGAAGTTCTCAGAAAAAAAATAAAACCTCTAACCACACATATGCACACACACACTGCCAGTCATAATGAGAGAGATTCGAAGAATTTTCAATCTCCACCATTCTGCTCATCTGACCTCCCTGGTTTCCTAAATGAATAATCGTCCCTTCTTGACACTAACGCTGTGCACAAATACCAAAATCAAAGAGTCTCTCTACGAATTGAACTCTCCTGAATACGAAGAAATACAGCTAAGAGGACACAGGACAGACTCAGAATTTCCAACAGGGGCTCTCAGTGTCTCAAAGCTCTGATTCATCTAATGACTATCAATTTATGCCCCAAACTTCTAAAATCGAATTGCTATGTACAGACACTAGACAGGTGCACATACAAACACAGAAAAGAGGCAAAAACATTTCAGGAAGTCCTTTGGTGCGTCATAACTGTCGGCAGGAAACAGTGACAAAATGTTCATGGGCTTTGGAGAAATCTAAAAGCAAACATCAAATGCAGGATGAAGTCCTTAGTCTACCAAATTGAATACTTTTTATCTTTACATGGATCATGGCTTTTTCATCATCATGGGAAAGGGGGTTCACACTGGATTTTAAACAAAAATTGTATACCACATAGTTTTATAGATAGATAGATAGATAGATAGATAGATAGATAGATAGATAGATAGATAGATAGATAGGCTTTGAGTTATATGAGTTATACCCTATGACCACTATGTGTAAAGACAAATGCTAGGTATAAAGAGTAATATATAGAACACCCACCATTTGTTTATATATATCATAAATTGCATTAACTTACAGACTAAATGCATTACAGTGTTACAAACTTAAATACTTAGATTGTTAAGCTTTTAAGCTTTATCAAAAGGTCCACCTATAGTTACACACATTTGTATTGCACAATCACACACCTCTAAGTGCAATGTCGCTTATACAAACTGATGCAGTTCTGGCAATATTTAACTTATAGCTTCATTTAAGTATTTTCTAAATATTCATGAGACTTTGAAGCAGTCTTACTTACATGTTCTTAAACTACACCCTGTTTAGGCAATATGGATTACCTTCTATTCATGCTAAAATCAGTGATTCTACCAATAAAATCTCTCACACAGAAAATGAGTAACCCACGGCCCACACTTAGCATGATTTATCTGTCCTATGCTTTGTGTTGACAGCAACACAGGTTCACCTTAACCTTCATCAGTCATTATTTCAGGCAAGGTATGGATTACAGATACAAATAGGAGGCACAATTTGTTTTCTTTCCAGATAGGTTTACAGGGTATTTAGTTGAGACTAAAGTTGTGCTGGGATCCTGCAGGACACAAGAAAAAAAAATTGCATGAGCAGTTTACTTTAATGATGCTGCGAGCAAGTCAGGTATGAAGCTCGCGCAACAAAAAAGTTCACGTTCATGGTAATACACATGGATGCAATTGCAGCATCCTTAGTACCTGCCTGGTTATGGTTGTAATGGATAGAGCCAAGTTATTGTATAAGAAAATACATAAAGTAATAACTATTTTAATTAAAAAGAAACAGTCCTCCAGACTGGAGCTACAGTATATCTAAAATAGTACAAGCAGGAAAACAAAACTTTGAACAGGTGTTGTGATGCTTTTTCCAACTGTTAGAAAAGAAAGGGCTTTGATAATATCACACACACACACACACACACACACACACACACTCACACACAGACGTGCTCGTGCACGCACGCACACACACACACACACACACACACACACAAATACATATATATATATATATATAGTATATATATATATATGTATAGTACATTCAAATATGAGCATATGAGCTGTGTTAGCAGCTGATGAAGGATTTTTGTCCAAAACATCCTGACTCTCTGTGTACGACACTTAATTTTGATTACCTGTATATAGACAGTAATGTTCAAACAAACACAGTTCATTAGCAGAGTAGCCCACACAAGCACACACACACACACCAGCTCACTTGTGCGGTTTGGCCTGTCTGGTCCTGGCTTGGAGCTGTGGTCATCATTAAACTTCCTGCACACACACTCTTACGCGGTTTCTTTAGTGATTCTCACCTGCTGTGCACCTGTCAGACTTAACGTGCAGTAACAGTTTTCTCTCTCTCTCTCTCTCATACACACACACACACACACACACACACACTTGCTAATGAGGCCTTTATGTAACCGTTACCAAAACTCTGTCACACACCCGCACAGACAGAAAAGTGCTCATAGTAGGGGGTCTTTACATAACCGTTACACACTCACATTCACACACATATCCACCTACACACATTTACGCAAACACACAGACATGCTATTCCATTCTCATAAAAAAAGATAGGAACATCAACAGATTATATTCTGAACTGCCCACAATGGAAAAAGAAGTGTGATACTGCATTTACACACACCAACATACATTCAGGATTTGTGTCACATGTTTATATAACTAAACACCATATCTTCCCCACAGGAAGTCACACCAAAGCCAGATTATAAGGCATACTAAATACGTAACTAATAAGCCGGACTAATTATCATGTCTTTACAGATGATTGTATTAAATAAACATTGCACATTATAACATTACAAATGTTGTTCTTATATTTAATATAATGATATACATACTGTCTATGTACATAATACACTTTAATATCACTCTTGGTGAAATTCAATATTTTTGCCAATTGAAATATCATATATCTCTCTGCAATATCAAGCTGTTCGTTCATTCAGCACAAACTGTTTTTTTGTGCAGTTTGTGTGAAGATTTCCATAAAAGCCAGTAGAGATACATTCGATAGAATTCCGTCGGCACATGGCTTCCATATTCAAGCAGATTCAAGTACACTTTGTTTTAACTGGGGCAAAGATTAATGCTCATTGGACAACAAGCTTTTAGCACAACATTTTGGGTCCCACCCAAACACACGGCTTCGCTGGCAGTCAATGATTATTCAGGGGTGGCTTTTGCACAGAAAAAATATATATATCTCAATATTTCTTGGACAGTACACAGTTCATAAATGCATTTTTGTCCCTCTCAAACACATGGTTTCTTCATATGATAATTGGGAGACCTCTTAAAGGGACGGAACCTCCTAACTGTCAGCCAGTGAAATGGCAAAGAACATGATGGACTTCTCAAACTTAAAGATATTAGCACCAGTCCGACTCACACAGAGTTGCATTAGTTGTCAGTAGCCTAATCCAGAACAGTTTTACACAACTAGTGTAGCTTTTTATGAGATCTTTGTAATTGATAAATATTGTGAATAGATTGTACATATAGATTTATATTTGATTATTTGCATTCAATTGAATTATTTTTTTTTTTGTTTCCTCAGTGAAATTTAGCTAGCTGTTATCAGCTTAGCTGTTTTGCTGTTTAGCTGTAATGCAACATGGTAATGCTAACGTTGTCCACCTGATTTTGGAAAAAAAAAATTAATGATGCTCTTACTTATGTATTCACAGACAGCTGTACTTCCCCTGTTTTAAAAACCACCAGGTGCCACTGCTCTAGACACAGATAAAAATTTCATCGATCAGCCGATCAACCAACAGTTAAATGCTGCTGATGTTGTAGAAGATAAACATCATTTCACATGTTGTTGAGAATCAATGTGAATCTCCCTTTGCCTTAGCTTTCAGTTTAACACATGGTAAACAGCGGTAAATGCAGTGAGGTTGCTTAAAGATTATAGTTACATGCCATTGAGAAATGGACATATGCCTAATTGATTTATTTACTAAAATTGTAAATTGTATTTACTAAATCATAAAACAGACCATTTCTGATTGAGATATGTGCAAATAAGACACAGATTTCGGTTAGTTTCAGAAATGTAAGCTTTTCCTGAGAGCACTACTTAGTGGTAGTCTATGAGAAATTTATTTTTATCATGAAGTCTACCGCAGTTCACTTCACACAGCATATCATATCCTAAGGAAGTAACAAAATCAATGAGGTTAATATGGCATCACTAACAACAACTAAAGTTTATTGTGTGGGTGTGTGTCAATTTATTGAATGTATCAGATTATTTTAGTGTTTGTTTTAATTTGTTAGAATGAGCAGAATAAGAATAATGATATATGGTGATTCACTGTATAAACCACAGGACATGCTAAAGGTAAAATATGATAATTCACTGTTTGATTTATTTCTAATGCATATTAATGCATTTATTTTGTAAAAGATAAAATATCTTTAAAATGCTCAGGTGTACAACAGTCTCACAAATACACATATACGATCATACAAGTATCATTATACTGTAACACAGTAGGCTAATGAGACAAATCCCTGCCCCTACCACATGTTATTATATTTCAGTCTTTTATTTATGTCTGAATTGCCCCCTGTGGGCCTAATGGAGGATGAATTGATCTAACTATATTACTGCATCAACATAGGATATTAGAGACACCACCATTTTTCACCACAGAACCTTTTTAGCTTCTAAAATGTAGATGTAGGAAAGCAACCATTTGGTTTGGAAAAAAGGAGGTTTCCTCACTGGGACCAGCCAAATGTCCTCAAAAGGTGAAAACTGTCAGACATTCCTATACTTGTGGGGACTTTTTTCCACACCAAGATATAAAACCATGCCTGCCCACACACACACACACACACACACACATACACACACACACATTTCACAACTGGACTTCAGGTCTGAGCCTGAGCTGCATAAGAATTAAAGTTTATAATTACCCTGCAGTTATGCCACAGATAACAATCATCCTAATACCAGCGAAAAAGTTCTAACGAGCCAGAGAGTGGGAGATGAGGCGAAGCGGAGGAGTGTGTGTGCGTCTCAGAGGGACGTCAGGGCGGAGGAGTGAAAAGGCAAGAAAGGATGATTCTGCACTTATTAATTAAGCCCAGCATCTATTGTAATTACTAAAGATCAGAGAATCTTTCACGCACTTTTCTCTCCCTCGCTTTCATTCTCACTCAATCACACACATACTGTATAGAGCCAGGCATACATATTAAACTCATACTCGTCCCTTACACCACAATGCCAAAGAAACTCTCTAACACACACACACACACACACACACACACACATATATATATATATATATGCAAACCCACCTGAATGCCACCCGGTCTTTCAAAATTGGCCTTGCAGCAAACTGCCTGTTTTGTAACACCCACATGTCTTTTGATGTTATCTGCCTGGCTGATGATCAATATTGTTTATTACTTCAGTCAGCCACTAGAGGCAATACAATAATAAACACAATCATAATAAACACAGTAATAAGAAATGAGGGAAAAGATCATGTTGTGAGTGGGAATTCATGTGATTGTTTACTTCATTCTCTTTTCCTATATTACTCTCAGTGTTGGCTGTTCCATTTTTTTTTTTTTTACATGCACACTATAGTAATAATCCACTCTCATCTGAGCATATGGTGTTCATTTTTGAAAAGGAACACAAGCTCCCATCTGGATCTGTTGCAGTTTGCCAACAGCTTAGAGGAAGACAGAAGACAGTTTGTGTGTCTCAGACCTATTCTGAAACTAGCAATCAGCACTGGTGCACCACAAGGGTGTGTACACTTTCCTTTTCTATACTTGTTGTACATAAATGACTGTATGCAGATGACACCACCATAGTGGCTCTAATAAAGGACAATGATGAGTCTGGCTACTACTGGAAAATAGCACAACTTGCATCCTGGTGTGAGAACAATAAGCTAGAGCTAAACACTGTCAAACCCTGCCCCTGGCCCTGAAGCAGCAAAGCATCCCCACACTATCACACTACCACCACCATGTTTGACCATTGGTATGATGTTCTTATTGTGGAATGCTGTGTTAGCTTTATACCAGATATAACAGGACTCAGACTTCCAAAAATGCCACTTTCAACTCGTCAGCCCACAGAACATTATCCCAAGAGGCTTGGGGGTAAGATAAATCTTTATGTTCCTTGTTGTTACAGGGTTTTGCCTTGCAACTCTCCCATGGTTACCAATTTTGCCCAGTATTTCTAATGGTGGAACACTGACCTGCAGAACACTGCAGTTCCTTAGGTGTTGATCAAGTTTCTTTTGTGACTTCCTGGATGAGTCCATGGGCTCCTGGAGGAATTTTGATAGGCCAGAAACTTCTGGTAAGATTCACCACTATGTTGTATGTTAGATGTCCATGGCACCAATTACACCAAGAGAAATTCCAATACATATCTGTGCATCCCTGATCACATGACGTATTCAAGAATAAAGTGTGTTCTGATTCTGATTTGATTTAAGGAGTTACCAGATTATTGAAGTACAGATTATCCAAAAATTGAGGAACCTATGGGAATATGTTGAGCAAAATCTGAAAAAAAAAAAAAAAAGATGATACAGTGGCTGAGAAAATGTGTGGAGTGCAAGGGTGAGCATGTAGAGCATATGTTGTACATAATAAATAAAACAAATTAAGCATATATTGTTTTACTATTGTTGGTTCCTGACTGTTCAGACACCCTGTTGTCAAATGAATAGTCTACTGTGATTTTATGTATATCGGATTAAATCCATTCTCAGATTTCCATATTTGAATTTGAAGAAATTTCATAAGTTTTCAAGAAATTGTTATTGTGCACAACTATAGCTAGATAGAAAGAAAGCTGCTCCGGAAGCACTAAATACCATAGGAAAAAAATACTAATTATTGGCTCATATAGACTGTTTTCCAATTATCACACTGCAACCAAAAGCATTGGATGAATTATTGCCAACATCTAATTTTATGGTTAGGTGGTGTCAGTGTGAGCAAATACCAAGTGACCATAATCATAAATAAATTCTACTTGGCTTATAAAATCCACACTGATTTCAGAACAACAGACAGAAACAAATACAACCACCAAAAAAAAAAAAACTGACGTGGATTAACCCACCTGCCCTTACAGCTATTATCAATTTAGTAGTTAAACTCTGAGTTCTGTGGATGTGTCATAGATGTGTCATGCTGCATGTACTATAGTCCATGTCCATACACTATATACTTTTTTTGTTTTGTTTAAAGCATCTATTCAGTGAGCATTAGAGAATTAGACGTGAACCTTCCTCTCTGAGGTTTTTGAAATGTGTGAGGTATATATATGTATGTATGTATGTGTGTGTGTGTGTGTGTGTGTGTGTGCATAGATGTTTGCTTGTATACACTGCTAGATCTGTATAAAAAAGTAAGTCAAGTGTGAAATCAATATGGGAAATTAAATTTATGTGTATATATCCTTTTTAATATTGATACAGTCATACACGTACAGTAAAACCACATGTGTATATACAGTACACCATGTATGTTTTGGATTAAATTAAAAAAAAAGACTCAAGACTATTCACATCTGGGCTTGATATCCGCTCCTGGTTCTCTCTCTGCTCTCTTTCTCTCTCACATACACTCAGGCACACACATGGAGAGAAAGATAGAAAGAAAGAGAGATACAAACATGCTTCTCTGAAGCATTCTCAAGACTAAGGATACTGTACGTAGAATTACACACACACACACACAAAACGAGAGTCACATGCCACACTCTCAAAACAGTGTTAACTGCACATAGGCCCTGATTTATTAAAATCCGAAATAACAAGTGCTAATTTACACAGCCATCAGGATTCCATCAGGGAGGGCTAGAGAGCAAAACTCCTGTGTTCTCTGGGTGGGAGTGATGTCACACTCTTTCTCCAATGTCAGTCACAAGGATGCTAGCCAATTGTGGACGTCTATGAACTCATAAATGCATAAGAGAGAAGTTATGCTGCTTTCAACTAGAGGTTGTAACTAGTAATTCCTGACCTCTGACCTGGAAAAAACAAAGAAAACACCACCTTAATTTGAAATTCCTACTCTGGAATTTGGGATGATCTCAGCTACAAGTTCCTTGCAAGTTTAGTAAATGATGTCAAATCAGCATGGTTTGGACAGCATCAGCAGTAAACAGTGGTTTGCACCTTGTTGTAAACCCTCTGTATTTACATTCATGAAGGCGTCTCTTGATTGTAGATTTTGACAATG